>JACVQZ010000048.1:0-365144 GCA_019828575.1 Talaromyces thailandensis | reverse complement strand
CGCCAGGTGGGAGGAGGTGACGCGACGGGTACATAGTAGGACCGTAGGATGAGGAGGGGAAGCGCTAATTTCCACGCCGACCGAGAGTGTCGCAACGATGCGCAAGAAGAAACATAATGTAGTTGAATTGTGACATGAAGGGTCTTGTTTGCTTTTTCTACACAGTAAATCGAAAATAATAATAATAATAATAATAATAATAAAAAGAAATAGAATATGGTAGACGGAAAGACGCTACAGAGCAAAAAGGGAAGGCACGACCAGAAAGCGGGTTAGGGTCACGTCCCTCCTTCCCTCCCTAGGTACGTACCTACTACCCACGTAGGTACCCAGCTTAACCGCATAACTTGAGTTACAACAAGAAAAGTTGACTAAACCAACGACACAGCATCAACATCAATCTCTTTGTTCACTTGCTCAGCTTTCTTCATGAATCTCGCGTACATCTTCTCTCTGTGCTTTTCGTCTACTTTTCTGTCTGTCCCCCTCGATTCTTCCCTCTTTTTTTTTTTTTTTTTTATCTTTCCCTTTTTCGTCTGCTTCTCTAGCGTCAAGTGGGCAACGCAACAGCAGGGTAGGAAGGTCGCACACCTTCATATCCTCATCTTCAGCTCGACCTATCACCATGCCATTCCTCCTCCGAGCAGCAGAGCCATTCGTGGCTAGTGCTGCACGCTGGCAGCAGGAGTGACAATCTCTGCCATTCAGACACACAGCCGCCTCGTTTAACTAGGCTATCCAGACTGTCGGGTCCGAACTAAACTGCTTCAAGACGCCTTCAAAAATGAGTGAGAGAGAGAGAGAGAGAAAGAGAGAGTCACACTCCGTCGCCTGTTTCCCCATCCGCCATTTCAATCTTCTTTTTCTACAGCTGCGACCGTGCGTCCCAGCTTTCGTTGGCTGCCACCCCCTCATCCTGACCTGAGCTGACGCTCGCACATATCTTATATTCATATTTCCACTCGCTTTTAGTCAATCCCTCTCTGCGCATCCATTGACAATCCAGCCCGCGTCCCCTCCCTCCAGGACCCCGCTGGAAACCTCTCTAGTGCTGCTGCTGCTGCTGCTGCCACATCGCACCGCTCCATTCATCCTGCATGGCACCCAATGTACCTGTCGCGCCTATTTGACCGATGCAATAGTAACGCCCAAACTCAGCAAAACCTCCTTCATGCAGAGTCTGCCTTGTGTATGCTGTCATGCTGCACTTTTTGACTCACTACTAGCCCTTGCAATGGCACCATCAGTCAGACATGTCCCCAGTCTAATTATCCGGACGGCGTCGTCACCTGTTACTGCCGCAAGTGCCATATAATCCCATACTGGATCCCGCCTTTCGTCTTGCACCTCATCATTTTAGCTCAACCTTTTTTATAAATATAGATTGTTTGGCACTTGGATCACCGCTTCCATTCTCCCTCAAGTTGAGATCGCAAACCCGACCACCGAAAAACTCAGCTGCGCGATTTCACAACGTCTTCCTCGACTCTTATTTTTTTTTTTCTTTTCTCTCGCGCAATATACGCCACCAACAAAGTGCTCAAGATCTTGCGGCCAATTCGCTGGTTCGAACACGATGCATGACTCTGTGAAGCGATCGGCCGCCGCTGGCCAGCGAGGGCGGCAGCCGTCTACGAACATGTTCGGCTTCAATGACCCCTACCTGACATCGCCTGACTCGGTGCAAGTCAAAGGAGAACCACAAGACTATGCGCATCAATCAGCATTCCCTTACGAGATGGCTCATGGCCTCCCACTCACCCCATCCGTTTCCGCGCACGGCTGGCAAGATCAATCCATACCGGGCACAACGGCTTGCTACAACACAGGAGTGAACGCACCGGATTACAGTGGACTAGCGTACTACCAAGAGCAACAATATACGGTCCCTTCCATGATCGACTCGGCTGCGATGCAATACCCGATTTTCACGAGCAGCGGGCCGGCTCAGGCGCTTTACTATCAATCAGGCTATGGCGTCAATCAGAATAGTTACTCGGACTATGCGCAGATATCTCCAAGGAGATGGCCAATGACTCCTCAATCTCACATCGGTACACCCGAAAGAACACAACATCCCAGTCCGACAGAAAACACCTGGCCCTCACCAATACTGTCGGGCGAAAGCGCGCAGCACAAGAAAAGGACCAGTAACAAGAATGTCCGCTCGGCCTCAAGAGCGCACCTGGAATCTCTTGAGCGATCGCCCTCACACGAAACCGGATCAATATCTAGTTCTGTGTCCAGTCAAGAGAGGTCTTATTATGGATCGGCTTCCCCTGGAACTTCGGCAACAGAGATCGGTTCAAGTCGCAGGGAGAAACCAGCTAGTCGGGGCCAGGCACAAGCTGACTTGGACCCCGAGCTACGTTGCCCGCTCTGTGACAAGGTTTTTACGCGACGTTCCAACTGCCGAGAGCATCTCAAGCGCCATAATCCAGGCAATAGACAGGCGCATCATTGCAGTAGCTGTGGGAAGACTTTTGGGCGCAAAACGGACTTGAAGCGACATTATTCAACTGTGAGTCTAGCCTATGTGATCAATGCTAACCACAGAATTCTACTGACAACGTTTGATAGAGGATTCATGACGGAGAGAAAAGGTTCACATGTGATCAATGTGGGCGACAGTATAGTAGACTTGATACTATGCACAGGTCAGTCCCCAGTATCTTTGATATCGAGATAGAAATGTGCTAATTTATATTTATAGACACCAAAAAGACGGATGTCTAGATCGAAAGCCTAGAGTGAAGACGGCAAAAGAGGGATCATTCCCTTCGTGAGCGGACGACTGCATTTGTACAATTGACGGTACAGTGGAAGGGTTTCCAAACGAAATCTCCCACCGATTCTACGATTCGGAGTTGCAACCGCTCTTATTGACGAACTGGTATTCGTCTCATGTAGCAATTGGCTATTCGCTACGTTGTCTTTTTGATCTTTGAGTATTCTCCATACCCCATCTCTTATGTCTCGGTTTTTTCACGCACAAAGTGTACACATATTATGGCACGCCCGTCACAGCGGGAAAGTATTGAAGCTGGTCTTCTGAATCGGAATTGATTCCGACCCTGTTACATCATAGATAGATATCACGCAGCATTTGCATGTATTAGCTAGGTACATATTCTTGACGATCTGGGAATGATTATCACACATTTTCGCGAATGCATCTTGCCGGGTCTGCAGTCTAGATTACTATCTCGACACGAAGTAGGGTAGGTTCTTAAAAGGGTAGATTTGCCCGGTGTCGGGCTTTATTGAAATCCAGAGCTGCACGTGTACTGCAAGTACGTTAGAGCTCCCCCGTCGGGCGCTACAGGCCTAACACTTAGGGAGGAGCATGCCCTAATTTTAAGCGCTGAATTACATTTTATTGTCCCGCTCATCTTATCTTTCTTTTTTTTTTTTCATCTTCAACATCACTGATTAGGAACATATCGAGGACGATCAGTACAATTCCTTGCATTAAATGTACGTTACGCTCTAGAATGGCAGTCAAATAAATCAGAGCGGGGGAGCGCCTCGACATCAAAATTCGCCAGCGTGTTTAGTGATTTCCCTTTTTTTTTTCCCTTGTCTTTTTCCCTGCTCCTGCTCCTGCCTATGCATTCCCAGGAAACTTAGTACTGTTCCCGGAAAACCTTCAGCCGGAGTCTGGTATTCCCAGCTCGAAGCTTTGGGACAAGCCTGACGGGACAGGGGATTGTCGCCTGCGGCCAGTTAGAAATGTCTCCGAAATTGCAATTCTGCAAGTCTGCCAGTGCAAAGTCTGGTCTTTCGTGGAAAAAGCAAGTACATACGTACGCACGGAGTATTGTGCTAAGTTCTAACGAATAAATCAAAGTGCATGCATGACTCGCGATCTTCACGGGTTCGCACATCGTCTTCTGTACAATTCCGGGATGGATTGGACATCAAATTGAAGCTTTCTCGAAGTACGAATGAGAGGGGGGCATGGAGCTCTCGTAAAAGATTTCCCGACACATGGCGAGTCATGCTGTTGGTCTGTTACGTATCGAAGTCTGTCAATTAGTAGACTAGAGCTGCTAAGAAGAATATGGACTAGATGGGTGATAACAGCTGCATGTTAAATGCACATCCTGTGCTTCCGAGGTAACATCGTGCAGTGCTACAGATTTCTATCTCGAATGTTATTGGGTGGTATATACAGTTGAGGGTTTCTCAGGTAAACCGTGATTGATGCGATTCTTACTGGTGGGATGTATGAGTCGTACTAAAGATGTTTATTCCTGCGAATGACGTTAATTGTAGTCATGATAAGTGGTAAGCGCATGCCGTGGTGTTTTCTCTGAACATTGGACAAGGCTACAAAACAGACGAGAAGAGAAAGTAAACGGGGCGCGTCTGTCGCATTCGAATTGGATAAATTCGAGATCTAATTCACGCTCGATTCTCAACCCCGAGATCCCCCATTCAAGCTTCTTTTGAGTTGCGTCAAAGTGCTTGCTTAGTCCTACCCTCCCAACAAACTAATGCACCGGAAAAAGGAAGAGGAGGAGAATGATAGAAGCTCACTGGAATAGAGGATTTACCATTTTCAGTTTATGTTTCTTCATGATCCCTGACGGTGCATAGATTAAACCCGCGCCACCCAACAGCGATGTCCATATGTTTATTCTCTCTCCCCCCCCCTTCGAAGCCTGGATGTACGCCTGCTCGACGTCAGAGTATCGTTGAGCTGGGGAGTACTACTTGATTGATTGATGACCATCATAAGCATTTTAATAATAATAACTTGACGATACTGGAGAAGCTGATGCCAAGGTATGCGACTTTCCGAAAAGGGCCAAAAAGTTAGCTGAAAAGCAAAACCAAAGGATCCCTGCCCTGGCTGCTGTGCAGTGTGCTTACTTCCTTCGGGGGGTGACGCAGTCTTATAAATAGCTAAACGGCGTGCCGGAGTCCGCAATCTCCGTCGTGGTTTTTGGGGATAGAGCAGATGAAGTTGTGGGATGATACCTCGGTTGCAGATTTAGATGTTGTGTGTACAAAGAGCAAGGAGGGCGTGGCAGTAAAATGGTCTCTCGATTATGAATCTCGAGATGGAATGCAAAATATATAGCAGGACGACTTAATCTGCTGATCGTGCTGCGACCAGATTGGAAGATTGTCGTTCATATTGGTGACCCGGTTCAAGTTTGCTCCATACCGGTAAGGGCAGAGTGTCGGGCTTCGAGCCTGTGAAGGCTGTGATATCGGAGACGTGTTATTCCTTGATGGACGCTCAATTACATCGACCAGGTACCGCAATGGATTGTTAACACCGTTTTGAAAGGATTCAATATGGCCTTTCCCCCAAGATCAACCATCACATTGAAAGTTGTATTGAGGAAGATTGAGGAAGATAGTGAGTGGTGTTGATCGAAAAAGGAAAAGCCGATAACCCTAAGTCACGTGCCCATAAGTCTAGCCACAGTCTGAGAGACCAGGTACAATGTGGCTTGGATCTTCCAACAGGCAAACAAAGTCCCCCAAACCCCTCTAAGAGAATTCAAAGAGCCTCAACAATTGAACGCCTCCCACGTTTCTGCTTCTTATACTACTCAGCTAACGACTCGCTGCCTGCTTCATTACAACACTTCCCCAATATTTAAGCGAAATGTCCACAACTACCGTCACTGAGAACGTCGCCATCACGGCCGAAAATGTCGCTACTCTCTTCCCCGACGTTGATACATCCCTCGCCCGCTCAATCCTCCCTTCTTCGAACGATCCCTCCGTGCGCCAGGGTGGTGATCTCGACGGTTACGATGAGGAGCAGGTCCGACTGATGGAGGAAGTCTGTATTGTGTTGGACAATGACGATAAGCCGATTGGCAGTGCAAGCAAGAAGACTTGTACGTTTGCCCCTTGCCTGCGCTCTTTTGCGCCTCGTTGAACAGGACATAAAAAAGGATACTTACTAATTCATTTGATTGACTGTAAAGGCCACTTGATGACAAACATTAATCGCGGACTTTTGCACCGTGCGTTCTCTGTCTTTCTATTCGACTCTCAGAATCGCCTGCTGCTCCAACAACGAGCCGCTGAGAAGATTACCTTTCCCGATATGTGGACGAATACCTGCTGCTCGGTGAGTTCGTTCTCTCTCGCTTCGGCCAGTACAATCGGCATCTAACACGTGAATGTGTAGCACCCCCTTGGAATCGCAGGCGAGACCGGCGCAGAGCTATCCTCTGCCGTTGAAGGCGTCAAGCGAGCCGCCGTGCGCAAACTGGACCAAGAACTAGGAATCAAAGCCGAGCAAGTCCCTATCGAAAAGTTCAAATTCCTGACTCGAATCCATTATCTTGCCCCCAGTGACGGAAAATGGGGAGAGCACGAGAGTGAGCCATCCCCCCTCCTCTATTCATATGCTGCAAAAACGATCAATGCTAATTCTCATTTGCTATAGTTGACTACATCCTCTTCATCCAGGCCGACGTCGATGTCGTACCTAACCCCAACGAAGTCCAAGATACCAAATACGTCACCCCCGAAGAACTCAAGAGCATGTTTGCCAATCCCGAACTCAAATTCACGCCTTGGTTCAAATTGATTTGCAACACTATGCTGTTTGAGTGGTGGAGCCATTTTGGTACTGAGACTTTTGATAAATACTTGTTGGAGAAGGAGATTCGTCGGATGTGAAGTCAGCCACTGAGGTTATATTAGCAGGTCACTTCTTCCTCACTATTAATTCTTGTTAAGCCGTTCGTTCGTTATGATACCACTTGTTGTCTGGGAGAAATGAGCCTGTACTACAAAAGTAGCCGTCTATATAGGACTCGAAATATTAATATATCCAAGTATGATTCATGGTGTTGGCTTCATATACATTTCAGGACAGACAATCATCGGTCGAGTATACGTAAAGTCCTTGAGACTACGTATATCCGAGAATAGGTCCCATCCCTGAATGGAAATAGCATCTGTCATGCAATTGTTTTGTACTCATAGCCTGTGGCTGTCACTATTATCTATCAATTTTCCTACCGCCGTCCTTTAAACCCACCCCGTCCCTTTTTCGACGGCCGAGCATTCTTCTCCCTCCTCTTCTCCTTCAAATTCCTCGCCTTCCGAATGTCCTCATTATTCCGTATCTCATTCTTCGGCTTCCTCCCACCCTCGTTGCCAGCGGCAGCATCGGCAGCCTCCTTCGCCGCATCCCACTTCTTCTTTTTCTTCTCATAATCACCACGAAGTTTATCCAACTGTTTCGGCGCCTGTTGCTTATTATGTTTGTATTTCCGTCCTCCGGAGATGGAAGCATTCAAATCACCGGATAGCGTGGTATTCTCCATCTCGCCGACACGAGGCATACGGCCCATTCGTTTACCCCGTTTCCAAGCGTCGAAGCGACCGCTACGGAAACTGGCGGCGATCTTGGTTCCGCTCTCACCACGAATGAGCGCTGAGCCGCCACGGGAACCGTCCTCGTCGTTGCGGCGGGAGACGTATTTCTTGTGCCGTTTGTCCCAGCGCATTGAGGATTGGGCTTCTCCGAAACCGGCTTTTTCGTCCGCGGTCAGGTCCATGGTTGCATCGCGTGAGGCGAGAGCGAAGTTGGAGCTGGAACCTGAGTGGACTCCGTAGGCGCGATCCTCTGCAAGTGATGCGTCGGCGGGTGTGTAGGACATGAAGTAATCTGGGTTCTGGAAGGTGGTGGCATCGTTGCCGGAGCTCTTTTTGGATTTGTTCTTGTTGGATTGAGAGTATTGGGAGAATGTCACTTCGAGGTCGGACTCGGACGCCATCGACATGTTATCCAGATTGTCTTGAGGGGCTTCCTCGTCATCTTCATCAGAAAACCCTTTAGTCATTTCAGCATCTTCGCCCTCGTCAGCATCGGCATCAGCTGTCTCCGCTGTGGTTGCTGATGGCTTCTTCTTCTTCTTGTCCAGCGCAGATCGCACTCGCTTAATCGTCTCGTAAGCCTCGTCTGTACCCTTTTTGCCTCCTCGACGGCCACCAATCTCGAATATCGTCTCTTGTGGTCGGTAACCACCTAAACGAGCAAGCATCTTTTCGCGCTCCGCTTCCATTTGGGTGTTTTCTTCAGTGAAAAGAGCATGTACCGTCGTCCATTTATCAGAAGTGACAACTTCTTTTGCTCGTTTGGCACTTTCTAAAGATGCAGCGTTTCTCGTCCGCATATATAGTTTCTCTCCTCTGTTTGCAACGCCTCTCTGGGCTTGAATGTCGGAGTTGTTGTCTAAAGTCTTTGTGACCCATTCACAATGGCCAGATAGCGTGTCTCGTGGGAAACCTCCAACCACTACCTCTTCAGCAAAATTTGGTTCCGTCTCTGGTCGCCCAAGTACCAATTTTCGGCCCAGAAACAGTTGCAGATCGAGAAGATAAGGAGCATCTGCATCCCGGACAAGACTATAACTCCAACCCTTTTGTCCAGCACGCGCCGTTCGTCCGACACGGTGAACAAAAACCTTGGGTTGAGAAGGAAAATCGTAGTTGATGACGTTGGCGAGAATCGGGATATCGATACCACGGGCAGCAACGTCTGTGACGACCAATATATGAGTAGCTCCGGCCCTAAACCGCTGAACCTGGATATTTCTGGCCGTTTGATCGAGGGAACCGTATGCATAGGATACTGCAAATCCAGCTTCACGCAGGATACCAACTATATAATCGACGTGGTGTTTGGTGGCAGTAAAGACGATTGTGGAATGTTTGGTAGGCGACTCAGTATTCTTGCCGGCTCTATTGAGGTCGAAACGCTTGCGTTTTTTGTTGAATCTCTTTCCGTCTTCTCCTTCTTCATCTTCCTCATGTGAACGAAATTTGACACCGGTTGGGCCAGTGGGTATTTTAATAACATCATGCAAAATGTGAAGTAAGGCTCCCTCTTTGTCTGCTGTCTTGACGGTGAAGAATGCATTCTGCAGGTCGGGTGAGATCTTGCCTTCGGTGTCCAAACGAATAAGAGTCGGATCTTGAAGACCAGCTCTGGCAAACTCGACCAGTGACTTCGGAAGTGTCGCGGAGAATAGTAAAGTCTGGCGAGTCGCAGGCAATCCGTGCAAGATTTCAGTCAACTGTGCCGCGAAACCCATCTCGAACAATCTATCGGCTTCATCAAAGACCACATATTTGATGCTAGACAGATCAAGGTTCATCTCCACTTTCAAATGCAGGAATCGACCGGGTGTCGCAATGACGATATCGGGGTTTCCGACCATCAGACCGAATTGTTCCTCCAAACTATCACCACCAACCAACAAAACCGCCTTAAGATCTGTACCTCGGCCAAGTTCTTTGACGACCTTCAGAGTCTGCAAAGCCAACTCACGCGAAGGCGACATGATCAAACCTCGCACGCCGACTTTACCGCTGTGACTCTTCAATTTCTCGATCATCGGAATAACGAACGCAGCAGTCTTTCCAGAACCCGTTCGCGCCATACCCACGACATCTTGATCATCCATTATCACGGGAATCGTCTTTCGCTGAATCGGAGTCGGGACCGAAAAACCCTTTCGTGCGATAGCTTTGAGAAGTTGGGCATTGAGTCCCATGGCCTGAAAACCGCCGCCTTTCTTGACGGTACGACCTTTGAGATTGGAAGCTTTTCGGTTAGCGGCCGCTTGCGTCGCGGCAATGAATGCCTCGTCATCTTCGCCGTCGACATCGTCTTTATCATCGTCTAACAGATTCAAACTTGAAGAAGGAATCACTGGCTGCTTTTTCTTTTGCTTCTTGTTCGGTTTCGAGTCCCAACCATCTTCGGAGTCGGAATTCGCATTGCCTTTGAACAGAGAATTTGATATATCTAACTCGTTCTCCGACAAGGCCGGGGAGGCCGCTCGGTGTGGCATTTTGCGTGCTCTTTTTTGTTCAGAGCAACAATGATGATGCTCAGCATGTACTCGGCCAGACTTTTTTTAGCGCTATCAGAAAAATTGATAGATATCCGAAGGCGGTGACAGAGATAATCAGAACTGCCGCTTATCACCGCCCAGGACCGTTCCACGACGCGCGACACGTCTCACCCCGCGATGTCCCAAAACAGATAAATCGAAAAATCAACTTCTATTCAAGACTCGTCGTTACTACGGTACATCCAGGGACTGAGCTATACAATGGGTATGTTCGATATGTGCTTGCCGTATATATTTCGAAACGTACTAATTAGACAGATGGTGGCTACGGAAACTACTCAACCACCTCATATGGCGGGCAAGGTGGTATGGGAGGAGGAGGCTTCATGCCTGGCGAGACGAACAGTCCTGCCGGTGGAAGGGTACGATTCTACCTATCCTTAAATCGCGTGTCTGTGATGCATTATCTAACCAAGTACACTGGAACAGCAAGGCGAAAACCCAACCCTCAGACCCGTAACCATCAAACAAATCCTCGACGCAATCCAAGCACACCCCGAAGCCCCCTTCCAAATCGACGGCGCAGACATCGGATCCGTCTACTGCATCGGCCAAGTGCGTAACATCTCCACACAAAGCACAAATATCACATACAAACTCGACGACGGCACCGGCGAAATCGAGGCCAAGCAATGGGTCGACTCGACCACGGCGCGTATAGAAGATGACATGGACGTGGATGGACAGGGAGTCAAACACAGTACTCGCAAAAAGGTGGAATTGAACGGCTTTGTGAAGGTGTTTGGCAAGCTCAAAGTTTTTGGGAATAAGAGGTTCCTGGGAGCGCATAATGTGCGGCCAGTGTCGGATGTGAATGAGATACATGTGCATTTCCTGGAAGCGACGGCCACACATTTATTCTTCAAACATGGTCCTCCACCCAAGGCGGGCGCTGATGGCAATGGAGCTGCTTCTGCTACTGCCTATGGCGGTAATGCTGCCGGTGACATGAAAGGAGGAGACGATTACGCTGGTGCTGCAGCCGGCGGTCGACCGCTTCCACCCTTGTCGGCATCGGCGCGACGAGTGTATAATTTGCTCAAGAATGAACCTCAAAGCAACGAGGGACTTCATATGCAGAACATCTCTGCCAAGTTGGGCTTACCTTCGACAGAGGTTGTCAAGGCGGGCGATGAGCTGTTATCGGCGGGACTGATCTTTTCGACAATGGACGAATATACCTGGGCGATTCTGGAGTTCTGAGGATCAGTCTACGTTCCATTGTTGGCTTACATGTGTTCATGTGACTACTAGAGGCGTTGTGATCTACCGGCACTTGTATGCTGCTACTGATTTGATGATGATGATGCTCGATATACTCGATTTATGTAATGATAGCCAGTATGAAAGTATGTAGAGAAGCATAATCTCTCTACCTTCAATGTCTCATACCGATACGACTGATTCTATATATGCATTGGTCTTATGTACCAGCAGGTAGATCAAGCAACATCGTTCCTCTTTCTTGCTTCCTCCACACTTCTCTCCCAACTGGTCCTGGCCAGGAAAACGATTTCAATGAAAAAGACCAATCCCAAAGCAATCGCCACGCCTGTCCATAGACCCGAAATTCCCCATCCCAATCCGAAAGCAGTCCCCATACTGATTGGCATAGCCACCACGTAATAACAAAATACCTGCACATATCCACCAATCTCTTGCCGACCCAGTCCACGCAGGATACCATTACACACCGCTGCCAGGGCATCGAATAGTTGAAAAGCAGCACAGATGGGTAAGAGGGCAGCGACCATTTCGATGACTTTCTCGTCTGACGTGAATAGGCCGGCGAGTGAGTATCTCAGCAACGAAAGAAGCAACATATTGAGAAGTCCGACGATCACGGCCCCGGTCAATGCGACTTTGGCAGCTGTACGTGCGGCATCAACCAGGGTGGCGCCGATCAGGTTTGCAACGCGTGTGCTACCTGCAATTGCCACGGGGAACGGGATCTGGAAGGTGATGCTACTAATTGTGCTAAGCACAGACTGCGCAGCGAGAGCTTCTGTCCCGAGATAAGACGATACCAATGTGAGAACCTCAAAAGCGAGGCATTCAGCCTCAACCATGATCAGACCCGGTAATGCGAGACGGATCATAGGACCCCAATTTTGAAATGCCCTCCATGTGAATCCGTTCCAGCATTCACGGCCTCCAATAAAGTAAACATACAAGAAAAGGAATAGGGGAAGAAGGTTTTCTGTGATCGCTACTGCGATAGGCGCTCCAATGAAGCCCAATTCGAGCTTCCAGACGAAGAACCAGTTCATGAATGCATTCAACGGCGCACAGATCAAAAGCACGTACAAGGATGCTGTGAATATGCCTTGCGCCTGAACGAACCGTTTTCCACTTTCGAAGCAAGCATATCCTGGTGCTCCAAAGATTAGAACCTTGAGATACCGCGCGGCGAGAAGCGCGACCTCCGTCTCTGGGATGATCGCCACCAAGATCTTATCTGCAAAGAACCAAATGATGGCGATGGGTATGGTGACTACCCACAGAAAAAACACCATTCGCTGCATTTGTAGTCCGACGAGTTTCTTTCTTCCCGATCCATACGCTTGGGCGCAAAGAGTATCTAAACTAGTCGCAAGACCTTGATAGACAGCCGATCCGGTGATACTAACAGTCATACTCGCCAAACTTACTGCTCCTAACTCTACAGTCCCTAGGTGGCCCACTGTGAAGATGGATGCTACAGTCAAGGAATACTGAAGAAGGAAAGTAACGATGAGTGGCAGAGAATATTGCCCAATCACGCGAGCTTCTCGCTGCCAACTGGAATGGATTAGGCCGGCAGTGACTGCTTCCTCCCATTTGCGGTCGATCTCATCATTGTCAGGAGGTCGGTCTCCTAGTAGAGTTGATATCTCTGTTGGAGCTGCAGCCGGTATTGGTGGGCGATCTTCATGTCTCTGGCTCGCAAAAGATGTGCGCCTCAGGCCGGCGCTCAGTTGCTTTGTCAAATTGCTTATGGTTCCTCGCTTCGATGAGTCCGGCGCAATGACATGATTGTCACTGAGCAAGTCTATTTCTTCCGTATATGCACGCTCCAGTTCCTCGGCCGTCAGGTACTGCTCTTGGCCATGGCCATGCGGCACCACAGTTCCGCGCGGTCCAGCCGTGAAATGGCCTGGGCGACGATAAGAACCAACCAAAGAATGAGGCGTGGTGCCTAAAGCATTGCTGGATGAGCGCATCAGCCCATTAAAGTCATGATCGTTATCGTCGTCGTCGTCGTCGTCATTACTAAAGTCATGACTCGCTGCATTGCGAGAATTGTAAGAAGCAGTATCTCGAGCAATCACAGTTTGCGCCGTCGAAGCACGAGACGTCAATGACTGACTGTCCTGATCAGTGCGAGCAATCGCAAGAGGAGCAGAGTTGTTCAACGCCATACCGAACCACAGTCTCGAGAGATCAATCTATCGTATAATACCACTGACGAACATCACGAGAACGGAGAGAAGAAAAGACTTTGATCTCGAGACAAGTGGATATCCAGCGAGACTCCACCATCAACTATATAATGTATGCGACTAATTAGTTAGTCAGTGAGTCAGAACTGGGGCTTATCGATCCCTAGCGTCGCCGAAATTTGACATCGCAAGATGCCTTCAAGTTGGTCCAGTCTTTGTGCAATGTCGTGTGCTAGGCAAGGTCCGTGTATACAGCATGCATTGAACAGTCCAAGTATATACACGGGACAAAAATCAAGAAGAAGAAGAAGAAGAAGAAGAAGAGATGGAAAACTCGGAGAGGCGAAAGAAGAGACAAAGAGGCCCCGCGGCTGAACAAGGAAAGTCCTTGCGTGCCCAATCATGTCCCACAATCTATTCTTTTGATTGGATAGATCGGGGACAGATGGTAGTCTATGATTCTATGTATGTTCTTCAGTGTTGGCCGCTCTTGAAGCTGAAGAGGACATACTATTGTGCGCAAAGTGAGCTTTACATGTAGGTTCAAATCAAAAAAAAAAAAAAAAAAAAAAAAAAAAACCATAGAGAGTGGTAATTACTGTGAGAAGGAGTTGTGATCTGTCAGCGTCCCTAATGGGAATAGCCCGTCGGCCCATCTTGAACTAAATTCAACTTCAACAACTTCATTTTTCGAGGTCAAGTGATCAGTCTATCAACGCTCGCTCAGTCTCCGATCCTCGCTATATGGCTTAAGAAAGCCGATATCGAGCTGCGACACAGCATTCTGGCTGGATTGAGTGCGAAATGGACACCATCCGACCACGCAGATTCAATCCGCTACTCAACCCGATTAATTCGCGGCCGGTTCTTGTTGAGAAGTATGCCAGCTCTTTACAACCTGTTTGATGGAGGATTCTCTATGCCCAAACGCTCCATCGTGTATTATCGCGCAGCTCGTCAGCTCTGTAGTGTAAAAAAGCGTCAATGAGTCGAGCCGATACATGCATTTCTCATACACACCAAGATCTCAACATCCAACTAATTATTAAAACAGCGAATCCTCATCCACAAACCACATATTCCTCGCCCGGCCCTTACTAGGCCCCCTCCTTTTCGAAAACGTCGCATCCGACGCTCGCGACCACCTCGCCAACGAGCGCACATTCTTGTCATGGCTCCGCCTCGCCATCTATCTCGCCATCGTCTCTTCGGCAATCCTGATCTCATTCCATCTTTCCTCCAAACCTACTCACCTTGAACGACTAATCGCCCTACCTCTCGGGATTGTGTTTTGGTGCATGAGTCTAGCCTGTCTTGCGAGTGGGTTTTCGCTGTACGTTACTACCGTCAAAAAGTATAGTCGGAAGGCGGCGTTGGTGCAGAGTGGGTGGAAGACGCAGGCGATGTTTGGGATTATGGCGACGGTGATTATTGGGTGTTGTGTCTTGTTTTTGATTACGCAGTCGAAGAATACTTGATTTTCTTTCGGAGATGTATATATGATCTGTTCTTTCATTTGACTGAGCATGTGAGCCATTGTGTATGCCGGTCTGCGTATTACTTTTCTATATATTACTGCATCCGATGTCAAATGATACGTTGCATAGGTATGTGCCATTTCTCTAGGTTAAAGAAACTGGGGCCTTTCATCTATACACGAGATCTTTGAATATATAGGAAGCAAAAACACACTTGGATGACATGTGTACGCCAGTCATGCGTTGAAATGGAGAAATATTACAACCAGTGAATAAGATATGATCAGCAAGAATGAATAATGGAAGAAGAATGAGAACGAAGGGTGGGGAATCGCTATGCCATATAAACAACAGAAAGATGAACAAACAGCGCCTTGAATGTGTATGAGAAACAAGAATCAAGATAGTATAATGCGATGGGATAATGGTTTTATCCACTCTAACAATCTGTAGGCAGACCAAATCAGAGAAATATAAGTCTATCTCATAAAAAATAGTCGAAGGGGCAAGCAATGCAAAGAGAAAAGAACGAAAGTGAGAGTCGCAGAGCAGGAGCGAAACATTCCGTTCTCTCTAAAAGCAATGGATATGTGTTGAAGAAACCCGAAAATGCAGACGGAATTAGTATGTATTAGCTGCGAGTCACCCTTCAAGGGCAACAATCGCAATCTTTAATGTAGACATTTTGACCTCACCATGGAGTTCCTGCTCCACGGAGAGTGGATTGTAGTAAATAGATATTATCAATAAATATTAAGCGATATAGTATCGTCATCGGCTAGTCGTTCACGATATCGTCCACTGCCATCCGTCGTCTTTTCGCCGGTTGTGGGTTCTCTTCGTCGTCGTTTGCCGCGCTCCTTCGTCGTCGTTCATTATAGTCTGGCGAAGTCGAAGTTGTGGCGGTTGTTAGTGGAATAACCATACTATGTGGCCGCTGAGTCTGATGGATATATGGCGGTGGACTTCTTTCCTGGGGACCGGCAGCAAGTCCAGAAGCCGGCGGGTAGGGCGATCGAAGCTCAAACATAGAGCGCGGCGACTCCTGAGGGCGAGTGAATTGTTGCGAGGACGAGGAGGATGAAGGAAGTTCATGCTGCTGCTGCTGCTGCTGGGGGCCTGTACCCAGTGTTTGGTAGGTGAATACATTAGGATATGAATCGCTTCGTCGATGGGGGTGTGTCGAGGTGGGAGCCACAAATGTGGGCGGAGAAGGAAGGATAGGTGGTAGGCGAACGCCCGGCTCAGTGTAGGGTTCTCGAAACCCTAATGAGGAAGGGCCTGGGGCAACGCCCAACCCACGACTAGGAGTCTGTGGGCTTATGCGCGATTGCAATGTCGGAGGGAAATGTTGCTGATACTGTTGGGGTGACACTATCGGTGGCGTGGTAGTAGGCGGGCGATCATTATAGCTCAACACTGCTGGCATGTCTGAAGCTCCCGGAGGTGGTGGGAATGCCGTCATATGGTAAGGTGTAAACGGATTATTATGTGCATAGTTGAGGCTAGAAATGGGTGAAGGTCCAGCGGATGATACAGGTCTTTGGTTGTGGCCTGATGGATGCATTTGAGGCGATGTGAACGGCTGCCATCTTCCTGAGGACGCAGACAACGGGTTGATACTGCTAGCTAGCCCTGCTGGGCCGTGTTCGAGTGGTCGCGAATACTGCAGATCGGTCACTGGTCGGATTTCTCGTGAAGGTGTCTTGTGGTGAGTCGGTCCGCGCGCACTGGATGCTGCCTGATATTGTTCTCGCGGAATCACTGAGCTGTCTAGTGAAGGGACTGCTCTTAGGGATGTTTCTTCGGCTTTTAAAGGCGGTCGTCCTCTTTTTTTGTGTGTTACGTCTACACATGTCGACTATAAGATTATCAGTATAATCCTAGCCTCTCCTCCCGACACAACGTACCGCTTTCCCAGACAGAACACATCGTCTGCATGGCCTGGCAGAGTCACAGCCCAAATGCTTCCTCTTACAATTCACACAAGCTGAAGCAACATGCGCCTTAGCACGTCTCGTAGACCTCGGTGGTAAAGCTCGTATTGCGCCGGAGGCTGGCACGCCATGAAGTCCGAGCTGTGGAGAGCCCAATATAACCTGCGATAATGAAACTGTCGAGCTGATGCTGGACACCTGAGTAGTCGGGTTGACTAGTAATTCTTCGGTAGACAGAAATCTCGGCAGTTGAGAAGATACCACACCCGGTCCTTCAACAGGATTCAATGTCGATAGCCTCGGGGGTAAAGTTGAGCGATCTTGTTCTGCCGAAGTTGAGATCCCTGCCCTTTCCCCTCCCTGCTGCCCTCGTTGCGTTGTAGCGGTGTTGGTATTTGCACTTTGTGGTGCCTGGGTGCCCGTTGGCACAATGCCAGACATAGGGAGAGCCGAATAAGACGTACTAAGACTGGCCTTGGGCCCCGTGGACGACGGTGGCCGCAAGTGGACAGACACACGGCCAGGATCAAGATCGAATCTGTACGGCCCAAAATGCGTCTTGGAAAACCATGGAGCTGGAAGGAGTAGAGATTGCATTGGAGTGATTCCGTCTAAATTCGCAAATACTAACCCGGAATTCGTCGATTTTGACGGTGGTTGTATAGCACAGCTATAACAACTCGATATTCAGTAGTGGCGATGACATGGAGAAGAGTTAAGACAAGCAGGATTGTGGTGATTTTGAACGAGCTGCTTCTGAGCTTCTTGATAGGTTTGTGGCCCGGTATAACCTAGTAAAGCAACCCAATAACGACCAACCAACCAGAAAATTAATCTTTCTTTTCTTTTTTTTGGTTCTTCCTCTACTCGATATCGTATTTTTCTGGTAGACTTCTGCCGTTTTGGGCAATCAGTATATGCCGGTAACTCACCGCGCGATCTTGGTCCTGCAGAAAAGACGCGCTGGAGCTCCGATATCAGAGTGTTGGCCCTGCAACGAAAGCGTGAGTCGGCGAGGGGTATTCGCTGTTTAATCGGATCAGAAAGTAATAATGAACAGGTCAGTTTCAGTTGACACAGTGTATAGGCTATCCTATTGTTCCCTTTCTCTTTTGTTTCAATTCCTCCAAAACGAGATCTGGTGCAATGTTAAGGTGGTGGAGGATCGACGAAGCGTCCGGGCAGCTCGAGTCTAATGAATGACACGTCGCAGCCCTGACCCAAGGAGGTGGTGGAATGGGGACAAGTCCAACGTATCGAGATCTAAACTTAAGCCCATCACAAGAGGTCGCAAGACCCGAGAGACCCTCAGTACGTTGTAGTAGTACGTACTACATACATACGGATGGAGTCAAGAGGAAAGATATGTGGATCACTGGGGCGCTGCCGGCATCTAATAATCAGTAACGGAGGCATGCCCACAGATGTTTTTTTTTCTAGAGTCCATGACGAATTATGTACTCCGTACAAGGGAAGCATTTGAGCAATGCCCGGGATCTGCAAAGCTCAGAACGCGCTGGATGATCATCAGTAGCTAGTGTGATCCCCCTTCTACTGCAGGTCATGACCATTTGTCTGGAACTTTTGTAAGGCCGGAGGCCGGAAAAGGGAAAAACAGACCCCCCCCTCTCTCTCTCTCTCTCTCTCTCTCTCTCTCTTCACAAGGCAGCCAGCTAGTTTAACTAAGAGTAAGTCCTGCGGCTATTGATTTACGCTCTTTTCACCGTGCTTCTGTCATTGTGTTACTGGTCAGTGACTCGGTGGGCGGCCTGGTAGGTGCACCCTATCGCATCTCTACCTATCACATCGTTCAATCTGTTTCGTTTCGCTCTTGTCCTTGGACTCTTGCTCCGATCTTCATAACGGACAGATCCACTCGCTAGTATCTATTTAGTTGAACAGCGCGCTATGTACTTGAGTGTGTACGTGACGCGAAGAATGGAATCACCACATTGCTCTACTACATAGTACGTACTTGCCATGTTCGGTTTGTCCTAATCTCGAATCCCCTTAATTTGGCCTTGGCTGGGTCATAAAAGAGGGGGCAGCAATTTACTTCTCGTGGTTCGTGATTCGACGGGGGCTACGGAGTATTGTCTTGGAGAATTTTGAGTATAAGTGCGTAGTGTTAATAGTCAGTCAATCCAATGAACTAATTAGGAAACACGTACAAGAAAATACCGAAAAGTCCGCACCTAATTGGACGGTTAGGTCATCTCTATTTCTGATCTTATCCTGATGAGGATGTGGTCTGCAGTCTAGCTTGCAGTAGCTGAACGCTCTCAAGGTGACAGAAAGGCTACCGCTGTCAGACCGGATTGTTGAACAGGGTCAAGAGACCCAGAGAGCGCCGGAAAGAGTTAGTTGATGGCCTAAACAGGTATGTAGCGCACGGCCCATAGACATGGGCTTGATTTCTTGACGGACTGGATGTGGACTCGGATTGTGGAGAAATGCGAGAACATGAGTTCAGTTCAACTAAAAGCCCTGGTACTAGAGGCTAAGCTAATGGTTAGTTAGTCGTTAGTGCGTCGTTAGTAAGGAACTGCTCCAGAGCTGTCTCTATTTGGCCGCTTTTAGTTTTGGCGTCTCCTAGAGACTTGTCCCAAGCCAATCGGAGAGCCCCTACTGTTGGCCGGAACCTTTCCAAAGTACGCACTGCGCAGTACTTGACCGACCACGCTCTAAGGCTAGGATTGAAGAGTAACTAGCGATTCACACATGTGTAGGAGAGGTGCTGGTCCGTTAAGGCGGATCGACGTTATCGCTCGTCTGGATTTCCGCCGGGCTCGTCAATAGTTTCCCAATAGTTCTCCAACTGTCATATGAGGAGAAACATGAATTCCGAATCACGATTAAGCAGCAGAAGGAGACAAGAAGAATAGTTAACACAAGGTGAAGGAATGTTGGCTTGTGGTACAGGCCCCATGCCGAGTAATGTTCCGGCTAAAGTTCCGCAGTCTCGTATAATAACATATGTCTCGGTACTGTGGTTGGCGACTTGATGGCAGTACATACCCCATTTGTGGCTGGTATGCTAGATGAATGCTGTCATTTGCATTCCTTTTTCGATTCCTGTGGTCATGAAACCACACTGGCATGTAGTATTGCGTCCGTACGTACGGAGAAACCGATGTACTCAGCATGGCGCCCATGGTCGCGGACCGCATCTCCAGGGCCCACAATCTCTTGATCCTTGATCCTTAGAATCTGAGCGATCCAACAAGGCACGCAAACTAACGATACGATAGTCTTCATGAACGGTCGTACTGTAGTGTGTGACTGCTGACCGCTGACTGTACGTCTATTGGTGATATGTCCCTGAATATCCGCCCGCCAGTCCAGATCGGGTGCATACCTGAACCCTCACGAATACTTTCCCGGCGCTTTGGTAAAGGTCCATTGGAGAATTTTAGATTACCGGCGCCAGAGAGAGTTTCGACTACGGAGTAATAGTTTGTTGGGTGGATAATTGGGTTGAATATTCCGAACACCCGTGAGCCTTCTCATTATCGGTGATTTTACCTCCGAACGTTGCTCTTCACTGTGCCTACCAATAGTCCTTTTTTGTTCCGATGGGTGCCAAGTGGAAACTGATAAGACGACCAAGCAATCAGGCATGCCTAGTAATCCAACTCATGGTTTGAAAGCACATTGTCTTTGGATAACCAGGTTGAAATTCTCCTTTCCTTGTTCCGGCACTTGAAAAAAGCTCGAGCCGAGGTCAAAGTGGCGTGCTTCATCTCATCTAAAGCGACCCACATCTTGTCACTGAAGAGGCAAGACCAGAGAGGGGAACTTAATATCTCTGTTATTACCTATTTCTTTTTCTGAATTCTCTTCAAGTTTTGCTTTCTTGTTTCCTCTTCCAACAGATCTTGGCTTCCGAACTGGAGGGGTTGGCCAATACTGTATGTCCTGGCCTGCAGCGCCGCCTTTCGACCAGAACAGACTGCAGGGTGTTCATGTTGACACAGTATTGAAATCTCGACCAGGTTGACCCTTGTAGGCTGCATTTTCAGCGAGAGTCCGACCAAGTCTGGTTAGTCGGGGCTAAAAGTCAAATGACTTCTCAATTCTGCGCCCATAGTCAGAGTTTAAGCCTAACTGAACCCGACTACCCCACTTAAGAGCGTTTCTGTCAAAATGATGAAGCCTTGGCTTGACGATCGTCGCTTTAGCGTCAGATAGGGTGTATTCGGAGGGTTGGGACTTGGGATCTTGCTGAGTCCGATTGCAGTTTTGTGCTTTACCGTACACAGTAAGCACTGCATCGGTCGTAAACACGAGGGAAAAGCAATATGAGGCGGATCCCCAGATTCACCGAGCAGTTGGAACGAAGATTGGTGGTAAATGCGTACTAGCACTGCGGTCAACTCACCCTTATGCGTGACTAGGGAGCTAGATGATTTACTTTGCAGGACTCCACTCGAATTTGACACAAAGGTCTGTTTGGCAGTGTTTGCCCAGCGACATTACTCGTAACCGCACAATCCTTCAACACTCGTCGGATTCGGAAAGTATGTTATGGACTTTTCCCGATATGGATTGCACATTGTACCCGTCTTATGCTTGGATCACGGCCACGTTCTGTCGTTGCGCAAGGAGTTGTGTCATCTGTCCCGCTAGAGATGGGAGGATTTCCGAGTCAATGCCATGAACCTTTTTTGTACAGTGGCACACAAGCATTCGTGTTCCGTGTGACTGAGTCGGTATTAGCTCCGAGACGAAACATTTCGAGGACTGTATCACAAGGTCTGACAGAAACGGGGGGCAACCTTGTTGTTGTGGACAGGCACAACTTACACAACGATTAATATTCCGAGCATCCTGCGCAGAGGACATTCAACCCGATATTGAGTCTTTCCACGATGCTCAAACTTTAGATTGGTCGGGTGTCAAGTGGATCACTTTGAGTTCAAATGACAAATTGAGCCCGCAAGTACCAAGCACTGTCAACCTAGTAACCCGGCAGACGGGGCGTGGGGAGCCACAAGAGCTTCATTCAATGTGAAGAGGCAAGTCAAACTACTTACGTACAGTACTACAACATCGGCTCGTAACACTGGGTCCATCTGAGCCCAAAGCATGAGACGGCGTCGCAAGTAGCAAGGGGTGCGATTGCCACCGTAATAGCACGGAAGGGTGAAGCCACTGGCTGGAACAGACAGTAAACATTCAACAGTCATAGCCACAGCTGATGGCTGAGCGAAGACTAGTGGTTCTTGAGCTGGTAGAGTGCGTTTAGAAAGGAGTACAGCGTGCGTGGTGGTGGTACGCTGTTCAGTAGTTATCTCAGGCGCTCAGACTACTCACTGGGAGAATTCGCTAAGCGAATTGCAGTCGCTAATCCGGCATGTTACACCACCTTCGCAGGCAAGCTACTGATTAGCTACCTAATTCGCAAAATAAATTTCTCTATAGAAAAGTCTAAGAACTTTTTATTAATAATTTATATATAAAATATACTAAGATTTTAGATTAATTATCTTTAATATAGAATTTATTAATAAATAGTATTTATATTTTAAATTTACTTTACTAGATTTATACTAAATTAATTTATCTATCTAATAATACTAAAATTATAAGCTAAATTCTAGTATTAAATATATTAAAATAAATTATAAATAAAATTACTAATTTTCTAAAATTTAAAAATACTAGACATTAATTAGTAAAAATTATAAAAAAATAGCTTTTATATAAATTATTATAAAAAATTCTTAAATCTATTATCTTTAAATTAAATTAATAAAGCTATAATATTTATAATTATATAATTTATTTACTAGAATAAGCACTAAATAGCTACTTTAATAGATAAAAATAATTTTTTTTTAAAATTCTTATTATTTATTATATTAAAGCTAATATAAGAGCTAGAATAAAAAAAATTATATATAAAAAATCTTAGTATTTATTATATAAACTTATAAGATCTTTAATAATATATAAATAAAATCTTATAATTAGCTATAGAAACTATAGAAAAAATAAAAAAAATAAAAACTATAAAAATAATAGAATATATAAATTATATAAATATTAGTTCTTAGATTTATAAAGCCTTATTATAAATAGAATATTATTACTAGTATAATATTATATATTAAGTATATATTAAGACAAATCAAGTCTATATAAATAGAAAAAAAAAAGAGTAAAAATTCTTTTTATTAAAATAAAAAATAATAAAAAATTAAAAAAATAAAATAATAATTATTTTTTTTTTTAATAATTTTAAATTTTTCTATATAACCTAAATTCTAAGCTAGAATAAAAATAGTAATAAAGCTAGTATAAAAAATTAATATAAAATTATAATAAAAGATTAGAGAATACTTACTTATTAATAATAATAAAAAAAAAAAATAATAAAAATAATAATTTTTTTATTAAGATTAACTACTTTAATTTTTAGTTAATATAAAATTTATAAAATATATAAAATTAAAAAAAAATACTTATTTAAAAAATTTATTAAGATTATTACTAGCCTCTTATCTCTTTAATAATAATAATAATATTCTTAATAATAGTAAGAATATCTTTAATAATAATTAAAAGCTCTAGAAGACTCTTTAAAATAAAAATAGCTTTATTAATATAACTAGATATAACTATAAAAATAGCTTTAATAAAAATAAGTATATTAATAAGTATAATAATAAATATTATAATAATAATAATAATAATAATAATAATAATAATAATAATTAGAGTAGTAATAGTAATAATAATAATAAATAAATAAATAAATTCTTAATAAAGAAGTAATATATAAGAAAGAAAAAAAAAAAAAAAATTAAAAAAAAAAATAAAAAATATTTATATTTTAAAATCTAGTAATTAAAAAGAATAATAATAATATAATATAGAATCCTATAAAATCTAATAACTAGAGATAATAATAATAATATAATATAAAATCCTATAGAATTTAATAATATAATTAATAATAACACAATAAATAAAATCCTATAGAATTTAATAATATAATTAATAATAATATAATAAATAGAATAGCACAGAATCTAATAGTATAATAAATAATAATATAATTAATAAAATAGTATAGAATCTAATAATATAATAAATAATAATATAATTAATAGAATAATATAAAATCTAATAGTATAATAAATAATAATATAATTAGCTACTATATAATATATTAATTATCTTAAACTACCCTCTTAGTCTAATGCTATAGAAGATATATTATATAATAATAATTATTTAAATCTAAATATTTAATAAAGCTATTATATAATTAGTCTTAGAAATTATAAAAGATATAAAAAATATAAAAAATATAGAATCTATTAAATCTATAAAATAATACTATTACTAATACTAAATAATAAATAATCTAGTATAATATTTAAAACTTAGATATTAAATAATTATATATTCTAATTAGCTCTAAAAACTATAAAACCTATAAAAAGAAAAAAAAATTATAAAATAATCTTTTTAATAGCTATCTAATAATTATCTAATAATATAAAAGCTATAGTATAAACTAGAGATTATATATAAAAAACTCTATATAGTAATAAAATATATACTATTTATCTTTTAATTCTTAAGAGATAATAATAATAGAGAATCTTATATAATAATAAAATATATACTATTTATTTTTTAATTCTTAAGAGATAATAATAATAGAAAATCTTATATACTAAAATATTTAAATAGTAATAAAAGAGACTTTAGAGATATAAATAAATAATATTAGCTTAGTAATTTAAATACTATAATACTAGAAGCTATAGATAAGATTATTTATAATAATTTAATTAATATCTATATAAAATATTTATCTATTAGTATTATCTACTTATATAAATAATTTAATAGTAAAGACACTAATTAAAAAATATTATTTAAATAAGAACTATAATTAGAGTAAATAAATATAAAAAAATAAAATTAAAAATCTTTAAAATAAAATCTTTAAATACTATTAATTATAAAAAGTATAAATTCTATTAAAATTATAATTTTAATAAAGTTAGTAGACTATAAATAATCTACTAGAAATAAAATCCTTAGATACTATTAGCTATAGAAAGTATAGATCTTATTAAAATTATAACTCTAATAAAATTAGTAGATTATAAATAATCTATTAAAAATAAAATTTTTAGATATTATTAATTATAAAAAGTATAGATTCTATTAAAATTATAGCTCTAATAGAGTTAATAAACTATAAATAATTCACTAGAAATAAGATTTTTAGATATTATTAATTATAAAAAGTATAGATTCTATTAAAATTATAGCCCTAATAAAGTTAGTAAATTATAAATAATCTACTAGAAATAGACTAAATATTATATTATAATTATTATAATTCTTTTCTATATATTCTTAGAATTCTTTAATAGAATCTCTAGCATCTATATAAAAAGTATTATAGTATAAATTAATAAATATTTTATTAAAACTCTAGACTTTATTATAAAGATTATTAAATTTTATAAAATAAATATTAAATATATTAAAATAAGAAATAATACTTTTAAATATTTCTTTTAATCTTAATTAATTCTAATAGTCTATAATTAAATACTAAATAAGAGTCTATATATTATTATTTATAAATTATCTTATATAAATACTAAATATAGATTAACTAAATATCTATTTAAATAAATATTAGAGATTATAGTAAAATTTACCTAGTATATAAAAATAATTAAATATTATAAACTATATATAAGTTAAATTTTTATAGTTTTTTATATTAATTAAATAGACTATATTAAGATATTTAAAACTTAAATTAATTAATTTAAAAGAATTATCTTTACTTAGCTAATTTATTAAACTAGATATTAAAATAATAATCTATAATTTCTCTATATTTATAAATATTAAGTTTTATTAATAGTAAAGTATTTTTTATATATAATTTAATTACTTCTTACTAATAAAATTAATAATAAGTAGATTAATAAGATGTTATAATAATCTAATATTATTATATTTTATTACTAGTTATAATATAAGAAATAATTTAACTTATTAAAAAAAATAATATATTATCTAGAATTTAATATTAATATTAATATCTAATATTTATTTATTTTTCTAGTAATTATATTAAAAAGTAGTACTATAAACTTTATTAATAAGATTTAGAAAGTCTTAAAAGTTTAATTTTACTATTTTATTATTAAGCTATTATTTAGACTTAGCTTTAATAATTATAATATTATTAATAAACTTCTTTTTTTCTATCACTATATAAAAGAGTATTAAAATCTAAATATAAAAACTAATAATTATAAATAACTTAAATATATAATATTTAAATAGTAAAGATTCTAATAGCTTTTAATCTAGAAATTAGTTATTACTAAGAATAATATAAGATAATAATCTATTCTTTAATATAAAGAAATTCTTTAAAATAGAATTTAATAGATTTATCTAGATATAAAACTAAATAATAATAGTAAGTATAAATATATATTAATTATATAATAAAGATACTTTAATTTATTATAATTAAACTTTTTAGATATAATAAATTATTATTTAATCTTTATAAATTATCTAAAGTTATTAAATAAAGTTATTAATCTTAGAGTTATTAATAATCTTAGATATTAAAAGCCTAAAATACTTAAAAAATATTTTATTATAAATTTAATATATCCTTTTAATTATTTCTTTATTTTTATAGATAGCCGGGAACTATATAAATTTAATTTTTAAAATAAGAAGATATTTAAAAATAAATATTAATAATTTAGAAGCTTCTTATATTATAAATATATTATTAATAGCATCTAAATAGATTATTTTAATACTTATAGTAATAAGATATTAGAGTATCTTTTTTTATTTTCTATTATTTAGATATCTAATTTTAGATATTTAGAATATTTCTTACTAATTAAGAAATATTATTAAATTATATATATCCTACTAAAAGCTAGCTTATAGTAATTATAAATATTTAATAATAATTATAATTATTAAATTAATAAAGATTAATTTATTCTAAAATATCTTATTATATTTAGTATCTAAGAAATTTATATTATTATATATAATTATATAATCTAGATTATATTTTTATTCCTTTAAATAGATCTACTAGATAATTATTAGCATAGATATTATATAATATAAAAAAATTAATACTAATCTTTTCTTTTTTTATATAAAAATTAATATTTCTTATAATCTATATATAGCTATAATAAATCCTAAATCTAGAAAGAAATTTTAATATTTATTATTTAATACCTAGCCTATATAAATAAAAACTAATAGCAGTTTAAATAATATTTAAATAAATCTTCTATCTAAAGAATAAGATAATTAAGATTATAAAATATTAATATTAGAATATTTTATATTTTTTATTTTTTAAGATATTCTAATAACTAGCTCTTATTTATTTATTCTATAAAAGTATATAGTTAATCTTATTCTAAATTAAAGCTTTCTTTTAAATATCTTATTAAATATAATTAAAATTAAATTTTATAATATTAATAATTTCTAGCTTCTAGTTTCTAAAGAAGGTATTTATTAAAAATATATTAAATTTATAATTTAGTACTTTAATAGTATTTTTAGCTATTAAATTTATTAATTAATTAAATTTTTAATATATAATCTTATATCTTTCTATATAATATTAATATTAAAGGTTTTATTATTTATTCTTAAAAATAAGATTATTTTTAAATATAATAAATATTTTAAGAAAAGTATTAGATATCTACTAAATCTTTTTTTCTAAATAGATTAAAATCTTCTAAAGATATAACTTTATATAAAAGTAAGTAAAGATTCTAATAAATAAATTATTTATTTAATTAATCTATTTATTAGATATAGTATTAATCTAATTATTTAGAATTATTATATATAAAATATCTATTACTTAATAAATTTTAGTAGTAATAACTCTATTAATTATTAATAAAGCTAATCTAAAAAGATTAATATAAAATAATTATAGTATTATAATCACGACTAATATCTCTTAAAAGTTAAAACTAGTATATTAAGATTTAATAAATAAATAAAATCTCTATAATTAACTCTAAATATTTATATTTTTTAAAATTATATAATTTTTACTTTCTATATAATCTATATTTTTTATAATTAATTAGAGTCATTAGACTAAATATCTAGTTAATAAAATATTATAATTTATAAAGTCTAGTAGAATATTAATCTTATAATTAATTTTTATTAATTTTCTAAATTTTTAGCTTTTATTAATATATTTATCACTCAGTTAAACTAGCTTTTTATAACTTATAAGTTATAACTTTTATCTAATATTTAATATCTTAAAGATCTTTATATATATAAAACCCACAACTCTTAAGCTAAATCAATATTATTAATTTTTATATAAAAAGTCTAATTTTATTAATTTCTATAAGATTAGAATATTAATTATTTATTTTATATTTTAATCTCTTTATTTAAATAATATTTATACTTTTTATAGCTAATTATATTTACTCTATTCTTATAAAAGCTAATTATATTATTATATAATACTAATCTAGCTATATACTAAGAACTTTAATTAAACCTTAAATATTTTAAAATAAAATTAATATATTAAAAGAGTTTAGATTATTTAATACTATTAAATAAGCTCTTAAATTTTACTAATTATTTAATATACTAATTATATTAATTTACTAAACTATTTTTTAATAACTATTTAATTATATAGTAAGTCTTCTCTATATTCACTTATTATAACTAGAAAAAAGTATAATATTATATAAATATAAAAAAAATAATATAGAAATAATTCTTAATTAAAAAAAAACAGACTTTATAATCTTAAAAATTTAAATATATACTCTATAGTAAATTAAATATTTAATTATAATTATATATATAAATACTCTATTTTCATAGTATCTATATATTTTATAACTAATTATAAGATTTAAATTTATAGCTGAACCAATTAGGTCCTATAAAAAATCAAAATTAGTTATATACTAAAATTTAAACCTAGTCATTTTATTATAATTTTATTACAATATATTATAAGATTTAATATTTATTAAGATATATTTTATTGCTTAAGAGATCTATATTTATATATAATATTTAATATAAAAAGATGTTAATTATTTAAATATAAGATTTAATAATATATAATAACTAATAATATTAAATTAATATATAATAATATAGTATTATCCCTAATACTTAGTATATAATATATATATCTATCTAAATTAAAAACTATTAATAATTTAATAATAGTCTAGCTCTTTATACTATAAAAATTAAATATTAAATTATCTATTAATTACAGTCCTCTTTTTACATAATAATAAATTATAATATAGCTTTAAATATATTATTTAATATTCTAGTTAAATAAAAATTAGTATAAGATTATAATATATTTTTAGCTATATTAGAGACTAAATAAAGAAGATATATTATAATTAATATAAGAAAAAATAAAAAAAATAAATAAAAATTAAAAAAATTTTATATATCTTTAAATTTTAATTAATTATTCTTTTTTTATATCTAGTTTAATATTATCTCTATATATATATTTTTACTCTTACTATAATAATAAGTTATATTATCTAGATATTATTATATAAAAATATAAAATCTAATTTTAACACCCTCTTTTCTTTTTTTAATAATTAAAATATAATTAATCTAGCTAGTTATATTTTAATAAAATAAAACTTATAATTAAATCTATATTAAATATCTTAAAATATTTAATATATATAATCTATTAATTATTAAAGATCTAGTGAAGCTTATTTATAAAGAATTAATTATAAAAAAACTATCTTATATAAATTAAAATAAAATATAAAGAACTTAACTCTATATAAATTAAAGAATTTTATATTATAATATTAGTATTTTCTAATCTAAGATTTAAACTATCTAATCTTTTAAATAAAATATACTATAGCTATATTAATAGAGAAAAAAAAGATATTTTTCTTTAATTTAATTTTTATTTTATTAGACTATACTTATAGTTTCTAAAATCTATATAATAATAAATATATATACTTTCTAGATTCTTTATCTAGCTTCTATTTTTCTTAATATAGATTTAGCACTCTAAATCCTTATTTTAATATCTAATATACTTCTTTTTACTAAATAACTATATCCTAAGCTTTATCTTTATAATCTACTTAATATTACTAGAAACAAGGGGCTTATTAAGATATTCTTATATTTAAGTATATTATTATTTATTAACTTTATATATAATATATAAGATATTAATCTTTTATTTTAATATAATCTAGATCTATAAATAATAAAGCTAATTAATTACTTAAGCCTAGTTAAAAACTATCTAATTAATAGTAATTAAAGATAAAAATATAAGAGATATTAAAGAATAAGAAGAATAAAAAGCTATTATTAGAATTATTCTATAAAATACTTAATATATCTATAATAAAGATTATTAATATTAATTAACTTATTAATTAATAAGAAGAGAAAGAATTAATTTAAAATTAATAAATAATACTATAGTCTTTTTATTATTATTATTATTATTAAATATAAATATTAAGTTAATAAGATTTTAATTAATAATATAATTATCTTATATCTCTTTTAATAAAAAGGTTTCTATTATCTTTAATAAAATAGCTTCTTCTATCTTTATAAAAATAAGAAAGAACAGCACTAATAATAATAAAAAAAAATTAAATATTATTAATTTTATAATTTTTAGTAAAAGTTAATAGCTAATATATATTAACTAAGCATATACACATCTAAAATAAAACTAATAATAAAGAATTTTTATAGTTATAATAAATATATATATCTTATTTAATAAAATAATAAAGAGAGAAATAAATATATAAATAATAATTAAAATATTTATCTTAATATTTTATAATATATAAAAGAAAGAGAGAAAAGATATATTAAAAAATTAAAAAATAGAATTATATTAAAGCTTTCTATATTAGTTAATAAATAGCTTAAAAAAATAATTATAATTTTTTTTTATATAAAGATATTTAATTAGCTATAAAAATTATAGAAATAATAGAATATCTAAATCTCTAGTAATATATATTATTTAAACTATTTATATACTAGATTATATTTTAATACTAGACTTTTTAAATTACTTATTAACTATAAAAACTATAGAAACTATAAAAACTATAAAAATAATAAAAACTATAAAATTATAATAATAAATATACTTATATAGATTTATTTAATAGTTTTTTTAACTTATTATTTAAATAATTTAAATATTAAGCTTTAATTTACTATAAAAGAGATATTTTATAAAAAAAATATCTAATAAATAACTTATATATATAAATTAAGAGATCTTAAGATTAATAAAAATATTTTAAATAGCTTTAATAAATTTAAATTTATACTTTTTTTCTTTTTTATTTTTATAGAAGATTAGCTATCTTATTCTAAAAGATTTATTTATATTATAATACTTTAAAGATATACATTTTTTAAAAAAAATATTTATAATTAAATTATAATATTTTCTAGTAGAAATAATATCTAATAATACTTTATTCTATTTTTTTCTAGATATTTTATTTATATTATAAAATTTTAATAGAATCTACTTTTTTAAAAAAATATTTATTATTAAGCTCTAATATTTTTAGAAAAAAATAATATTTTTAAATATATTATTTTAGATAATTAGATTATTATTTACTCTAATTAAGCTAAATTAAGTTAGTATTATATTAGATTATAAGCTATATTAAAAAAATATATTAAATACTAACTAGCTTAAAACTAGTATAATTAATAATATTAAATCTATTAAATTATTATATAGTTTTATAAAATTATTATCTATATTCTATATTAGTTCTATTATTAAATAAGATAATATAACTAATATAATATTTTATCTAATAGTTTTTATTAATAATATATTAAGTTTTAACTATATTATTAATATTATTATTAAAAAATTATAATTATTCTATTAATTTAATAATACTATCTTAGTTTTAGTCTATTTAGTTTTTTTTTTCTTCTCTTTCTCTTAGATTATAATAGCATTAATTTATATCTAAATCTTTAAAAATAAAAAATAAAAATAAAAAAAAAAATTTTTTTTATATTTATTTTTTTTTTAATATTATTATTAAAAAATTATATTAGCTCTTTAAGAAATTATTAACTAAAAATTCTAGAAAAATTTAATATTTTTCTTTTAATTAAAAACTTTATTATCTTTAAAAAGATTAATAATTTTTTATTAATACTTCTTTACTATAAAAGTATCTACTAATATTAAATTATAAAAATTCTTATTATTATACTTAGTTTCTATTTTACTAATAGCTTACTTAATAATTTATTTTAATATAAAACTAGCTCTTATATTTATATATAGTTTATAGATAGTCACTTTTAAAAAACTTAATTATTTTATATTAAATATATTATAAGATAGATTATATTTACTATAATAATTTTTTATTTTAATAATTAAATTAGTTTTATTAAAATATATAAAAAATAGATTCTAATAATATAGATTATTAATAATATCTTTTTAAATAGAACTTAGCTTTACTTATTATCTTATCTCTACTTAATTCTAGATTTTAAACTTAAAAAGATTTAAATCTTTTATTTAATTAACTATATCTATTTTAAATTAAATATTTTAAATATTACTTATCTTATTAACTAATATTAATATATTTAATTAACTATCTTAATAAGATTATAGTTTCTAATATAATAATTTTTAAAATAAATCTATAATAATAAAATTATCTATCTTTAGTTTTAGTATTTTATTTATCTATTTATTATTATTATACTTATTTAGCTTAGTTTCTAGATAATTAAATACCTAATATAATAAAAATAAAATTATTCTATTTATTTAATTAGATTTATAATCTTTTCTATCTTCTTTCTACTAGATATTATAGATATTATAATTAATAAAAAATTTCTAATAGATAATATTAGTAATATTTAAAATATTAATATCTATTTTAAATAAATTTATTATAATAATTATCTAAATTATAGAATTCTTTTTTTTAAATTTATTTATATAAAGATCTTTATTAGCTAATATAAAATTAGAATAATAATACTAAATAATTTAATAAATATTATACTATCTTTTCCTATCTAAGTTATATTATTAAGAAATATCTAAATCTATATTAACTATTATAATTAATAATATTTAATAAAAAGCTTTCTAAATAATATTAATATTCTTAATACTATTAATATAAATAATTACTTTATAGATATTCTAAAGATTAGTATTTTTCCTAAATAGTATACTTTTAAGAATAAATTATAATATATTCTAGAACTATATAAGAGTTCTTAATATAGATTTTATAATAATAAATATATCCTTTTAATTAATTAAAATTCATATAACATCTATTTAAAAATTATTTTTATTAACTAGATAGAATCTATTTTATTTAAATATAAATATTTTAATCTTTTTATTTATAATAATAAAATATTTTAACTAAAGTACTTTCTATCTAAAAATATTCTTAAAAACTATAAATTATATAAAAACTAATTAGAACTAACTTTATTATTATATAAAATAATATTTATTAATTACTACTAGCCCAATCCTTAATACTAGATTTAAAAATTTTAATATCTTCTAAAAGATACTAGAAGTTACTATTTCAAATCTTATAAAGATATATATAAAAACTCTCTCTCTAATCTAAGCTATAAAACTTAATATATTAATTATTATATTCAATAGAATAGATTTTATATCTAATAATTTTTTTAGATTATTATATTAATATTTACTAAGCTAGTTAAAAGAAATAATCTAAATAATAATCTTTCTAATAAAAATAATAAAAGCTTAAAAAAACAGGTTTTTCTTAAATCTAGTATAAGTAATAAATAATATATTATTTTTATTATATATTAATCTCTAAACTATATAAATTTACTTTTTATAAAATTTTTAATTAGTATATAAATTTTTTTTATCTAAAGATTTTTACTTAATAACTTAATTTTTTTTATCTAAAATTCTCTTTAAATAAAACTTAATTAATTTATATTAATATAGAATATATCTTTTTATTATATAACTATTAATTATAAATAATAATTCAATAAGATTTTTATTTATAATTTAATTATATATATATAATTATTCTAGGCTTTAATATTTCTATTAATAGTTTTTAAAGTTTTTTTTTAAATCTAGTATTTTTTTTATAGATATTTTTTTTATAGATATTTTCTTTATTAGTATAGTTAACTTATAAAATATTTTTAATATATATCTATTATATTATTTCTATATTATTATATAATTTTAATAAATTCTATATTTTTTATACTTTTTATACTTTCTATAGCTAATTAAAGGCTAGTAATAATAGTAAAATATAATAATATTTAAATAATTTTATATCTAGTATTAATATAAATAATTATTTCTTTATAAATTAATATATATTTATCTTTCTATACTTTTAATATTTTTTATAGTTTTTAATTTTTTTATATCTTTTATACTTTCTATAGCTAATTAAAAGGTAGTAATAATAATATAATAAATATTTTATAATATAATATTATTTAAATAAAACTATATTAAATATTAATATAAATAATTATTTTATTATAGATTAATTTATATTTATAATTTTTATATCTTCTATACTTTTTATATCTTTTATAGTTTCCTTAGCTAATTAGAAGTGTATTTAGCTCTTTATAAATAAAATTTAATTAATTTATTAATATTAAAAGTTATTAATTATACTAGAATTTTACTAACTCCTAGCTTTTAAAAAAAGAGTATATTTTAAAAATATAACTATATAATAAATATAATATAAAATTAGAAAATAAAAGAATAAATAAAAAGCTTATTAATTTTTTTAGAATTTTAGTAAAGTAAATTTTTAATTATTATAATAATATTTATAAATACTAAATATAAAATTAATCTATTAATTTTTTACTCTCACTTTATTAATAAAATATAATAGAAAGTTCTTAGACACTTTTTACTTCGCTTGAGCCGTTCTAGATATAGTAATACTATATCTATATGATTAGCAAAAAAAATCGAGTGGGCTAAGAGCGGCTGAGATTCTGAGATAATTCAGTAGCACAACTCTATGCTGAGTGGTACCCCTAAATAGCTTAGATCCATGCTCGGGGCTCTGTGCTTGTGCTTGTGCTCAGTGGGCGGCACGAAAGGGTATCAAATATGTGACTATTTTTTGTGGATAGGAGAACTGTGATTCGAGGATTTCTGATGGATTGTATTTGGATGAAGAGAGATGCAAAGACGACGTTGGACGGTTGGACGTTGTCTGAGAAGTCATGAGGGGAGGATGATGACAACGGTCGACCTACTACACGACGGGTCGTCCCTTCCGAAAGCTACACTCCATTCCTTCCCTTACGTTAATTCCAACCTCACTCCTACAAACTAGTTGCGACGAAACGAATAATCGATATGACAAGTCTGTCGAGGCTCTAGGATTCCCCGACAAAGCGGTTTGAAGTCTATATTGTGGCTCCTCGTTTCCTCGAGCAAAAAAGAGAGACCCCAAATATGGACCCTCCGGAAGAAACTCAAAGATTGGTCAACGGCGTGCATAAAGCATGATACTACCAGGCGAGTGGACTGACCGAAAGGCAGAAAAAGAAAAGGAGACAAGAACCAACGATCTCAAAATTACTCGAGGCGAAATTCAGCATTTTTCAATGCCATTGGTTCTTTGAGATGGTGAGAAGCACCTTGCGTCGAGACCGGAAGCTGATCTGACTCGAATCTGCAGCAGGCCAGACAGCGGTCAGCTTGCATTGATAGTGGCATCATCACGTACTGACGAATATCATAGGCAACTATGTAATACGTGGCACAGAGCAAGTATTGTGCCACACTACATGTGCTACGCGATGAAGAAAATGCTCTGGAATATTTTCAGGCGTCTCTTTTATTTCTTTTTTCCTCTCCCTTGGGTACCATGTTACCTTCCTTCCGTCATCGTCCGATTCTCTTGATCTTGATACGCGATCACGATGAAAAACAATGCAACCTGACGTGCCGCTAACGAATCTCCTGGCTTAGATCTTGAAATTGTGAAGTTGGATGTTTCAATAACCTTATGGCTGCAGTGTTGATGCGTACACTACTAGCTTACTTTATGCGAAGATACATGCTCGATCCTGTGGGTGTCGAATTATTTGATGCTGTGGTGACGAGGTCTTCAGAGTTGGTCATGTCAACTTAGGAAATGCAGGATCGATGAAGCAACAAAAAGGTCGTGTTTCGTCCATCGTCGTGAAATGACATGCACGGAGACTATGAATTGTTTCATTAGTACTACATGGACTGAGTCCGAACAGCTTCCAAGGTCCGCAACGCAGCCATATTTGAGAAGTATCTCCGGTATACTTCCGATAGTATTTGAAACAACCACACAAGGTTCCCATGACGACTCTATTTGGTGCAGTTAAGCTTCAGAAAATTGGATCACTTTACGCTTTGATCGAACAATAACATGCCTAACAATGGACACCGACGCAGTTAGATGTACATGCAAGAAGACACCATCTGATATGCAGAGGCGGCAAGTCTCTACAACAACGTCATGATCTATGCGAGGGCTCTTTCCAGCCTGCAATACTTCATGTATGTCGGTGAGCTGTCTCAGTATACCAGATACATACAATATGAACTTCCGACCCAATCGTAACCATGGAGGTAGTAAACTAGATCCAGATGAGAAAGGGTCCGACTTGAAGCAAAGATGTGACTGCGTGGTGCTTACTAGACTAGGTATGCAGGACATGGAGTTGACCTCAACAGTAACCATGGAGATACCGGACTAAATTCGAGGGAGGAGGTTGGGCTTACCTTGCTACGTGTTGTACTACCTGTTCCCCGACATCCGGAGGCGATGGTATTGGCTTGTAGTTCCAGCTGGTTTGGTCAGCCAGTAACGTCACATGCGCTTATGAACAGGCACATATATCGTCGACTACCGTAATAGGTAGAATGAACAGGTTGTAGACAAGTAAATATTAATACATCACAGAATCTAGGATTTGGTGTGACTGACAACCATGAAGATCCAAAGTCTGAGAGACGGCATGACATGATATGGACGCTACATCCGACAAAACTGTGTAACCAAGTCAGGTTCTTGCCTTAGGCCAAATGGTACGTATCAAGATTTAACGGAACCATGTGAGTGTACATAATGGCACAATGGTATGTACTCCCTAACATCACCACCATTTCCCAGGCACCCCGTCACACGATCTATACATCCTTGACCCCAGCCTCGGACATTATGTTCATTTATAACCCAAGGTTCGGTCCTGAAAAAACGGACTCGTCTTTATCACAAAACCTTTTTTTTTTCAATCTCATTGGCTGGATTCATGCAATTTATGCATTCCGTCGACGACGAGGATCCCCGGACTTTCGATGAAACCCTTATTACCGGTTGACATGCACCGGTAATAATCGGCTAGCGTATGGCATATCTTCTGCGTCTGGATTTCAAGTGAAAAAGGGGGCCTTGTGACTCTACCGGAAAAATGAGATCTCGCGCAGTCGGGGTTCGGGGCTGGGACGCAACGGGTGCTTGGTACTTGACACGGGTCGTGTGGTGTCCGAGGTATGCTCGGTTTCGTCGATACCTCCTGGAAGGTGGTTATGGAAACGTACCATGATGATTCTCAAAAGCGGGATGCATGAACCAGGTATGAGGATGGTGTTTGTGCGACGTAGGGCGTTACGCCACCCGACCACTATACTAGAGACGTATACGTGGGACCACGAGCTGGAGATGAAAAAGTTTTTCTCGAGATCTATACCCGCCGCGAAGGAATCTTGTGCTGACTCTGTGCTGGTCAATAAGTCGTTGGCTTCCGATTCTGTGAGGCCATTGAAGCAGGGTAGCCGTTGATAAACGAGAGTCAGCGGGCAATTTGGAATCGAGCCTAGTCGTCATCCCCGTCTACACTTGCACTGTACGTAAAGTGATCGGTCGGGACAAGTGATTCCGATGCTGTTCTTGAGCGTCATAGTACCGTATACATGTCTGGCAATACTTCAATGTTAGAAATACCATTGTACAGAGACCGGAGCTCATGCATGTACCAAGGTATCAATAAGCGACGTGCATCTCCTCTACACAGCAATAGCATTGGTTGTTTTCCAAGCTTGAGATGAGAATGAAAAATGTATATATGTACTTCCGGGATCGATCAAATGATAAACACTTCAGATGTCGCTTCGGATTACTCACATATGTAGGTAGGTAGGAACTGCCAGCTGCCTTTGAACTGTTCATCTTTATACTTCGAAGAAACTATGACAGTAGGAGGCTATTTAAGAAAAACGTAGAGACCACATGTCTCATCCTCTTGAAGTATGCCTATACAATCCGTAAATAGAAGACGCTACCTGTGAAAAGATTCTATAATCAAATCAAGAGAATCAAAAATTAAGGCCGTGTATGTCAGTGGTAGACGGTCACCCTCCTACTTGCTGAAGAGCGATACAGGTTAGGTGAAGGCCCTGGGTTCAAGCCCCAGCATGGTCGACCTATTGTTTTTTGTGCTCTACTCACTTTTTGATTCATAGTGAGATACCGTAGTACAATAGGGCACTGAAAATGTGGTGACCGCCGCAGAAGAATAACTAGACCACTCCCATTCCTTTCTTTCATAGCTGCCTGCGCGCAAGAACTATGATGCGCATTCTCAAGCACTTATTACATCCATTCCTCCCGACTCAATCCAATGTACCATCAAACCGATCAGGGACCAGGTCGAATGTCGATGGTCTTCCATCCATTTTTCTCTTCATATTGACAGTCCATTCTTAGTTCTCATGGTCTATGATTTTTTGAAGCTCAAGGCTAAGCGCGCATCCCTTGCATAAGTTTCCTTCCTGAGTTGCGAAACCTCCCTAGTTAAGTACAGTTCGGATGCAATGGCAAGAAGATGCAATGTAGCATATAGATCGCGTCTCAACTCCTCTTTCAACAAGTGGCCGCGTAGCGCAATGGTAGCGCGCTGGTTTTCGGTCATCTAATGAATAAGTGGTCTCTTCGTCATTAGAGCGCTCACCAGAGGCTGTGTGTTCGAGTCACACCGTGGTCGGTTTCTTTATTGTTAAATTTTTTTTTTTGCCCGATGATCTTCTCCTCTCCGAACGTGTGCGCTACAGTAATTATCCGGCCTAATCCCGTACCGTATCGCTGAGCCGCGTTTGAACGTCAATGATTAGTGGTAGACTTTAGCCTCCTATAAGCTGATGAAGAAATACTAGGCGAGTTCGAGTTCCTGGTGATTTTTTTTTTTTTTGCGTTGGAGTATTGACCACCTTCCTGGGCATATTGATGTTAACTGGTCACTGCCAGATTCGTGATCTCGCTACATGTACTATATATGCATTGTACAGATGGAAACCAGCGTAATAAGATTATAAATTGTAACTACCCTAGAAGAACAAATACGTGGCAACAGTCCCAAGTTTCTCCTTCCAAGGCTGGCCGCGCGCAAAAGGACTACGACGCGCATTTTCAAGCACTTGCGTCTGCTCCTCATGACTCATCCCGCCATCAAACCGATCAGAGACCAGATCCATCTCTTCCAACCGGACAAACCGTGTGCGTTTCAGGAGCTTCCAGAAGAGGTACATGACAATCATGACGGGTATTTCGATATAGTAGCTCACAAAGTCGACGGCAGCAAAACTAGGACTAAAGGATGACCATCCTTGGACGAGGACGAGGACGATATTGAGAATCATGGCTATAATGGGGCCCCAGGGGTAGGTCCAGTTTTTGAAAGGGAGGAGGTGTTCGAGACCTTGCTTTTTGACTGCGGCGCGGAAACGGAGAGAGGCGAAGCAAATAGCTATCCAGGATAGTTGGTTAGAAACGCCGACGATGCTAGAAGTTTTCGTTAGTTGAGATTGTCGATGGTCTCACGCTAGTCGACTTACTTCTGTAACCATGTCCACAGCTGGCCAGCACCAATGTAACTCGCGCCAAAACAGAGTCCACTAATGACCGACGTCGCCAATACCGCCACCCAAGGGACTTTTTGTCGGTTGAGTCTGCCAAAGAAAGACGGGGCATATCCATCAGTAGCCAGGGAATAGAGTAAACGTGAGCCTGCAAAGAGGGCATGGTTGCTCGCAGAAATCACACTCGTCATCACGACCGCATTGATGAAACTACCAGCCACACTACTTCCGGCTTGCTCGAAAACAATGGTGAATGGGCTGGTGTGGCTGTTTTTTGAACTAAGACCCGGGTAGTTGTATGGTACATTGAGGCCGATGATCAAGACTGCTAGGATGTAGAAGAGCAGGATTCTCCAAAAGACGTTGCGTACAACGCGAGGAAGGTTTTTGGCGGGATCTTTGGTCTCTCCTGCAGTGATTGCAATGGATTCAGTTCCTCCGCTGTATCGAAGTCAGTACTTGCAGCTTATTTTGTCTTCTCCGGGGAACACACTAGGCAAAAGAAGCAGTGACAAAAACAGAGGCGAATCCTCCAATACCACCTACGAAAGGGGCATCGCCGATATGCCAGTTATGCCCACCAATATATTGATGACTGGTGTTTCCGCCACAATTGACTACGATACCAAGTATGATAAATATCTGAGTCAAGGGTCAGTGACTGACAGGTGCGAATGGAACAATTGTACATACCACAATCGTGACGACTTTTAGGATACTGAGAATGTACTCCGCCTCGCCATAGACCCTTACAGAAAGAATGTTGAGACCGATGACAACAAATAAAAAGATCAGGCTGATAGCCCAGCCAGGGAAATTATCCGTCCAATACTGCAGCAGTAGTTGAAGCGCAATAAGATCAGACGCGGTTGACACGGCATCGTTGAACCAGTAGTTCCAGGTCAGCGCAAACCCGAAAGCGTCGTCCACGAAACGACTATCGATTGTTAGCATTTCGTTTTCTGCTTAGTTCTTGCAATGTCAAAGGTGAGAGACTCACCCCGCAAAAGTACAAAATGATCCCGCAACAGGGATAAAAGCCGACATCTCGCCCAACGCAAGCATCGTGACAAACACAATTGCACCAACAATCGCATACGATATCAGCATCGAGGCCGGACCACCTTTGGCCAAAGAATTGCCCGTTCCCAAAAATAAACCCGTGCCAATGGTGCCGCCGATGGCGATCATCGAAACCTGACGAGCAGACAGTTTTCGGCTCAGTTTGTTGGCTACGATGATAGGAGGCGCGTAGTCCTCTCCGTCGTAAACGGGTGCGCCATCATCCGGCGCAATGTCGTACCGCCGAGGGTGCTTCTCGATGTCGGCACTCATTTCGCTCTGTATATATGGAGTGGCGAAGACTCAAAATGCATCACGGCCTTGAAAGGAAGAAGAAGAAGAAGAGAAAAAGAAAACAGCGTCGACATTATGCACGAAGGATTCGCCGCAACAAAGCTAGTCTTTTACGGATATATACGTAGCTATAGCCTATAATATCGGCCGTTGCAGTGACATCGGCTCCAGTCGAGATTTTCAGTTTCTCTTTGATAAAATCTATTGCGTGCTCGCGGCGGGCGACCAACCAGCGGAGCCGTCAACCACGCTGCGGAGATCTGCTGTGGGCCGGGTCCAGTACGTCGCCTTTTGCTTCTTGCGATGTTCTTAGTTGCTGACGGGTGAAGTAACTAGGAGAATACTTTAATTGTTGATCAGATCAGGGAAGACGGACTGGAGGAGAGAACGGAAAAATTGGCGGCTAGTCCCAATACGGAAGGTGAGGCATGCCAAATTATTCAGGCAAGCTCGAACTCGAACGACAACCCTGATTGGCTACAGCAGACATAATGGAGAAGATTAGATGAAAAGACGTGACGCCTCAAATGCTATCTTATATACTAGGCTAGAACACTAAATAGACAACAACACGCAGACATACACAATCATTGCCAGACCAGGACACTACGCCAAAAGCCCTGTCGCCAATGCTTCCAAATCCTCCAGGGTATTGACTTCAAGAGGCTCTTTGGGCTCTTTCTTGTGAGACTTCTTCGACCGCTTACTCTTGCGTGAATCCTCCTCCTCCTCCTCCTCGTCGACAGAAACATGTTTCGCGCGTTTGCTGAGTCTCGGCACCTCCTCCTCATCAGCAGACTCAGCGCCACTGCCGTCATCTGACTGGAATGGATCAATAAACTCCTCATCGCCAGCCAAAACAGCAACACCATCCTCTCCCTCGGCCAATGCTCGTTCCTTTGCCTTGCGTTTCTCCTTCTTCTCCCGTTTCTTTTGTTTCGCAAATTCCTTGTCCTCGATATCTGCCACCCGGTTCCGCTCGGCTTCTGTCTCCAAGAATCTGGCCCGCTGGGTTTGTGCATCCCCGCCAGCTCGGAATTTGTCTTCATCTTGCAATTCGTAAACTTCATGCGCAACGCCATCGTCGTCGTAAATAAGTTTTGTGCTATTGCCCTTGTACTTGAGAAGCTTTTTCTTAGATTGAAGCAGTTTCTCGCGGCGCTTGGAGTCAATGATGAGCGGCTCTGCAGCATCAGAGAGCTTGACCACTTTGACTTCTCCTCCAAACTTAGTCTTGTCGCTCTCAGCCGCTGGTACCTTTGATGAGCTCGAGCCGTCCGAGTCATTGCCGCCAAGAGCATCGTCACCCGCATTAAATCGTCGTTTGACTGACAAAAAATCCTCGTCCTCATCCGCATCACCATTGATACCATTGCTCTGGTCCACCATCGTACCATCGTCGTTGATGAGTTTCGAATAATGATCGGCCAACACGTCTTGATTGCGTCGCTCAAACATCCGGTCGTATTTTGTGCGAACAACCTCCTTCTTCTTCTTCTTCGTCTTCTTCTCGCCTTCCTCCTCCTCAGAATCCTCACTAGACATATATCGTAAGGCACGAGGCTGGTTCTTTTGTAATTTACTGTCCTCTCCCTTAATGAACTTGATTCGCGGAGCACCAGGGAGCCCGAGACTGGCAGCAAATGCGTCCAGCGCTAGATCCTTGACTTTAAAGACCTCTTTGTCTTTCTGCACGTGGATAGATTTCACGTAAGAGATAAAAGCCTTCTGGCCGAGGTATTTGAGCTCCGGGTCCTTGAAACACATGTTCTGTAGCTGATCTTTGACACTTTGCTGTTTCTTCGCTTTGACGTTGATCCGTTCAATGGGCACCTTCTTCTGCTCAAGGCGTTTTAACATTCCTTCCTCCTCACTCGGGTCCAAAAAGAGTACCGCGCGACCATTTCTTTCGTAACGAGCAGTTCTTCCGACACGGTGAATATATGTTTCCGCATCCTCGGGACAGTCCAACTGAATCACCCAGTCAACAGCTGGGAAATCCAATCCTCGTGCTGCCACATCTGTCGAGAAAAGAACCGCATACTTGGAATTGGCGAATCGGGTCGTGATATCGAGCCTTCCACCTTGTTTCTGACGACCGTGAAGATGTAGCAGTGGAATACCGGGTTGAAGGTGTCGTAGTGATTCGTAGACAAACCGAACCTGTTTTCCTGACGACATGAATACAATCGTTTTCGATTTGAGGTTGCTCCTAATGAAGCTAAATAGTGTATCTAGCTTTTCCGGCAACGGCGTTATGATATAATGTTGCTGAAGTGTCGACGGCGTTGCGCTAGCAGCCGCCTCATGCACCGCAACATATTCAGGATCCTGCAGACTCAACCTCGCAAGGTCCGAGACCTTCTTCGTCTGAGTCGCACTGAACAATAAAGTCTGGCGTGTCTTGGGCAAATGCTCGACGATCGCATCCACCGTTTGCTGAAAGCCCATATCCATGATCCGATCCGCCTCGTCGAGCACGAGCATCTGAAGATTGTATACATCGAGTTCGGCCGTTTGATCGAGATGTTGCAGCATTCGCCCTGGCGTGCAAACTAGAATATTCATCCTTCCGAGACGTTCCTGCTCTTCCTTCAAACTTTTCCCGCCAATGACCAATCCTGCCGAGAATGTATGGTATCGACCGACTTTCCTCAAGACTTCAAAGATCTGAATCGCCAGCTCCCGAGTAGGTGACAGGACAATAGCACCCAGTCCATCATATTCCGTCCAATTCTGGCGATAAAGGTTTTCCAGGACGGGGATCAAGAACGCCAATGTCTTCCCACTACCGGTCTTCGCAGCACCCAGGATGTCTCGCCCTTTCAACGCATATGGAATCGATCGAGACTGAATATCAGTCAAGGACTTGAAATGAGACGCGGCAAGACCCGATGTCGTGGGATCTGAGAGCGGTAAATCCGAAAAAGACTCGAGTCGAACTTTTGGATCGAGCTCTTCGACTCGTTGCGTTATTGTGGATATTTCTGTCTCATTGCGCTTCCTTTTGAGGGTTCGACTATTTTCAATCGGCTTTCGAGCGGCCTTTGTATGCCTGTAATCTTTAGCCGGCGCCATGGCTGTAGAAGTTGATTAGATAAATGTCTGAAAACAGCGTAAAGCGCTCCGTTGCATGTGTTATTTTTTTTTTCTCTGGGCGGGGCGCTTAGTCATCCTACCAGCGTCGATAAGCTTTTGCGGAGAAAGAAAGGCCTCCCGTTCGGCTTATCGCGACAATTTTGACCCACGTCTCCAATTCTCTGCTACGTACCACAAGCTTTACTTTCTAGAGTCACAGATCATACAGCACAGAGATGGCCGATGATGATTTGGCCGCGCTCAATGCACTGGAAAAGGAAGCCAAAGAATTCGACAAGGTATGACGTACCGCATTGTTGGTGTTCGCGTGAAGGAACTGCGACTAACTCAAGCTCCAAATCTAGGATGCTGAGATTGATCGAATCCGAAAGGCATTTCCATTAGATGCGTGAGCTGCCCTTGCCCTCGCTTCATCGTGTATCCTCAACTAACTCGCAACAAGCTACGCCGTCCTCGACCTCCAACCCGGCGTGCCGGACTCAGACATCAAACTCCAATACCGCAAAAAATCCCTCCTCATCCACCCGGACAAAACCCAAAACCCTCTCGCACCGGACGCATTCGACCGTCTGAAAAAAGCGCAAACAACACTTCTTGACGAAAAAGCTCGCGAACGCCTCGACGAATGTATCGCCGATGCGCGACGGCTGCTTATCCGCGAACACAAATATACCCTCGATTCGCCGGAACTCAAGACCGACGAATTCAAAGTTGAGTGGCGCAAGAAGACGGTTGAGGTATTACTTGAAGACGAGGCGAGGAGGAGGCGGCAGATGAAAGCGAGGATGCAAGAGGAAGGCCGTGAGAAGCAAAAGGAAGAAGAAGAGCTAGAGGCTCGGAAACGGAAGAGAGAGGCTGATCAGGCCTGGGAAGCCACAAGGGATGAGAGGATAGGTAGTTGGAGGGATTGGCAGAAGGGGAAGTCAAAGGATAAAGAAGGAGGGAAGAAGAAGAAGAAAATGAAAGTTTTGGGATAGACATGTTTCATGATGATCACGGCATTGCGTATTATACTATGACAATCTTATAGATGAATTAATCGAAGGAAGCGGCTCCTAGTACCGGAGAGTCTTTCCGACCTAAGGGACTTTACGATCTATGACAAGCCACACTCATATCCTACAGATATATAGCCACGGGATGTAGAGAAGCTTCCTAAAAGCCCATCTCTGAGCGCAATCGCCACATGTGGAGTGAGTCGATTGGGACTGGAAATCTGTCCTAACCATGTGATCGTCGATGGATATGTCTTATCTAGGGGTTGTTTCCCCATTGAAACACGTCGATCGAGTCAAACGTCTGTCGTGCGCGCCTTAGGGCTTTGTCATGGAAACTCCCAGTCATCCAAGCTCAAGTGTTTGGAGTCGTTATATACCTAAGTATGGCACTACTGATCAGCTTGATCCCAGTCTTCTTTCTTGCCTCCATGCTTAGTTTTCTCTTTGACCGCTATCCACCAAGAAACACCTTTAATATTGGACAATCACATCGGATGAATCTTTTTTGTTCCCGATTTTCGACCTCGATTTCAAGAATATACTCCAAGAACACCGAGGAGCATCGCTTCTTTAATCACGTTGAACTGCTTCATTATGTTCTTGCGTCGAGTCTTAAATCTACATACTGATGATTATTGTATCTGGAGCAGGCGGAGCACGAGACTACAATCGGTGGATGTCGGCATACGGTCATTATTACTCGCACAAAAATTAGCGGCATTATGGCTCATATTTTATTGCATGTGTCTTTTTGACTACCTAAGTATTCTCATACATTGTCATATATCTGCTGATCGCTCCATTATTCTCATAACATATACAGCCATCGCGGTAGTATCATAACATCTTTAACTGAATGACCCGTCAGCAGAGCACACCAGAACGCTCGAAAGTCTTCAAAGAATCTCGAAAACAAGACAACGCGCAAATGATCCGACAAGTCGGCACAGGACAGACGTGGTCGAGCGCCGTAGAACGAAGCATAACCCTGGAATCACGACACAATGTTGGTGCCATGTAGATCAATATAATCGACGAGTAAATCACGGACCAATTCAGGACAGGACCGAAGATAAGTGTATACCCTGCAAAGTACATGAGCCAATGTCGCATACCGTATATGAATAATATCTGTTTCCACAAGAGTACTGCATGGTTGCAAGAAGAAAGAAAAGAGACGGCCTGAAGAGCCACATGCTGCAATTAAGCAGCAGCAGACTTTGGGGAGAACTTCTCGACCTTCTTTCGGGACGCAGCTGGAGAGACGGAGCTAGACTTGCGCAATGCGGGAGCTTTCTTGGTAGGAGTCTGAGGTGTGGCGATGCTCACGGTGACTGCAGGCTTAGTGGGCGATATAACTGTGCTCTTCTCCGGCAGTGCACTGGGAACAGCTGCAACCACTCGACCACGAGAGGTCGCTGAAGCATTTTCACCGTTTGTTGAAGGGCCAGCACCAAACGGATGAACTCCATTCAATGCACGACGGACACCAGCGTTCTTCACGGGAATCCTGTTCAACGCGTCAGTTGCTACTATTCAGTCAAGCCAAGAAGTCAAGAGAACATACGAAGGAGAGATAGTTGTAGCGGGAGTCCATGCAGGACCAATGCCGACTGGAGATTGGAAAGATAGGGGTGAGACATGTTCGTTACCCAAGGTCCGGGAAGTCGCAGGAGAGGGAGTTGAGCCTTGAACAACTTCAACGGAGTAATTGTACTCTCCAGCACGATAAGCACGACGTTCATTGGATTGTTGCTTCAAAATCTTCTGGGCTTTGGTATCAGCGAAGCGGAGCAGCAGTTTGTGTCCGTCCTTGCCAGCGACATTATGGAATTCTTCGATCACACGCTCCGCAATCTCACGACTTTCGAAACTGAAGATGCAGTTAGCCTAGACTCGTTGTTGGATTCTTGCAGGATTGACTACCGAGCAAAGCCAACTTCCTTGCTGACTCCAGTCTTTTCGTCGCGACTGATCTTCTCAGACACCACGCGATAAGGCTCAAAGTGGCGGCGTAGGTCCTAGGTATCCTGTTTAGATTTTGGACTGGCCAGCTCTTTGAAGATTCACTTACAGCCTCGGACCACTCAATTGGTACATTGGTACAGTAGATATTTGTAGAATTCTTGTCTTCTAGATCTTTGAGGCGAGAGTTACGACTCTTCTGGATGATATTAGTGTAATCCTCACAAGCAAGAGAACCCCACATACCTGAGCGAAAGAAGCTTGATAGCCAAGATAGTAGAAGCCACGAATACAATTCTCGCACGACTCAAAATTATAGAACTGAACGAAAGCGAATCTGTATTTTCGAGTCAGTGGACAGAAAACTCATGAGACGGATGTGAACTCACCCTTTGCAGAGACCTGTGTCTAGATCAACAATTGCCTTGCATCGATCAATTTCTCCGAAGCGAGATGCATAGGCGTGAAGCATCTCATCAGTGGTTTCCGGAGGAAAGCCACGAATGTAGACGTTGGTGATACCTTCGCGATTTTCAAGGCATTTGGCAAGGGTCAAGTCGGACTGGTTAGTCCACATGGCAGGAATAGCCCGAGGAATGGGGGGATCCTGCTGGGTGAGCAGCTCGAGATCCTGAACAATGTAGCCATTTGGTGTCTTCATCATCTGGTACTGCAGACATGGTTGCTGCAACTGGATGCCTTGCAACATCGGGTAAGGGCCCATCGGAGTGCGCTGATCCATCATTGAGCCATAAGAATGGTAGCCATTGCTGACCCCAGAATAGTCACTCAAGGGGTTCTTCTCCTCAAAAGACCAGGAGCTGGCAGGAGTATGACTCAAGCCGGAACCTTGAGCTCCCCATGGCATAGACGGAAAATTCACTGGGGTGATAGGTGCACCGCCAACGAAGCCAGGATAGTACACAGTTGGAGGAACAGGCATTCCAGCCATAGACGGGCCAGGAGGAGTGACCTGACGTTGGCTGAAGTGGCCATTGGGATTCATGGCACCAACCATAATCGGAGCATTGTACATTGCATCTCGAGCAAGGCTCGCAAAGTCGGAGTTGGGGTGATGCGGAGCTCCATTGGTCCCTTCTGCACCCTTGGGGCGAGTACGGAGAGGCAAGTTCAGCTTTCCAGCCGGAGGGACGTATTTGCCTGTTGGAGGTTAGCGAGAATGATGCAACTGAGAGCTAGAAATCTTACCTGGATCATAGATGGGATCCTTCTTGGTCTCAGGGGGTGCAACGACAGGAGTCATAGTGATCTGCGTGTCATGTCAGCGTTTCAATAAAAGCAGCTCAAACATGGCGAGCGAGCGCAGCTAATTGATGAGGCGATGCGAAAAAGACAACTCAAACACGATGATGACTTACTTCTGATTTCATTGAGCGATTGAACGAGAGAATAAGGGGTTGTAACACTCGGGTTTCTCAACGGTCACGACCGACCCGTGAGACCAAAGTCGCTGGATCAGACGAAGCCGAGATGAGAAGGGATGAAGCAAAACGATAAGAAGAGGAGATAACAGAAAGAGTACGAGTAGAATGACCAGGCGGATAAATGGACTCGGATGAGGGACTGAAGTTGATTGTGATGTTAATGGGAATTGATGTGATGAGAAGAAATGAAAGGAGGAAAAAGGAGGTGAAGAAGGATGAAGGAGGAGGAGGAGGAGGAGGAGGAGAAGAAGAAGAAGAAGGGAACAAGGAAGAAATTGTTGAGGAAGGAAAGAGGAAGAGGAAGGCAGCAATGGCCAAAACGGCAGGAAGGCACTCATGACAACGGCCACTGCAGAGGAAGGAAGGTGCGTGCCTACCCTCTCTGCATAGAAGGTCATCATTTCAGGGCAACCACGACTACCTGGGTAAATGTCCGTCAGGTGATTCTTAGACCCTAATACAAGGGATCTTTGACTCCATAAAGATGTGTTTGTTGACGAGGCACATCCAATCCTCAATTGTGGATAGTCAAGAATGAGTCCCTTGAAGGTCCAAAGACTGCAAAGTATATAGGTGGATCCATGTTGAAGAGTACCTTTCGCTAGATTTTTTACTCAGACCATTCTATCGAATCTTGAAAAGAAACAATGTCGCACCAACGACATTAAGGAGGAAAAGAAACGGAATGCTCAGCCAGTATCGGTTCCACCAACACCCACGTACAGACATGACGCCTCCTGATGAGCTGCATAAGCCTCATCCGACAGCTTTGAATATGAACAACGTGTAAAAGATAAACTCGGGAACAACAATTGAGCGCAGATGAAGTCAGAAAAGAGAAGATGTTCAGTGACCATATTTGGAGCCACTCGTCATATGAACATAGAGAAGCGAATCAATCTATAAGCCGCAGAGACATGAAGAGAAAAAATTAGAAAAAAATAAAAAAATAAAAAAATAAAAAAAAAAAGTCGTTTCGTAGATTACGGCATAATGATTATGACCATACATCCTCCTGGTACGTTCCGCTGCTGCGCATATGCTTGACAATCTCTTCACCCTTCTCGGGCGTCAAGCCACGTTGTTCGGCAATGATCTGGCCGAGAACAGTGTTGACCTCGCGAGCCATGTGTGCGGCATCACCACAGACGTAGAAGTAAGCCTTCTGCTCCAAGAGCTTGTTGATGTAGGCTGCATTTTCACGAAGGCGGTGTTGAACGTAGACCTTTTCAGCACCTTCTCGGGAGAATGCGGTGAACAATTTGAAGTTCTCTCCCAGCTGCTGTTCGTAAGCCTGTAGAATTATTTGTTTAGCGTATGTAGGTCATTATAGAAAATAGAGGTCGTCAAAGGAAACATACCTTCCATTCATCCTTGTAGAGAAAATCCTCACTGCTCTTTCTGCATCCAAAGAACAGAACTGTAGGTCCAACTGCGTCGCCTCGAGCAGCCATAGCGGCACGCTCTTGGACGAAACCACGGAAAGGAGCGACACCAGTACCGGGTCCGATCATGATAATAGGCTTGGAAGGATCCGATGGCAACTTGAAGTTCGAGTGACGGACGTGAACGGGGACGTGAATTCCATCGTACTTGTTACGGGGACCGGTGATAGCGTAGGTTAGGCCATGAGGATCGGGATTGGGTTCGCCGTGCTGCTTCTGCTTGAGGGCCAATAGATAGTTGGTGGTAACACCCTTGACAAGGTGGGTAGCACCAGGAATGCGAACTGACTCAACGACTGCGGTAATGCTGATCTTGTCCTTCTGGACGAGGGAGGAGGAAGAGATGGAGTAGTAACGAGGCTGGATACGGTTGATACCCTCAATCAGACACGAGAATGGAACAGCGGAGAAAGGGGTAGTCGAAACGCTTTCGAGGGCCTGGGCGATGTTGTAGCATTGGCTGCTAATCTTGTCGTGGAAGTAGTCCTTGTCGTTCCCGAGGCGTACCATCTCAGCCTTGGTCTTCTCATCAGGAGCAAATGCGGCGAGGGTGTTGACGAATTGACGAGACACGGGAGCGCAGATTTCCATGTAGTAACGAACAGCGGCATCGTAGGTGGTGGGCGTAGGGAAAGGAACCTTGGCAGTGACATCGAGACCCTTGATCTTGACGACAGTGTCACGCTTGGAGTCGAGACCAAAGACCTTCAAGAAACGGTCAACCTCGAGGCCGGCGTTAGTGGGCCAGACAGCAATGTGATCACCAGTCTGATAGTGCAAGCCGCTTCCAGAGATATCAATTTCCATGTGCAAGCAGTTTCGGTCCTTGACGGTAAACAATTCTCGAGACTCGGCGATGGGGGCAATATACGGGTTGTGAGCAGAGTAGGGTCCTTTGCCAGCATGTTCCAAATGGTTGAGGTTGGGTTCTCCAAGGTAGACAGCGGCGTCCTCAGGGGTCAAGTCATCCTGTTCGGTGATGGAGAAAACGGGTTCATACTGAGATTCACGCTCCTCTAGTCCAAATTCGGCAGCGAGTTCAGTCCACATGGGCTCCTTCCATGCAAGGAAGTCCTCCTCCATTGTACCAGCACCGTCGTCACCTTCACCAGCGCTGCCGATTCTCTTGGCGCCCAACTTGGTCAAGGCGGCGTCGACCTGTCGTACCATAGCGTTATAGTGCTCGTAAGTGTTGTTCCCGAGACCGAAAGTGACGTATTTGAGTTTGGAGAGAGGCTTGTCGTCGGCAGTAGCACCGCTGGCAAAGGTAACATCCTCACCAGTAATGAACTGATAGAATTCAACGGCGTTATCGGTCGGCTCACCCTCGCCGTAGGTGGCGAGAACGAAGAAAGCGATTTTGTCTTCGGGGAAGGTGTCCAAAAGGTCGAGATCGTATTCCTCAAGGTCGGCTACCATGGTCTTCAGACCAAAACGCTGGGAGCCTTCCTTGGCGAGACGAGAGGCATAGTCCTCGGCGGTACCAGTCTGAGAGCCGTAGAAGATCACACAATTCTTCTGATTTTCCTCCAACTTTTCGACAATGTTCCTGGTCTTACCAGCCTTGGCGCCATTGAGGGCACCCGAGGCAGCGGCGTAAGGGTCTTTCTGGACAGCCCAGTAGGTTCCTTTGGTGAAATAAGCGACTGTTCCGAGGAGAAGACCAATCAGGACTATCAAGTCCAGGGTGTCGATTTGCGCCATTGTGATCGATGGATGGTGGTTGATCTGGGGAATAGAGGCGTGACCAGCCACGGCCGGGGGAGATAAGGAAGAAGCGAATAAGAAAGCAAGCCTGCTCTTCACGCTTGTCTGTCTCTGGGTCTCCCTTTTTCTCTCAAAACAGACAAACACAATCGAATGAGTGGAATGAATCAGAGATTGCGGGAGGAAACTGACGAGATACGAAACACGACACAAAAAACGCCAGAGGGTATCAGAGCAGTTCGGGATTGACAATTCGGTGAGAGTTAGAAACAGGCGGGAAGATTCGATTCGATGCCAGGTGGTCTAATACTAAATAGCGGCGCGCGGCCAATCACATGCACAGAGCGCAACTAGCGGACGGCCCCCCGTGCGGATAACCTCTCGGCGCGGGATCCTCTCTTCGTTGTGTTTTTTGTAGAGAGTCTGTACGAACTTGTGTGTTGGCTCGCAGGCTTGATGTTGAAGGAGATCTTCTTGAGTGAAGAATAAAGATCCAGGCCGTTCTCGGAGTAACATCATATATGTACATGTAGTTATAACATGCAAAGTGCCGGCCGATGCATCCGCCCTGGCTGTTAACCTAGGCAAGCGGTTTGGCCGACGTTCTGGATTCTAGTGCGGAATCGCCGCTCTGATCGGATTTCTCGATGCTCATTCGATTACCCGTTCCATTTGCTCTTCCTTGCCTACATATTTAAAGGACCTATTTTGTGGTTCTGCAAAGGCGGACACAGTTCTCGTTGGTTAGTTACTAGAAGAGTCGAGTACCCCAATTTCCTTGCTTGTTCTATTGAATTCTTTGACGGCAAGTGGCATGAATACATGTGGGAGTGCTCTGTAAAGACTGTACAGTGTACACTACATACGTAGCCGAAAGGATAAGGCGACATCACCCCGACGCACGGAATGACTATTATGATATTATCAAACGATCAAGTCAAACCACACCAAAGTGCTCAGCTGAGAGTCGGTCCTTCTCAAAGAAGTAATTTTATCGGGCCCACGCAATCGAAGATGGTCACGTGATCAAGGCTGGGGCGACGGAAAGGAAGCTTTCCGTCAACAAACACTTAAGTTAACTTATCCTATCCACACATCGCCTAATCTATTTTCTAACCCCAGTTCCGAGCTGATTCCGCCGTCAGAAATGATCTGTTCAGATGAGGACCTTTTGCAGTTAAATGGCATCTTCGCCAAATGACCTTGGCAAAGATTTTTGATTGGTTGATCAGTCCAGCGAAGCCGTCTGGATTTTTGGCTCTGCAAAGTGAATTAGTACAGACGGAGACTTGATTTCTCACCAGGTACGGAGAGTATACACTCCCAAATTACAACCCAGGTACAACGCGGGTTAGTTACCGCCATCTTAGTGGATATACAATCTTTTGTAGCGAATTAGTCTGTAGGTCTGATTTGGAAAAAATTTTATTACATGCCTGTGTGGCGCAATGGTAGCGCGCGGGATTTCTACTGAATACCTCCCGCGGCTGTGGGTTCGAGTCCCATCATAGGCTGTTATTTTTTTCATCACATCTTTGATATCTCTCTATAGACGGGACCCCCCATACGTGACGTCACATCCATCACAATCTCTCAGCCCTAGCGTGTCGTCCACAGACCAGATGCAGCTATTTTTTTGTTCGTGGCAGAATAATATAGCGGTTGTAGAACTCTCCGCAATCGTCTGGATTTTTATGATGGGGCCCAACATGGACCTTGGCTTGGAGGATTGGCCAAAGTTTGTTCCGTCATTATCCATGGTCGCTGATACGGCGGAAGTGCCGATGACTCCCAGGATCAGTTTTAGCTATGTTGCTATGCAGGTCTGTAAGATATTCGGGATTTCATGGTACGATAGGGGTTTGACGATATTCTTGATCCCGTTAGGTATCCGCTGATACCTACGCTGGGCGGTTTACACTTCAAGATTGTAATGCACTGTGTTTCCTACCCATTTGAGGAAAGCAGACACGCGTGGTGGAGGCGAGACTCATAAGCTAACTAACTATTTGGTGTGTTTAGTCAATGACATGAGGCTTGGTTAGGTAGAAAATAAGCTGCTGAGCATCAACACGATCACTGTACCCACCGTTCTCGCCGAGCTCGCCGAATACGACGGCTTGTGCTTAGCTTGCACTACAAAATGCACCTGAGGAGTGAGTGTGAGGTAGACCATACCTGATTCTTTTCACGAACCCTGATTTGAGAGATTTTGATTGGCTTTCCCTGGCCTTGCACAAGCCAGGCGTGGACCGGCTTGATGGAAATATTACTTGAAGAGGGAACTTGATATCCATCACACTCATACAGTCCAATACTAGAACAGCTTGATGACCTGAAAGGAAGTTACTCAGCTTTTAATCACCAATTGATGCTCAAGGATGGGCAAGGATAGCTAAGGTCCTGGCTGAAGAATGGTCTCCTTACGCACTCTGGTATCGGACGTAATCCAGGTGATTCGATTTATCAGCATTTGTATTGTTGACTAGCAGACAAGTAGATATAAAAGCCTATGGCCACCTAGGGACCCCGCGGATCAATGAAAAACCTCATTCGGGAAATTGCCTATCACAATGCGTACTCCTCTCCTGACCTTCATCCTCGCATTGGCTGCGACTGCATCCCCCCTCCCCTCTACATCAGCATCAACATGCAAAGAGATCGAAATCCCCATCACCGTCTCCGTCCCACGCTTTATCATCAATGCAACGGTAAACGACAACTGGGACGCAGCAACGCTCACTCTGAATCTCACCCGAAGAGATTTTAGTACTTCAGCTGATCCACTTCCTATATTTGACAACATGACTTCTGCCATCGAAAGTACGTATGTTATTGGAGCGACATTGTGTGGGAAGGGGGGCCCAATGCTGGTTTTGACGCATGGCATTATTGAGTCTAAGCTGTATGTCACCCACCTGAACAGCCGAAAAGATTGACTTCTGCTAATGAACTATCATTTGCTAGATACTGGCAACCAACCTTCCACCACGCACGACCATACAGCTTCGTAGACGCCGCCGTGGCTGCTGGGTATTCTGTTCTCAACTATGACCGGGTCGGCGTCGGCTCTTCCTCCAAGTCAGTGACTATTCAACAACCACCATTCAAACCCCTGAATACGAAACTAACGCGTCAAACCTTCTTAGAGTAAACTCTCTATCCGACGCCCAATTCCAAGTCGAAACCGCCGTCCTCAACTCCATCGTCGACTACGCCCGCCAGAATGCCAACGCAAGCCAAGTCGCCCTCGTCGGGCACAGCTACGGCTCCTACATCTCCACCGCATCAGCAAGCCAAACAGTCGTCGACGCCGTCATTCTAACCGGTTTCAGCGGCACATTCAAATACTTCGACCCTTTTCTCGCCGGCGCCGGACTTCGAATCGCAAATCTTCAAGACCCAGGGCGCTGGAGTGATCTCGATTCTGGTTATTTGACATCCTCGGATCTGTATGCAGAGAGTTATATTTATTTCGCGGAACCGTACTTTGAGCATTCGGTGGCGGAATGGGCGTATAGGGTTGCCAGTGAGCCCTTTGCGTTGGGGGAGTTGCCGTCGTTGTTGGCTACGGATATTGAGTATGGGAATATTACTGCTCCGGTCCTGCTTCTGCAGGGCAAGTATGATGTCTCGGCATGCGGTGGGAATTGTGTTGGGTTGCTGAATGAGACGAAAGCGCTGTTTACGGGTTCAGAGGTTGTTGAGACGGTGGATGATTTGCCGGCTGGGTAGGTTGCTCCAATCGCCTGTTCGGGTTGCAAGTTGATTTGATACTGGGACTAACTCGCTGCAGGCATGATTTGAATTTGCATAAAGTTGCTCCTCAGGCGTTTGAGATGATTTTTGATTTTCTCAAGGCGCAGGGATTGTAACTTCTCCGATCTCTACTGGTTGTCTGTTGTTTGCGACGTCCTGAGTTCGTGTGAGTTTTAATCTTTTTAAGAGTCTGTGTCAGAAAAGTAGTAAAGCATGTGCAATTGAGTATGTAAAGCTAACAGAATGCAATTGGGTATTCGACTTTCGCCAGTGCTTCAAGGTTCAAACAATGAATCGGCTCATAACCTCGGAAGATATTACATATGCCCGGTTCTACCCCCGAGGTAGGTTCTTGGGTCATGCATAGAGAACGTAATCAGTTCAATAGGATCCTGTCTGCTCTGTGCCCTATTCGGTCGTATATAAAACCATGGACGTGTACTCTTCGGCTCTTCCCCGGACTGACGATATCGAGTAGATCGTTGACGCCTTCCATCTGTTTGATGACGTTGAGTTCCACCAGGTGTTTGTTGCGATCATTGTCCGCGAGGCTCTCGAGTTCATGTTGATGTGTTGAGCATAGAGTGCTGATTTTTCTTTTGTATCGTTAGTACAAGACCACCCAAGACACGAAGAAACGAGACATACTTCTGCCAGGGGTATGCTGAGTTGGTGGCCGAGTCTGTCTTGACGATACCACACCCATAGTGTCCACATACGATAATATGCTTGACCTGTAACAGAGTCAGTAAGACGAGATATAAAACAAAGCCCCTCAACGTTTCAAGTAGCCCTCAACGTTTCAAGTAACTAACCTCCAGCATCTCCACAGCATGCTGCACAGCACTCGCCCAAGCCAAATCCGTACTAAGAGCCATATTCCCCCAATTCCGCACCACAATCATTTCATCCTCATGCAGATGGTTCAACGTCGTCGTCTCCTCATATCCGCTATCGGAACATCCAAGCCATAAGATCTGTTGCTTTGATTGACCAAGACTGGGGATCAGGTCCCTTGGTATGGGCTCTACTTTGTAGTTGGGGATTTGTGTTTGTTGTTGGTACTGCGAGAAGAGTCGTTGGCCCATGACTGCAACGTGTGATGGTTTCTTTATTGTTGAATACGTGGTGATTCCTCTGCGGAGAGTGTTTAGGGAGACTCGTAGAGGTGGTAACATGGGGATAGAATCGAGAAAAGCCAGAAAAACAAATGGAAGTCCGGTCAACGAGGCTTATAAGTGTTTGATGCTATAGTAGAATACTCAACAAAAGGGAGAAAAAGGAAACACGAGAATGGTAAATGGTAGAATCCCTGCTTAGGAATGAGGGCAAAGCTTGGTCGGCCAAAACTCGGCGGGAATTTTTGCATACAATTTAGCAGTACGGGGTAAGAATAAGAATTTAGGCTTTTAGCAAGTACTACGGCGATATCTCGGAGCATGTGAAACAAGCTGCGAGTCATCGCTGAGCATCGTTGGCCCTAAGTTTGACCTGCAAATATTGTCTCATCGAAGCCGCTACGTCCATCTACAGGGGTTGCCTTGTCGGCATTCCTGCCCAATATTGCCTAAAGAGCACGTCGGTTGTTGATCGTCGTCCCTCGGCAGACATGCTTGTCCCTGCATACTCCGTACGTGCAATCAATCAATCGTTCATCGGTCTTTTTCTAAGGTGACTTGCAGAGGGTCCAGAGACTAAGAGACTCTCATATCGCCGACCCATCTCCGGTCCATCGCCGACTGAATTCCGTAACCCTAATACCTATCGGCGTTGCTGAGACACGTCGGACAGATGACCGACCAGCTACAATGTTTTTTTTGTAAAAAAAAAAACAAAAAAAAAAAAAAAACTTACCCCCTGAAGCTGCAAATACTCAAGGCAAATAGCAAGAAAATTGCCGCTTATCCGGGGTTACGAAGCATATATAATATGACGTTGCCTCTCTAGCTCAGGTTCTCCTAGCTCCTCCCACGTATCGTGGACATTCAGCTCGAAGATCCCTGTCTACCCACCTACGACATACTACTGCCTCTCTAGAATGCTAGGTAGCCCGCACCAGCACTATGTGGATTACACGCGGCATCTCGATAGTCAACTTCACGGTTGCCTCATCGGCCCTCGCATTTCAAGTCTTCGTGTTGTATCCATGGCACAATAAACTGGACGACGAGTTCAAAGCTTTGAAGCAAGAGCATATTCGGGTTTTGCAGCAGATCAATCAGAAAACGGTCACTTAAAATACCGTCACGAACACATCCATTGCCTTACGAGACGATCCCAAGGGGCGAACGCTGTACCGGACGACTTTGAGATTGCGGCGACCTACGGAAGGCAGATAGATGATACATCAATGCATAGCCGGAGTTCATACGGCATTTTCAACGGAAGCATACGGTTGCCGGATGCTGGGCTGCATTCAAACCATGGGAATCAACAATATTTGCATCCCGGCTGGACCGTGATCTAAGTCACCGCCTATTCAGTTTCTATTCCTCTTCCTCTTCGTGTTATCTCATGCCACCGGTGACGATACTCTGGGGTTGTCAACAGCGCTTTCCATACTAAGCGGCGGAACGCTTCAGATGAACAGGCCTACTCCAGGCTCAAGGTGTCAGAGTGAGGTCAATGGTATGTGAAGGATATGCTTATGGGGCTCAGATAGGTTGCTGTTCTTCAATATGTTGAATAATAGAGTATAGATGATAGACATACAGAATCGGATGCTACCCCCTTTGGGGCTACACATTGCAGCATTAAGTCTGACGTCGCGAGAACCCCGCGAACATCATGCATTGTATCTTCAAATGAATCTTTGACCGACCAAAAGTGATCCTTGAATACAACCATCGCTAGAGTGCCTGCAATGGACCCGGATAGCCGGCCGCCCTGAAGACACTGGCGGCCATGAGCCGAGCACATTGCATCTATGGGCAATATGGATTTGTTTGCTACTCATTGAGGAGCAGAATAGAGTGGATCTACATGTCTACGACAAGGAAGTGACCGACGGACGAACGTACCCCTGGTCCGGACTGATTATGCAGGTTGCTCACTCCTGAGAAACTTCAGGCTGCTGATGTCATGATATGAAATGAATGGAATGTTTGGTATCGATAGTAGGATGAGAGCCGCCTCAGCAAGGAGCAACAGTTCCTTCAGCGGTCCACGGGTGATATTGACATGAGCTGGAGTGTCACGGTCTGCTGTGGGTGGTAGATGGTAACGACCATTGGTCGCAATATTATATGCAATTGATAACGAGAGTTCTTGGCCGGGACAGCGAAGATATGCGTTGGGACGTTGAATTGAGAATTTGAGATGGAGAGAATGACGCAGATGATCCGAGCGATCGAGCCGCCAGTCCTGCAAGAAATCTTAATTTGTGAGATGTGATGGGGTTCACGTTGATCACCGCAACACTAATCCGTCTTAGCATGCAAAAGAAGTCTGGGATTTGCTGTCTGAATTTGTGGCTGAAGAAAATCATGAAGCTTTCCCGACGTTCCGCTTGGACGCGCGCTAGGGGAATATCGTACCTAAGTACAACGACGAAGTAGTGCATGAACCCCGCGATGATTTCCCCAGACTTGATATATTGTCGTCGTTAATTAGCATGATAAATAGTTCGGCATGTTCCAATGCTTATCTCTTACCGTTCGAGAACTTGTCTCGTTTTTCGCACTGCTTTTCGGCTCAAGTCAGGAATTACCTACCTAGGAAAGTAAAAATGAAGCTGGGTTATCTCGCATTCCTTCCTGCCCTGGTAGGAACAGCATGCGCATATCTGGCGACAACGACTGCAAGTACCTTGTTCTGTAAATTTGATAGAGGCCTCACTGACAATAGGAATAGCGCTACTATGACGGTCAGGAGGGCGCTTGTGGCTGCGGTACAAACTCCGGCTTAGATTCCTGGCAGGTTAGTTTTTGATGATCTCCCCAAAAGCTGAAAGATCCAACTGACTCATTTTTCATAGCTCGGTATTGGCAACGGTGTATACACCGCTGCAGGATCCCAAGCTCTCTACGATACCGCCGGTGCTAGCTGGTGCGGCGCCGGGTGCGGAAAATGTTACAACCTCACGTCCACAGGCAACTCACCTTGCAACGGTTGTGGCCTTGGTGGTGTCGCTGGCGAAAGCATCATCGTCATGGTTACCAACCTCTGTCCATACAACGGTAATCAGCAATGGTGCCCAGGAGTTGGCAGCACCAACCAGTACGGATACAGCTACCACTTCGATATTATGGCACAGAGCGAGATCTTTGGCGACAACGTAGTCGTCAACTTTGAACCCGTTGCGTGCCCCGGACAAGCGACCTCGGACTGGGAGACGTGCGTGTGCTATGGACAAACCGCTACGGACGTCACGCCCGTGGGATTGACAGGCGGCGGTGGTTCTAGCAGCTCTACTTCGACGTCTCCGACGCAGACAACGACGAAATCAACATCAACGTCGACCTCGAGTTCAGCCGGTGCGACGCAGACGGTGTACGGACAGTGCGGCGGAAGTGGCTGGACTGGAGCGACGGTTTGTGCAGCAGGTTCGACCTGTCGAGTGCAGAGTCAGTGGTATTCGCAGTGCCTGCCTTGAGCATAGGTCAGAGGCAGAGAGACTGAAAGTGATGTACTTAATGGTGCGTGGAATGATAAGGAATTCACAAATTCTCCGAAGAGTTTAAGCTCCGAACACGTATCCCGAAGAGACAGCTGTACAGTACATAGTAGATTGACGCTGGGACTCGCTCTAAGCTCGTTTCTTTCTTGGACGCTTCAAAGAGACGAAGTATGCAGAACACTGTGATTGTCATTCTTTGTCAATATACATAGTAGAAGTGGCCGATAGGAAAGTAATCTGGCTGCAGGCGTGACAGGGATGCTTGCTCGAGCATGCAGTTCCCACGTGGCGGTGAAGCTCAAACGAGGGGTGTTATAGGCAGCCAGTGTTTCGTGTAGCACCGAGGAGTTGAGGTCTAGTCCACATCGTTTCACAAGAAGCTCAAGCAGAAAATGGAATAACACCAGACGTTTTGATAGAAAGTGACGATGACGGCTAATTAAGTTAAGCTTATTATGTATTGCTGCGGCGACTAACGATGCCCACCGCCCACCCGAAGCTAACAGAGCCTAGCCGCCTTAACTCCGTCTTTAGTACCCAAAACTTACCTCGATCCTTCCCATGAATGAATGAAGGAATGAATTTATTGTTTTTATCTTGCTTCGTTATCGTTGTCGTGGATGCCAGTCGCATATGACATCCTAAACCCGACTACAATGCTCAGTTCTGCTGAGAGGCTTGAAGCATTTTGAAAATGCAGCAGCCCAACGGTGTGTAGTACCACCTTCCTTCCGTCCAGAGTGTGACCCCGTTGCGCGCACACGACTTCGCAAACCCCATCGTGCACTTTGATCTCCTTCCAAGACATTGTCACAGATAGAGAGATAGAGGGATCGGTCTAATGCTTGAGCAGCTCCCCCACCGGGTCGGACAATCGCGCCGTCTCAAACAACCATACCCCTCGGTCCCGATGAGACTCCTATAACGTCGCACCATATTCCCACCCCTCCCTCGGATCGATTGACGCCGAGAAATGCCTCCTCCCAGTCTGTCGCCGGCCTACATAGTAGGGACCCATCTGTCTCTGGTCCTAGGGGAAGGCCTCTTGATACATCCGGTCGTGGTTTAACGACGCTTCAACCACAATCACGGAGTCGCGGCCAATCTCACTCCAAAAGTCCCGAATCTCATGTTGGTCGTGTTGACGTTTCCATCGAGCGCAAACCCTCTCTGTCCTCGTACGGCCATCATCGCAAAACGTCCATTGTCCATGGCATCCAGCATTCGCGCAGCCCAAGCTATACACCTACGTCCGCGGGTCCTCTAAGCCCGGAAATCATTGCGTCTGCAGGCTCAGGTAGCATGGCCGGTATATCCCTGGGATCGGAGTACATGTTTTCCAACCGAAATGAGGACTCGGAGCCTATCTTGAAGTTCCCAGCCAACGGAAACAATGGCCCGGCGCACTCTCCAGCCAGCGGTCTCAGTACGATTCAAGATGGCGTTGAACATTTGACGTTAGGACAGACGGTGACGAGGAGTAGCAGTTCGGTTCACAAAAAGATGTCTTCAAATAGTAAGCTCCGACGAGAGCATTCGCACAGTCGCGCGCATTCGAAACATCACCAAGAAGCGAAGACGGTCGGCGAATATGCTCTGCATCATCTTTTTAACTCTGTGAGTACATACTCTCCCTACAGGTTATCTATATTATAGCTGATCATATGATTCGCAATAGTTCGTCGCACACGCGGACAACAAGATCAATCAAAGCATCGTCAAAGTCGGCGACGTCGAGGCTCCGGTAGAAGAAGTTTGCGGGGAAGGTGCTGATCCTGTTTTCGACCAGCTCATCTCTGCTTTGGGGCACATCGCTCGCAATAAACCGAAGCCTCTGATTGATACTATTATGCTATGGCGTAGAGCCAAAGGTGAAGCTGCGACTTCAGCCAAGAATCCTCAGGTAAGAAACGTGCTTTCCCTTAGATGTGGACTACGAAAGTTGCTCACGTTCGATACAGAAGTCCCAAAGCGCCGAAAATGGGCCGCTACTTCGTCGAAACACAGAACCTACCCAACCAGCAACCTCCGAGTCGGATCTCGGTTCAGAGACTGCCCCGCCTGCTTCTATACAGAAGGATGGAGTTCAACTTCTCGAGCGTCGAGCGACAGTATCGGTATACCTCGTGTGTAGAGTGTTGATTGAGATTTTTAACCAAAGCACTGTCGAGGCTATCGGAGCGGAGATGACAGAGCGCCTGGAAGATATCGTCTTCGGACAACTGAAAGCGGTTGATCCGGAACAAATAGCAGCCTCGCCGCTACGTATGGCAAATTGGAGGATTTACGGACAACTACTGGGCAAGATGAGTGAGATTAATTTCACTAGTGTGACGACGCGCTTTATCAATGAGCTTGAACGGTATCAGAAAGACGCCGCTGTGCGAGGCCAGACCAGAGAGCTTGATGCAAAGGCAGAATTGTTGATCTTGGGCATGCGGCATTTTAGCATCAAGACCTATCCTGAAGAGGCGTGGATCAAGTCGTGCGAATACATGAGGTCCGTAGCCCGACTTTTTGTCAACGCTCACGGCCAAAGAGTCAAACAAGCCTACTGCTATATCATTGAGAAGGTTCTCATCTCAATCGCAGCTAACCCCGCGTGCGACGTGGGCCAGCCGCTATGGAAGGACTTTCTGGAAATAATAACTCCACGGATTACGCAGATGATTGCCAAACCCAAGCATTGGCCGACTGCTTTTCCTTTGCAAACCATCCTGCTCTGCGTTTCTTCAAAGGATGCTTTTGCTAGTCAATGGCTATCTATTGCACTCAATCTGCCTGCACGTCTTAGAGATCGGCCTACTCGAGGCCTGGCACTTCAAGCTTTATGTCGATTGCTGTGGACATATCTTTTCCGATACCCCGATTCCCCTAATATCACACTCAAACGAGTTGACGAAGTCATTAAAGTTGCACTACCGCCAGGAAGGAGGACCTATCTTACAACAGAGCCGTCCGTGGCCGATCCTTTAATTCAGCTTATCCGGATGATTGGGTTCAAGCTCCCAGACCTATGTTTCCGCAACATCATCTTCCCTCTCATAAACTCGGATCTTTTCCTGTCAGGAAGAGAGCTGAAAATAGAACAAATGGAGCCGGAAAAAATGGTGGTAGGAATTCGGTCATTTCTTTCGATCATGTGTGATCTCGAAAATGGCGATCAATTATACCCACCTTTTCCAGCTGGTCCTATTTCCACTCACTTCGTCGATATTCCCAACTTCTTACTTCCGCCGAGACCGCAGCTCGTAGCAGATCCAAAACCTCGGGCAGTCGTGACAGACCCTTCGTCTTTGTCACGCCCAGTCGATGTTTCCAAACTGAACGAAGTAGCAAAGGACTACTACGTGCAATTTTGTGAAATCTTAGGGAAAATCACTATCCTTTGTGACAATACCTTCGGTGGACAGGCAGCTCTTGATGAAAAATTCAGCGGCTCTACACCAAAGACTCCTATATCGGAAGCGTTCAGTTTCGGCCGCCGGGATGACCATGGGAGCCTGATTGAACAGAGGCAGAGTTTCTATGATCTGCTTCATGTAGCTGTTCAAGTACTTCCTAGGTGCTTGTCCGACCATATACCCTTCAACTCCCTTATCAATCTACTTTGCACAGGAACGGCACATGTGCAACCCAATATAGCTAGATCTTCGGCAGAATCATTAAAATCAATAGCACGGCAGATGCATGCTCAACAGGTCACGATTGGGTTCGCGCGATTCATTTTCAACTTTGATGCCCGGTACTCTACCATGTCCGATGAAGGGATGCTTGGACCGGGTCATATTGAATCTACTCTAACACTATATGTCGAGCTTCTACAAATCTGGATTGAAGAAATACAGCTAAAGACAAAAGACATCGCCACCGATCAGGCGGAGAATAGCGTTGGCTCCGGTACTCGCGCTTTGCAACTTGATCTTTCCAGCGTACTCGCCTACGTCGAGGAGATTGAAGCACATGGCATCTTCTTCTTGTGCTCCCAGTCTCGCAGAGTCCGCCGCTTTGCCATTTCTGTGCTCCGCCTAATTACAGAATTCGACAGCGCACTGGGCAAAGAGAACACGAGAATCATTCGAATCCTCGAAGCAGATTCGCATCAAATCATGGACCTCAACGATGAACACTTGACGATCGCGGAGCGGAGTCGTCTCCAGAAAGGCAAGCGCAGGAGTACCTCGCAAAACACGTTGATTGAACTTTGTAGCAGCGATGTTTCTTACGACTCCAGCCTTTGGGTCAAAGTGTTTCCAAATATCATTCGTGTCAGCTTCGATACGTGTCCGGTCGCAGTCACCCTCGCTCGAGAAATTGTATGTGCCAGGCTTGTACAGATGCACAGAAATATTACTGCTTTAGCAGAGAGCCAACGACTTCAGCAATATTCAACCTTCGACATGGCACAAGGACGATCCTTAGGTCGAGCAAGATCACCGGCGGAGATTATGATTGAGCAATGGAAGCTTTATCTTTTGATGGCTTGTACCACGCTGAGCAATGTCGGTGCACAATCTCAGAGCCAACTAGCCAACGCCGAACATGCACGCAAAACGTCCAAAGGAACCCAAACCGCACAAGATAAAATCGGTTCGGCTCGAGCCCTCTTTGCATTTGTAATCCCGTTACTCTCTGCTTCACTTGATTCGATAAGAGAAGCCATTGTTGCAGCACTGGGCTCGATAAACAAGGCTTTATACAGGACGCTCCTTGAGTCTCTGCAATACGCGGTGACGACATGCAATGAAGAGGCGAAGTTGCGCATCGGAACTCACAATCGCACTCCAAGCAGTCCTCGTCGCAGTCGCAAAACAGATCGTTTACGTACTGAAGTTACCCACGTGTACAAACTTACGTCTACTTTTCTCAGAGAAGTGGAGATATTCAATGACGACTGGATCGTCAATAACCTGGTAACTTATGCAAAAGACTTGCGCCTATTCCTCAGCGACGCGGAAGTACAGAATGACTGGGAGTTTCAACGCCTGCGTTACCATTACTGTGGACTGATGGAGGAGCTCTTTGAAGGTATCAACCGTACCAAAGAACCATCTCGCTGGATGCCATTCGAGTCTCGAAAATCTGCCTTTTCCTTGATGGAAGGCTGGTGCGGATACTCGCCTAGTCAGTCACAAATTGCTCAAAGGGAAGATAATATGCGACGATTTGCCATCGCGCAACACAACGATTCAAGCGATCTGAGAAATCCGGCAGCCTTGATAGAGATTGAAAAGAAGAACCTCCAATCCGCGGCGCTGAGCGCAATGTCGTCGTTATGTGTAAGTCTCAACTTGTATTCAAAGGTATTGATTGATCGGGAGCTAACTATCGTATAGGCTGGACCAATCAGTACGACAACAGAAGGCGGGTCAATCCTTCAATTTGATGTGAGCCGAATGCTGGTTTGGATCAGTAGTATCTTCGAGACCCCCAGCGACAAGCTGCATACTATCGGTCGAAGAGCATTAAAAAACCTCATTACCCATAACAAGGAGTATCCTTTTTTACTCGAACGCATGGTAGATCTGTGCTACGGGTTTGACCGAGACAGGCGCCTTGGGGAAAAAGCTCTTGAGAGCTATTTTGAAGTCGTCAATCAAGTCCTCATAGAAGAGACTGACTATGCAGTGGCATTCTGGAGGATAGTAGCGGTCCTCATGTACATGCTGGGCAATGAAAAAAGAGACGTTCGTATGAAGGCCGTGAAGCTCATCCGAATTCTGGAAGAACGGCAGCAGAAAAATTCTCGACTTCAAGACTTCGATATCAGTCTTTCTGATAAGACGACAGCGGTGTACAAGCTTGCTCAGTTTGAAATCTCGAAACGTCTCGCATCGCAGTATTCCGACCTAGGCTTTCCCATATTCTCTGAGTTTTCAAGGCATTTCACTCGAATCATGTCAACTGATGATCAAAGAAACGTCGTGACCGCAATTCTGCCTTGGGTCCAAGCGATGGAGCTGCAAGTCGACCCCAACCAACAACCCACTCCGCGGTCGTATATGCTTTTGGTCAATATGCTCGAGATCACCATCATCCGGTGCAAGCTTCTTCCCAATGAAGTGCAAGCTCTTTGGCAGTCACTAGCTACCGGACCTCATGGAGGGAATGTCCAAGTTATTCTTGATTTCATCATCAGTCTATGCTTAGACCGCAAGGAACAGAATTTTGTTGAATATGCCAAGCAAATCGTGGTTTTCCTATCCTCTACTCCGGCAGGCTCCAAAGTCATTGAATTCTTCTTGCTACACGTCGCACCGAAGTACATGATACAAGAACGAAAAGATGAAGTCGAATCACCGCCAGATTGTCGGGGACTACCCTACGTTGCCAATTTGAACGAGATACTACCGATTGGTAACAAACAGGTAAGATATTTGACATGCACTACACTATAAAGATTGGGTGCTAACAATTCACACTAGGCGGGCTTATCGATGGGACAGCTCTCAATGATCTTCCTTGTAGACTTGATCGTTGGCCCTGTTACTCTGGCTGTACAAGATGTGATCAAACTTCTACATGTGGTCCTGATTCTATGGGATCATTACACCTTTACGGTACAGGAGCAGGCTCGGGAAATGCTTGTTCATCTCATTCACGAGCTCGTCTCCTCTAAACTTCAAGATGAGGTTTCCATCGAAGCGCGACAAGCCATTGAGCACTTTGTCGAGTCAATCCGCAGGAGCGACGCATCGGTGACCTGGGAGTACGAGGATAATCATGGCAAAGAAGAAGATGATGGTACTAGAGTCCCGCCTGGTATGATTTTCGTGACACGACAGATTGTGCAATTCTTGAACCTTGTTCATGAAGATATCAGCGATCATTGGTCTAAGGAAGCTTTGAATTGGGCCACGTCGTGTCCTGTCCGCCATCTAGCTTGCCGCTCTTTCCAGCTGTTCCGATGCATTTCAAAATCATTGGAACCAAAGATGTTGGCGGATATGCTTGCGCGGCTTTCTAATACAATAGCCGACGAGGAAACAGACTATCAGACGTTTTCCATGGAGATACTCACTACTCTGAAGGTCATAATCAAATCGCTGGCACCGGCTGACCTGATGCAATATCCTCAGCTCTTCTGGACTACGTGTGCCTGTCTGAATACTATACATGAAGTTGAATTCATGGAGAGTATCGATATGCTTGAGAAAATGCTCGACAAAATTGACATGGGTGATCCCAGTGTCGTGGCTACGCTAAGTGGCGCGCAGCCTCCCCGATGGGAGGGAGACTTTACTGGAATTCAGGATCTGGTGTACAAGGGCCTAAAGTCTTCAGAGTCTGTCAATGAAACGTTGAGTCTGCTGCACCGATTGACACCCCTACCGGATAATGTACTTGTGGGTGAGAGCAATCGGTTGCTTTTTACGATCCTGGCAAACATACCGCACTTTCTTCATCAGTTCGATGCAGAATCGAATGATCCAAAGATCATGGAGAGAGCAAATCTTTTGGGTCAAGTAGCCGACCGACAGGGCTTTGAGCGACTGGCTGCCTGTCTGGTTGGCTTTGCAAATGCGCAGTGGAAGAAGGAACAGGACTTCTTGCAGCATATCATTTCCGAAATCTGCTCATACTACTTTCCAGCACAGGAGGTACAGAGTTTGGTGTTTGTGATGGGCTGCTTGACGAACGCTACGCAGTGGTTCCGAGTCAAGACATTGAGTATTTTGAGTGTCTTGATCCCAGAGATGGACATGCGACGACCTGAGATTACTTCCCATGGCCCAGATTTGATTTCTCCTCTCCTTCGACTGCTTCAGACAGAATTATGCCCCCAAGCACTGGAGGTCATGGACCGTATTATGACCGTCTCAGGCAATCCGATGGAGAAACATCATCTGCGAATGAGTATGGCGTCGTCGTCCTCTTCTCGAGCTATTCGAAAGCAATACGAGCGGATACAGAGTCTGTACGGTATACCAGAACCTACAGGCTGGTCTATTCCCATACCAGCTGCGCAGTCGGCTACTACGCGCCACAATGTCCACGCTGTGTTTTATACATGCGCAGAAGCCGATCGCATGGAAGCGCAGAGAGCGGCAACTCCGGATGTTGAGTTTAGCACCGAGGATTACAGCGAATCTTTCTACCCATCATCGATACGGACTGATACTATGAAGTCCATTGACACGCAGACGGACGGAAACATGGGAGAAATCGTCCAGCGACTGGACAGTCTGGATGACTTTTTTGATGAGGACGACTTTGGATTCCAAACACCATCCATGAGTTCTTTCTCGGAGATGCGAGGCTATCCTGGTAGCTTCGCAGATACATCGGCCAGTCTTTATGATCAGCAGACGGCACCAATTCTCCGAAAGTCTCTTGCTCGGACCCCTTCATCGTCGTCCTTCCACAACGGTTTGGCCGAAACATCGCGACCGTCGACTAGACTCGAGGGCGTGTTTCAAATGACTTCGCCCGCCCTTGGTCCAGCGCCTACTTCAGCACCTGGCGGAGGGCTACGACCTGTGATGCACAGTCGATCTGTGACGTCGCCGGCTAACCACCTGGTCAATCACACTCCGAGTTTGTCGGCGACGAGCATGTCACCTCATCCCATCATGGAGTCAACCTTACTGTCTGATAGCGAGGTCGAAGAAAGCTTCTCCGATATCGACGAACGTGCCGGTCCACAGCGGTCAACATCGCGAGGTACACAAGCAACAAACCCCGCCCGAAAAGGCTCAGAGGGGACCTCATCCCTGGAATCCATGATCCGCAGCGGCATGCGGCGTCTCACCGGCGGCACGGCATCCGGTCGTGAGAAAGAGCGACAACGGGATCTGCTGCGAGCTCATCAGCGCGCAATTGCACAAACAGCGAATTCGCCAAGAGTACCCAAAGTTCCGGCCGAGTATCTTACGGGGCCAGTAAGTAGTCCTACGTCTCCGGGTCAAGGGGCTGCACCGGGAGGAGCATGATGAATGGAGTGCGATTAATGTATAGAAGATTTAGACTTGAGATTCCCATTTCTTTTGATTGTCTGGTGGTTGAATAGATTTGTGTGCATATACTAGGTGTATTGTTATGTATCAGTATGTAGCGGTGATGTTTGTATATCAGTATCCTCCAAGACAGAATACCTAAGTTACAGTATATCGCATACAGAGTAAATGGTATCCTCGGCCTCTTGTCCGAGGCATAGCCGCATCAAGCCGCTTCTAGCCTTTGTTGCCTGAGTACTGAGGCATCAGCCACAGCCGAGGCCCGCATCCCCAACTCCCCCGGATCCGTTGTACGTACCACTATGTATATACTATGTATATAGTATGCGGGGATCCATTGAGCGATTCGAGTTGTTCGTACGTGAATCTAGTCTTTGCTGAGAATATACCCGGGCTATGCAACAATCATAAATCGTACATACCCTGTAGACCGTGTCGGCAAGATTCGGCAACCATGCCTGTTATCCTCATAATGTAGGTACAATTAAACGACTCGTAGGTAGGTACGTACCTACTACGGTAATGAACGATACCTAGCAACGGAGCAGACTGTCCCGGGTCTGTCCCCGCATCCACGCTCAACTAGCCAATATCTTCAGGGATGCTCGAGGCAGTCATACCCGTTTTAGGATAGAAAGTAGCATAGTAGAGTCATCGGATATCTTGGTCCCTGAATCTATGCCATGTCTTGTTCTGTGATTGGATGTCCCCGCGTTGCAGTCGTCCTCCGTTGAGCACAAATGGTCGTGTGGCCTGCTCTTTCCTTCCTTCTTTCTTTCTCTTTTCTCTTCAACTTCACTTCTTCAACTCTCACCTCTTCTAGTTACAATCTCAAGACCTGTCTCTAGGATACTTTCTTGTATTTGTATGTTCGTCAAATCTCACACACCATGACCCCCGCACGTGCTCTCCCTTTGGGGAAATCGCTCAAGACCGCCTCTCGCGCCCAGCGGCTTTTCTCGACTTCGCCGGCTCGAGATGCTGCCTGGGGATTTATTGGACTTGGTAACATGGGTATGAATTGCGCTTATCATGACATGCAGCTACTGCTCTCAACATACTGACGACAATAGGCTACCCCATGGCGAGAAATTTACGCGCCAAAATCCCTGCGTCAGATACCCTAATCGTGCACGATGTCAATGAAGAGGCGATGCGCAAATTCGTCCATGAGGCCAAGACGGCCAACACCGGTCCTGTCGAGTTTACCGACAGCCCCAGACCAGTGGCCGAGAAATCCGTGAGTCTACTACTACGTCAATGCCATGATTGACACTAGTTCTAACGCAATGCTAGACAACCGTTATTAGCAGCCTGCCCCAACCAGTCCATGTTCGACAGGTCTTCCACTCCATCCTCAAGCCAGGTCCTCTCCCCCAGCTTGAACAAGAACGCCTCTTTATCGACTGCTCCACCATCGACCCCGTCACCTCCAAAGAAGTCGCCAATGCCGTCCAAGCACCCAACCAAGGCCGCTTCGTCGATGCGCCCATGTCCGGCGGTACTGTTGGCGCCGAAGCCGGGACATTATCATTCATGTTCGGCGCCTCCTCCAAGACCGGCGCTCTCGTTGAGCGCGTCCAGTCCGTTCTCGCGCTCATGGGCAAGAAAGCCTGGCATCTGGGCGAGCAGGGAGCGGGCGTAAGCGGCAAGTTGGCTAACAATTACATCCTTGCTATCAACAATATCGCCGTCGCCGAAGCGATGAATCTCGGTGTTCGATGGGGACTGGACCCGAAGGTGCTCGCTGAGATGATCAATTCCTCGACTGGCCGCTGCTGGCCCAGTGAAGTCAATAACCCTGTTCCCGGGGTTATTGAAAAGTCCCCCGCCAGCCGTGGTTACGAAGGCGGATTTGGTATAGCATTGATGCGCAAGGATCTCAAATTGGCGATCGATGCCGCCCAAGAGGCTGGCGCACCCTTGGAATTGGCCGCAACCGCACGCGGTCTGTACGAAGCTGTTGAGGATATTCATCCCGGAAAGGACTTTTCGGTTGTTTACAAATATTTGAGCGATATTTCTCGTCGGTGATACGCTGAAGCACGATTACGTTCATAACCTTGGTCTCAAAATTGGCTGTTTCGTCTTTTCTTCGGGCATTTATTGCGTGCATTGGGCAATGGACTGGAGTTTGCACATTTCATTTGTATCTAAATTCTTGCGATTTAAAATTGATTGAATTTATTACCTTGCTCATCCCTCTTTTGTCCGTGAGCGTTGTAGAAAGTGTAGCTGATCGTGAGACGATACTTCGGAGTTAAGAAGTGCAGCGGACGTCATTCACCATAATTTTAGCGGCGGCTGGAGTCTCCCGTACAACAACTGGCTTAGCAACCTCTGTTTGCTTCAATGCTTATCAACCCCACTAACACGCTCTTTTCTCTTGTCGAGCTGAGTGGCTGAGCAGTATCTTGGAAGTATATTTCGTCCTGGGCTTGAGATTGTTTACTGCTACGGGCTGCTGTCGGGCCCAGACTATCTGATCTAGGTGCTTGGTAGAGTACGTACTCGACGACCGATTCGATCTAGACGTCAGACCGATAGCATTTTCAGTCCTAAAGAGTGCTTGTTTGTTTACCTATCGAGCGTCATCATGGCATACGTCGTCCCAATTCATCGTGCCAGTAGCGTGCGGCACGCGCTGAAGCTCAACTTCCTCGAGCCAGATGAAGACTGTCTCGTTGTCGCGTACGGCTTCCATTTCCAACCACCATTGATACCTGCATACTGATCTATCGATTATAGTAAAGGAGCTCGTCTTGAATTCTACTCCATTACCCCCGATGGCCTCACACTCACCACCTCTCGTGCCCTATACGCCAAAGTCTCAATGCTGGCCCGACTACCGGCGCCCGCCAACTCAACAACAGACCACCTCTTCGTCGGCACCGATCAAAACACCTACTTCACACTAAAATGGGACAGCGAAAAACGACGAGTCCGCACGGAACGAAGCTACGTAGACCTCGCCGACAAGGCCTCCCGTGCCTGTCAGAACGGTGACAGATGTCTGATCGATCCGAGCGGGAAATACATGACGCTAGAGATATTTGAGGGAATCATCACCGTTGTACCCATCATCCAACCACATAAGAAACGAGGCAAACCGCCTGTCCTCAAGACGTCGCATTACACTAGCCCCGATGAACCAACGCCGCAGATTGGAGAATTGGGTGAACCCATGGCGACGAGGATAGACGAGTTGATGGTTCGATCGTCGGCGTTTTTGCATGTGGAAAGCAAAGCACATCCTCGGTTGGCGCTTTTGCATGAAGATAATCAGCGGAAAGTGAAGTTGAAGATTAGGGAATTGAGCTTTGAGGCGTCTGCGGAGCCGGTTTTCCAGGAGACGGAGGATTTTACAGAGGAGTTGGATTTGGGGGCTTCGCATTTGATTCCTGTGCCTGCGCCGTTGGGTGAGTTATTGTCCCTCTGACAATGCAATGCTTCTTGGCTGACAAGATAGGCGGATTACTGGTTCTCGGAGAGACGTGCATCAAGTATATTGACGATGCTAAGAACGAAACGATCTCAAACCCCCTCGATGAAGCTACCATCTTTGTTGCCTGGGTGCAGGTAGACGGTCAGCGATGGCTTCTCGCCGACGACTACGGCCGTCTGTTCTTCTTGATGTTGGTTCTGGATTCGTCAAACGAAGTAGAAGGCTGGAAGCTCGACTACCTTGGCGAGGCGTCAAGGGCATCCGTTCTTATTTATTTGGGTGCTGGAATGACTTTTGTGGGTTCGCATCAAGGCGATTCCCAGGTCATCCGGATCAGCGAAGGCTCTTTTGAGATTATTCAGACGATATCGAATATTGCTCCGATTCTAGATTTTACTATCATGGACCTCGGTACGCGCGAGGGAGAGAACTACACTCATGAATTTTCATCAGGTCAGGCTCGTATTGTCACAGGCTCCGGTGCGTTCAACGATGGTACTTTGCGAAGTGTGCGAAGTGGTGTGGGCATGGAAGAATTGGGTGTTCTAGGCGAGATGGAGCATATTACAGATATGTGGGCTCTGCAGGTGTCTAGCACGGGTGATTTTTCAGACACGCTGGTGGTCACGTTTGTCAACGAGACCAGAGTCTTCCGGTTCAGCTCTGATGGTGAAGTGGAAGAGCTGGATGACTTCCTCGGCTTGAATCTGGCAGAGAATACTCTTCTCTCCAGCAACCTACCCGGCGGTCGTGTCATACATGTCACAGAAAGTGGTGTGAACGTAGCCGATACAGACAGCGGCATGGTCACGTCGAAATGGGCCCCTGATGGGCAAACGATTACTTCTGCGGCATGCAATCATGAGAGACTGGTAGTCGTGACTGGTGGGCAACTTCTAGTCAATCTAGATATCACCGGTGATTTGAAGGTCCTGTCGCAGAAGGATTTTGGGAAAGACAACCAGGTTTCTGGAGTGACTATTCCACCAGCACCATCACAAGTCTGCATCGCTGCTTTCCCACAAAAGGCACAAGTGGCTGTTCTATCTTTACAAGATTTTGGAGAGCTGCACAGTCAATCGCTGGGCGTCGCCAGTGAAGCTTTCCCACGAGCTGTTCTTCTAGCAGAAATCCTGGCAGGCAGTCCTTCGACATTGTTTGTTTCAATGGCGGACGGCAGTGTCGTAACATTTTCTTATGATTCCAACAACCATTCTTTCACTGGTACGAATAAGTTGATTCTCGGTTCCGAACAACCCACCTTCAAAAAACTCCCTCGAGGCGATGGACTGTATAACGTGTTCACCACATGCGAACATCCTAGCCTGATATATGCCTCTGAAGGGCGAATTATCTACTCGGCAGTAAACTCAGAAGGTGCTTCGCGTGTCTGTCATTTCAACGCAGAGGCCTACCCAGATGCTATTGCAGTGGCAACATCAAAAGATCTCAAGATCGCGCTTGTGGACAAGGAACGCACAACACAGATCCAAACACTACCCATTGAAGCAACTGTCCGAAGGGTAGCATACTCACCAACAGAGAAAGCGTTCGGAATCGGCACTATCAAGCGTCGCTTGGAGGACGGAGCTGAGATTGTCGAAAGTCAGTTTGTGCTCGCTGATGAAATTATGTTCCGAAAGCTAGATTCTTTTGATTTGAAGCCCGACGAGCTTGTTGAAAGCGTTATCCGCGCTCAAATGGTCGTCGGCAAGGATAGGTATGATGAGCCTATTTACAAAGATAGATTCATTGTCGGTACGGCGTATTTGGACGATGAGACGGAAGAATCCATACGTGGGCGCATTCTGCTGTTTGAAGTCGACTCCAACAGAAAACTGTCCTTGTTCCTGGAGCATCCGGTGAAGGGCGCGTGTCGGGCTTTGGCTATGATGGGTGAATATATCGTCGCAGCTCTCGTCAAAACTGTAAGTCAAATCCAACACTGGACTATCTACAGACTAATGGCGCATAGGTGGTCATCTTCGAAGTGGCAGGGCGACCACAAACAGGAAGATACTCGCTACAGAAAATTGCCACCTACCGCACATCGACTGCTCCTGTTGACATTGCCGTAACCGATCAAACGATCGTCGTCGCTGATTTGATGAAGAGTATATCGATCGTTGAGAGCCACAAAACCGATGCATTAACGATCGAAGCCAAGGAAGTAGCCCGTCATTTTGCGACTGTATGGACCACGGCTGTAGCAGACATCGGATCGAACCAGTGGCTCGTCAGTGATGCAGAGGGTAATCTGATCGTTCTCCGTCGCAACGTCGACGGTATAACGGAGGAAGACCGACGGCGACTGGAGGTGACTAGCGAGTTGCTTTTGGGCGAAATGGTCAATCGCATTCGACCAGTGAATATCCCTTCAACATCAACCATGGCGGTTACTCCAAAGGCATTCTTGGGAACGGTGAGACTCGGTCGCGAGCAGTTGTAGTCTTGGTACTAATTGTTTTACAGGTCGAAGGATCAATCTATCTCTTCGCACGAATCCAACCGGAGCATCAAGACTTCCTGATGCGACTCCAAAGCGCCATTGCAGCCTACGTCGATTCGCCAGGCTTGATGCCATTCAACAAATTCAGGGCATTCCGGTCGACCGTGCGCGAGGCCGAGGAGCCTTTCCGATTTGTCGATGGAGAACTCATCGAACGATTCTTGGACTGCGACACGGCTGTTCAGGAAGAGATTCTAGGCGTTACTGGTAGTGGCGATCTAGAGTCGGTGCAGAAGATGATCGAGGCGTTGAGGAGGTTGCATTAATGCTGTTACATAATGTACGCCATGCTCATATAGAATTGAATGTGACGAATCATGATTATGATAGCAGAACAAAAGCAATTAAATAAAAGGTAGTCTAGAGTTTATACTTTGAAAGTCAAACATTTAGACTAAAAAGTCTCCTCACTCACCCCTTTGAATTCAATCGAAGCCCTCTTCACCACCTCATCACTTGACAGGCACAAAGATACTCCTCAGCCAGAAAATAAACTGCCAATCCGGATAGAGCATGGTATTCCGTCCAGTGTTAGAATCAATGTACCAACCCGTGCAGCCCGAGGCCCAGACTAGATTCTTGGACAGACGCTGGATCCATGCGTTATCTTCCTGCTCCGCTGCGAGCGTGACGGCGACGCTGGCGGGTTTAGGTGATAGTGACCATATAGAAGGATTTTGGAGAATGGGCTTGAGTACGCGCAGACTGAAGTTCACTTGGCATTCTGTCGAGTATATAAGATGCCCAGTGGTTGTATTGAAACCCATCATGACGAAGAAATGGGGGGAACTGCGAGATGCAGGTACCGTAGTACTGTATGCTTGTGGATGGCCGTTGGAGACTTGTTGCCACTGTCCACCAGTCAGTACAGTACATGCCTATACTAAGGCCAAAAGAAGGGGACTAACGTGTTCAGCTAAGCTATGTAATATGTAGGGAGGTTTAGAAATTATCGGCGCTAGCAAAGTGCAAACCCCCTATGGCATATGCTAGTTAATAGGCTATATGTTGCCAATTTTCCCCTAATATGGCAGTGTTAGCCTCTGGGTGCCTCCCTAGGGCTCTTGAAGCTGTAAGCGCTTCTAGGCGCGGACTGCCCCCGGGGCCACCCCCGGGCAACCTCCTCGGCTGTCAAATATAGGACCCCTTAGGGGGGCCTAGTGCTCTGTAAAGTTTCAGCGAGGCGACGGTCGAACTACCGTACGTATTAACTAACCTAAGTACTGGTCTCATCGCAGCCCCACTTGCTAAATCTTATAGTTGACCGTGTAAGATTTCCAGTCTCCGTGGGCACCGTGTCGTCGGAAACAATTTCGCGGTGACCCATTCTTATACCTCTGCGGAGCGGAGACATTCCCATCTGTGGAGGTAGATCTCCAAGTGTCATCCAACCCTTTAATCGATTGACCATTGCGGTCTGCAGGTGCGTAGCATATAAGAATTCTTTCGACGCATTCTGACTATACTCAGCAAATGGCCATTTATATTTCCAGCAGCTCTTCACTTCAGGTTTTTGATTGAATGTCGAAGACGGTTTAAGAGATGGCACGTTGATCTGTAGTCCGAGATCATGAAACTTAGTCGTAAGAGTGCCTCCGTAAGCAACCCCGTCCGCAAGGAGTTGAATGTGAGCTGATATGGAGGCCTTATCATATTGTGAAACTTCTTTGATAACTATAAAGCTGCATAATTATGTCAGCGGTAACATTCGATCGCCAGATCTCAGGAATGAATTTACCCATTTTGTTGTGATATGTTGTTGGTATATTGTTGATACCATTGACCCAGCGGACTGTCGAGTTGCGATGTTATAGCGGATGATGACCTACTGTAGGTGACGATACCGGTACTATCCTTGATCTGTATCCACTCTCGTTCACTACCCTCCGAGCAATCGATCCAAATATCAAAATCTACAATCGACTTCTGTTCAGATCCGTCCTTTACCAAGTGGGAACCCGTGACCTGAAGAAAGGCTTTCGGAGGGTTCAGGAAATGCTGCTGGCTATAATTCCACAGTGCATCTGGCGACGCAGTTATTGCAAGAGCCTCTTCATCTGAGAGGCACAGTCTATCTGTCGGAGGGGTCGAAGGCATTATACTTGAGATATGTCGAGATGATCGAGAAAAGGAAATTGGCCACCTCAATATTACCACAATAGTCCACTTCCAATTTATATTAAGTAGCTCTTCCGACCCCAGTAGAATTATGTTGCTGCCTGGTGCATTCACATCTAGGAATTGATAGAGTAGAAAGTACGTGCTGGAATCAGTATAAATTAGGCTGATCCCGCTAGATCCTCTCTCAAGAATGCTATAGCCTTAAGAATATAGCTGTTTATTTTTAGTAGAATATTAAAGTAGTAGAATCTCCTCCGCGTTCGCAGGGAGTTCCAGGAACGGATGCCAGGACCGGAGTGCTTTTACTGTGCGGACGTCAAGCTACCCAGTACTCAAGGAGCCTTCCCGAGTGTCGTTACCGATGTTCATATTGAATGTCGTACCACCTACTCGATGCTAGGACGTGGTTCGTCCCACTCCCACTCCTTCAACAGCTGCTTCACCCTATACTCCGTCGCCCAGCCCGTGTCCGCCTCTATACCTCTCAACAGACTCAATATCGTCCTCCGTTCCCGCGGCTCCGTCAGACACTGGCCCGTGACAAACAGCGGCTGTACTGAATGAATCCTCGACGAAGCATCCATCCTCGACATGGAGATGTTACCAATCTCATAACTGTGAAGCCTAATCTCGCTCTCGATCGAGCGGTAGGACTTTAATCGATTTGTGACTGTCGTTCGGCGTGCGGTGGACTCGTGCGGTTTATTGATGAGGAGGATGTTTCGGGCCATGTGGTAGTGCTGCATGGTGGAGGCGCACATGGGCATACTATACCATACTTCGGCGAAGGGGCAGTCATCGTCAATACCGGCGGCCAAATGTGGGCGTCGAGCAGACTCAAGCCTTGCGCATGGTTGGAATGTGTCAGGTAGGCCTTTGTACCATGCATCTAGTTCGCTGTGCAGCCTACACCAGCGCTCGAACAAGGTGTTTTGAGAGACGCCTATAGGGCCTTGTTCACTTGGACCGCCTGCAGGGGATAGCTGAATCTGATCCCCGGCATCGATAAAGTTGACGATCTTGGATAGAAGCCATATCATTGCATTCGAGATCATGTCTTCTTTCATGGTACTTTCTGCGTCGGTGTTGCTGGGGACAACAAATCCGTTATTATCAAGTTGCAATCCAGCGTCGGTCCAGAGGAGCAGATCTTCCGGATTCAGTCGTGTTTGGCCTTCATTGATGACTAATGCATGTCAGGCGAATTTAACGACTCGTGATCGTGAGGAGGAAAACTTACAGGCAGAGATGTAATCCTGCCGCGCAAAATTCCAAAACGTTGCCCTTCGAGCGCGCGACAAACCCGGCCTTTTTCGCGATAGTACCCCCTCCGTCGGAGAAGACTCCTGTTCTAACGGCATCATACCAATTTCCGCGATATCAAGTAGTGACTTGACTCCACTCAAATGCTCATTCCACGCAGGGCCAGTAGCATCCAAAAACTCATAAACCGACAGAATCGCCGTTGCCGCCAAAACCTCATCCGAATGCGAACTCGAAAACCGACTGTTGGAGAACCGTCTTCTTCTCTTGCGAGCCCGTCCTCCATCATCACACAATTCAGCAACTTGCCATTGCCCAAATGCCTCGGGCGTACTCAACGGCGCCGGAGTCTCGGCGTCATGTTGTAGCTCCCTCATGAGTAGTTGAATTGCCTTGTCGTAATACTTTGCGCCGTACCATTCCCAGTCCACATTCTCGGCATCGGGCCATAGTTCCATCGAGGCTTGTTTGGAGCAATTGCCGCCCATGATGGCTTTTGCGCCTCGTACGCGGTTGAGTTGTTTTGCGGCGTAGGCGCAGGCCGCGTATTTGAGCAGCGGGTTTGAAAGAGCTTTGACGGGGACCAGTGATGAAAAGTAAAAGTCGAGATCGAATAGATCCATCCTGACGACTTTAGAATGTAGAGCCCTTCTGGTTTGTAGAGAAATTGCTTACCAGTAACCCGGATTCTCGGCAAAATGCCTCAGCAGAAAAGCAACCTCATGATCAGTCTCTACTTTGGCGTCTAGTCGTGTATTTGACAAGGCACTTCGATGCCTCGCCGTCACCGAATGAAATGATGAAAACTCTCTGTGACCAATTGACGTCGACAGGCCAGCATCGACGGGAGGTGAGGCCGAACTCGAGGGGTTCAATAGGAAATTAATATTATTATTATTATTAGAGGAAGAAGTAACAGACAACAGCGGCGAAGTCGGAGGAAGTAACACATCAAGAGCTTTGATAGGGGAATGAAGCGTCGTTGAAGTCGAAGGAATGCGCATGCCACTGCTGGTAGTAGCATGTTGTAGATTGGGGGTCTCGGCTGATGCAACTGACGAGTATTGAGGGAGATACGATTGCTGTGCAGCGGCAGCATTTGACAACGCATTCAGGCCCAGCGCGGTGTCGTTGGGTGTGGATGTGGAGTTTCGGTGATTCAATTCATGGACGATTGCTTCATGTTTACTGGAATCGCTTGCCATGATTGATGCCTCCAGCTCTTCGATGTGAGGATCTGTATTATCCACGAAGATGACTATCAATTCCGTCAGCGAGAACTGCCAATGATGGCGACCATCTCATACCGTACCGTTCTTCGGTATATCCAGCCACACACTATCCTCCCCAAACGTGTTCTTATAATTATAAAACCCCCTCAAAGACTCACGACCACTCTCCTCCCCTGCAGTGTTATTGTTCATCGACGCATTCTGCTGATGTCGAAACACAATCCCCTCACTGGGTCGACACTCCCTCGATGCCTTGCGGCATTGCGCACATTGCAGTTTCTGCTCACCCTCCGCACCGTCACCACCGCCAACTGCCTGATACTGCTCGTCGCACTTTAATTTTCTAGCGCGGCATGTCAAGCTGTAATGCCTTGATCAGTATATTCAAGAAACTACGATTTCAGCTCGGTATCTGGGAATCCCCGCGGAGGGGCCTAACTTACCATCCTGTTCGAGATCGCATGCCGACCGTCGATGAACCACGACTACTACCGGTGCATTTGCGAGACCGGGTCGCGATGAGGGAATATCGACACGAGCAGATGAGATGTAGATTCGGTGAAAGATTAATGAGAGAAGAAGGGTCTGGGCCAGCGCCAAGGCCTGTTTATTCTTACTCCGCACGCTTGACTGAGGTAGGCACCCCGTGATCATGCCGCGCTAACAGAGCACGAACTACATAGTTAGTAATGAAGTCTTGAGACTCTTCTGATACAAGGAGCAAGAGCTTAGATCTAATTGAGATGAATCTAGCATTACTATCATTAGACCAACGACGATACTCCAGATATGTACATGGTAAAACTCGGGTAATTAACAAGACACGGATCGAGCATTATTCACAGCGAGAGCCCGATCACTTAACATTCTTTAAGCAGGGGAATCAATTCGCTCAGCAATAGCAGGGTATAGATTTCAGCGGGCAACAATTGGCAACAAGGTCAAACGCTAGATGAAAACAGATTAGAATAACCAGCTGAGTAAGATTGTACTCGCTGTTCTACAGAAAGAGACAGAGAGAGCGCGACTATAGTGTGGGGACACCGGACTGGCGTTGCCTTAGTGTGTCGAAAAGGTACTCTGGTGGTACTCTTCGCATGCTAGTTGGCCGATCTGTTTGGAATGCAGTCGGCGCCTGTACATATCCTTGTCGGTATCGTTGCACCCTATTGAGAACGATACCCAATGCAACGATCAAGAAGACACATCCAAGGGCAATGCAGAAAGAAACGAGGACAACAAGTCCTGCCGAGAGACGGGGTGATTCTATTCACATTGTTAGTTTTTTGCCTACCAATATAACTACCACGAAGAGTCTAAACTTACTTTTACCGCTAAAAGTATTCTGCTTCTCGGTGAACATCTCTCGGATAGTACCTGCTTCTCCATCTGCAGTCGACGAAAGAATGAAAGGTGTCAATGCGGTGCCGTTGTACAAAGCGGCAGAGGCATTTCCAAAGTCAGGAATGACTAGCTGTCCAGTGATGAGTAGGATCTGGTCATCGTTCAATAAATCGGTGCTCTTATGATTGGTGCTGAGGCCGACTACTTGTAAACCGAGGACGGTTGTAGACGCGCCAAATAGCTGTCCAGCACTATTGAACTTGGAACCATCATACTCCATCAGGAAGGTCGAGCCGTTCAAAGATTGTCCCGCTATCCAATACGAAGACATGTCTGTAGCAGCAGGGCCGAATGCACTGATAGCACCAGGAATCTCAAACGGCGAGGCACCATCGACGGAAGTCCACTTTTGAGAGCTAGTGTCGTATGTCGCGACCATTGTCTGGTTGCTGCCAATAGTCAAATTACCAGCAGCAATCAATTGATGATCACTAGCCCACTGAAGTGAGGTCACTGAGCCTTGCACATCCACACCAGGTCGACTCCATTGGCCATCAGATGTGTCCCATACGCATACCGCTGGGCATGGTAAGGCACCAGCGGCATCAAATACACCTCCAAAGTAAACCTCAGTTGAACTAGGGCGGACAACAATACTGTTAGCAACAACATTCTTCCCAGTCAAGGCCGGAGGCTGTGTTGAAGCAAATCCGTGTGTTGAGAAGTTGTAGGCCACAAAGCCATTAAGAGTTGATGATCCGGCGCTACCAGTGACTGATCCGCCTGCGAACAGAGTGTCCTTGTAAATTGCGAGGGTAGTGAAGGTAGAGTTGCTGTCAACTCCAGAAGGAAGGCCGGTCACAGTATCGTTGTTGGACCCGTCCAAGAAAAGAAGGTTCTGGATAGTGGTACCATCAGTAGCTTTGGCAGTAAATTGTCCACCGAGAATCGTCAGATTCCGCCCGCTGCTGGTATCAAAGTAGCCCACAAGGACTTCAGATACATTTTGCGTGGCTGAATCCCGTTTCGACGCTGAGCCACTGGTCTGTGCTCCTTGAATGTCCAAAGGAAGAGGTTGGATTGCTAGACCGTCGGAATTTGTAAGAGATACAGCACCTCTAGCGGATACACCATCAGATACAAGAGATCCGGCAAGAATTGTTGTGTTATTCCCAGCATCAACGGTTGCCATCAACTCTCCAAAATAGGCCATCACATTGACGTTCAAGTTTTGGAGCCAATTGTTCTGGGATGGAACCCAGACAGCAAAGCCTGACACCTGAATAGATGCATTGGACCCAAATGCCAAAATCTGATCAAAAGCGCCGCTAACTGCTAGTGTTGTCTCAATCGTTCCATTTGTTGAGTTGATAGGAAATGACAAGATAGAAGTGACAGGCCCATTGACACCCGCTCCCAGTGGAGACCAGGTCTTGCTAGACGGAGAATAAGCTGCAACGTGATTCAAGCCTTGCGCACCGCCTTGGGCGGTGTTCGTGAAGTTTCCTGCGGCATAAAGCGTGTTGTCAAGTAAGAGCAAGGATTTCACATAAGAGTTCAAGCCACCGCCGCTGAGGGCTGTAGCATTGCCACTAGATGTGAACGATAAGATGTTGTTCAAGGAAGAGTCGGAGAAGTTTCCTGCTGCATAAGTCACATCTCCAGATTGAACAAGGCTGTAGATAATCGCTCCATCGGCCAGATTGGATCCAATAGTGTCGATACTGTCGGACGAGAAGTTGGTGTCTGTCACGTTCGAGGGGTCATAGTCAAACAGGCCATTCAGGTTTCCGGAAGTAGAGTTTAGTAAGTGAAATCCTACACGAGATGCCACAATCTGGATATCACCTTGTCCTGCGACGGGGGTAACGGTAATCTCCGACCGGAATTTGTCGCTATTCGCTTCAATGTAACCGGAATAGATGGTATCGTATTTCTCAAAATCATTAGTCTGGTATATGATGGACGTATCGAGGTTCGCGTTTCGCTCAGTCGATGTGAAAGTAGCTGAGACATTGACAATGCCCCGAGATGAGCAGGAGCCCGCATCTGAGCAGCCAGGGGTGTACAGAAGGACCGAGTAGTTACCGGATTGAGGAATATCTGGTTTGAAGGTAATTGAAACATCAGACTGGGAAGCATTGGCAATTAAGTAATCAGTTGAGGCGCCAGCGGAAGTCACTGTCCAGGTACCCGTTGTATTAGACGTAGCCGGAAACTCAATACCCGTGCACGCTGGCTCATTAAAGTCGTTCACAGCATAGGTGAATACCTGAGACTGGAAGATCTCAATTCCATCAAGACCAGCACCTTGACCATACCAACTCAGAACCTGGATCATAAACCCAGACATACCGACGGGATTGACTAATTCAAAGTCGCGATAAGACTCAGCCGTGTCGTTGGAAAGAGGACATTCAAAGTCGCAGAATGCCTTGTCGCCAGTCGATGGATCTGTGTAGGTCAGGTTCATGATGCCTGTATCCGGCAAAGCTTGAAAGCGGAAGGACTGGGTGCCTCTTCCTTGGTAATGGGTATTGTATAACCGAATTTTGCTTGGGTAGAAAGTGAAGCCCATCTGTGCCTCCCAAAAACCGGGAGAATAGTCTGCGAGTAGCCAAGTGCTGCCAGAACTGTCTGCATCGTCTGATTTGCAAATAATATTGCGAGGATCGATAAAGCCGGAAAGGCTCGTTTGGGCGTCGCTGGTGATGTTGGCTGTGGATAAATTTACCACTTGTGAGCTGTTCGTGGCGGTGGACGTCGACACATTTCCCAAGCTATCAAACTTTCCGCCAAAAATGATATGTCCTTCCGAGTTCTTCACGATGGACGAAATTGGACCATTGAATCCCTCGAAAGGAAGAGCTTGCCAACCGGTGGAACCATTCCAGATCATGGCGTTTGTCGAATTATCAACTGTGTATTCTCCACCAACGTAGACCGAATCGGAATCCTGGTCACACAGTAAAGCTTGCACAACACCAGACAGTCCAGACATATTTCGCACGCTGTTTGACTTTGGGTCGTATAATGCTAGGCCTTCTGCTTCAACGCCTCCCAAACTCGTGAAATTACCCCCAACGACAACGCCTTCGAAAGTCCCATTTTTACGCGTCCAAGAACACATTGCTAGAATATCCGCGTCGGCGGACAATAACGTCGTAATGTCTCCGTTGGGAAGGGTTGTGAGTAATGATTGAGAGCCATTGGCTGAAGGTATCGACTCTGTCTCTTCGCGATAAGAGTATATTTGTATCGAGTCGAAGTTACCGGTCAGCGCGACTCTTCCTAAGGGCGACAAATCTAGGTTGGGCTGTGATACGGGCGTAGCTGTGAAAGCATTGACGGTCGGTAGCTGCCAAAAGCTGAGAAGAGCAGATACCGCAACTGCCGTCGCAGGCCTAGACAGTGAGGAAGCCCTCATTGTGTAGGTTGCGACGACCGGTCAAGCACCTGTTTTCCAATGCACGAGGATGGTTTATCTTTTCGCTGTAAGGTAGTTCGTACACGGGAGAGTGTCAAGGGAAGAGGCGTAAGTGGCTTTTGTAGAGACGGCTTGCCGAACGCGAGGACGTGAGGAATGCTGTTGGAACGAGGCGGGAGACGATCTGGAAAAATGCGCGAGGTCGTTACTATTTTGGACTGTGGCAGTGACGACAGATCAACCCAAGCGAAGAAAATGACTTTGCACAGTTATCCAGCGTATTTGATCAAGCGGTTCTCCAAAAGTTCTCGAAAGGAGCTGAGAAAATGGTTGCTGTTTGAGGTTGAATGAATTAAGACGAGTCTGAGGGCGTAGCGAGATCTAAAGAGAGCGTGGTGTAGTTGGTATAAACACACAAATCGATTAAGTTGTAAGTTAGTTCAAAGAGAAAGAAAAGAAGTCAGAAAATCAATTAAGCGAATGACATGGTCGACAGGGGACTGAAGTTGGCAATAGCCAGGATCCTGAAGCCTTTGAGGTGGAATGGATCAATAGAATAGGGAAGAGGAATGAATGGAATGTCGAAGGAAAGAATGGATGGGCTTCCCGTCCCTGACCCAGCGACTTGCACGGTACGGTAGGGTACGCCGTACGCCGTACGGTACTGAGTGGTGGTACGAGTGCGGACTAGCCAGGCCACTAGCTCGCCTACGTAATAGTACGTATTTTGAAATAAAATTGCAAGTGGGCACTAGGCCCTGGTCTGGACCAATGAGAGTTGCGTCAACCCCACATCGGTCTGTTTTGATACCGTGCCATTTCGAGACACGGAGAATTTGGGCCAATCAAAGATACAGTTTGGGATCCACCGTGCCGAGACAAACAGCCAAAGCCACGGACAGACGTAATTTTGGTACAATTATTACGATTTCGTTCTTTGTATGGTGTCAGCGACGATATCAACCTGATTTGTATGTACTATCTACGACTACGACTTTAATTATTGCTCAACTATCCAAGGGTCTGTATAGCTTCAATTGTTGTTTGGGTCTTTGAATATATCGGGCACGATCTATACTTGAAGTACAAAGACGTAGCACCAATAGAAGCACGAATCCACTACGAAGCTCTTTATTGGTACATCGGTGATAGACGCTTCAGATTGACCATGGGCACGAGTGCCTCAGCCCTCAGGTGTTCCTAGGTTGTGCTTGGTGGGACGAGACAACGGTCCAAGTACACTGTCGCTATGGACACCAACACTCCGAACCCTGGGAAGCCGAGACAGTCATCGGGCATTATTCGGCTCAAAGCAATGTCTTCTTCATTGATTCAGACTGATGGTCATTTGAGCCACGAAAAACTTCTGGCAAGTCTTTCACAACGCTCGTGTCGTACCAATGCTGACTGAAGCTTAGTAGAACTGATTCGCGCGTATCGCGACCATTCCATGTAAGACAGCCTGCTTTCCAGCAAATCTCCTAGCGTTAGCATACATCCTTTAGATGCGAAGTACTAATTCGGATAGACAGCCGCTGATATCACGATCTGTGACAGACCTCTGGTCGCATCGGCTTGGAAAATTTGCAGTGGTTGTACTCTGACACAGCAAAGGTATCGCATCCTTCCTAGCCATGAGCCTCGCCTGGCGGTCCATGGCAAATAGGAAGAACGTAGCCATCAATAGTCGCAGTTGGGATACCGTTCGACTTTCGAATGAGAGCCTGTAGGACGCTTGCCTCATGCTCGGATTTGGCAGGAGTTGACGCGGTTGAAGTCGAATTGAGTGAAACCTAGTTAAAGTAAGATGGATATCGCGCTAAGACCAAAATAGTTGGTTCCAATTATGAGCCGATGAGTCATGTGATCAGATTGACAGTCTTGGCAGGCTTAACCTCTTTGGGAAGCTAAAGTGGTGTCGCCGCGCCGCGTCTTGCTGAAGCGCGTGCAAACCTCCAAAGGAAAGAAGAGCTTTGCATATCACTTCAAGCTCTTACTTTTCCACCGATACATCGATAAGAGTTCATCAAACCCAAGGCGGCTTTCTACTGCATTTTTGTGTTTTTGTACTTTCGGACATAGCAAAGCAATTCTGATCGGTTACTTCGGCGCACCTCCAATATGTGAGCTCATTATTTCTCGGTCGGTTCACCAACTCTTGAAACTAATGCATTTTACCTAGGGAGAGCTTCGAAAGCATCTATCTCGATCTGTCCAAGCAGCCTGGAAAATGCAAACTTGCAGAAAGTGGTATGGGATGGCGACCATCAGGCGGCGGCGACACATTTACTTTGGATAGCAGCAACATTGCAGCTGCACAATGGAGTCGAGCTGCTAAAGGATTTGAGCTGAAAATCTTATCACGGACATCTGGTGTTATTCAACTCGATGGATTCGAGCAAGAAGTACGTCTCAGTCATCGAAATCATAATTTGACCTACCACTAAATGTTCACCTCTCTTCCAGGATTTCGAGCGATTGAGCAAAGCCTTCAAAGTCTGGTACGGTGTCGCCGTCGAACAACGAGAACATGCTATCCGAGGATGGAACTGGGGAAAGGCAGAATTCACCAAAGCCGAACTCTCTTTCAATGTGCAAAACCGTCCCGCTTTCGAAATTCCTTATTCTGAAATTTCCAACACAAACTTGGCGGGTAAAAATGAAGTTGCCGTTGAATTCGCGCTACCAGCAGATGAAAAGGCCAACGGTCATATCGAGGGAAGCACAAAAAATCGTGGCCGCAAGGCTGCCGCTGGTCCCGATGAGCTAGTTGAGATGCGATTCTACATTCCTGGTACTGCGCTTAAAAAGGAGAAGGCTGAAGGTGACGGCGCCAAGAAGGAAGGAAGCGAGGAAGAAGGCGAAGGTGAAGAAGAGGAAGTCGAAGAACAAAATGCCGCCAACCTTTTCTACGAGACGCTTATGGACAAGGCCGAGATTGGAGATGTTGCAGGAGACACATATGCCACATTCTTGGATGTCCTACATCTTACGCCCAGGTATGGAGTTACTGTTTCAAATTGGTTGTGGGCATGCACTTATCACTTATATACAGAGGTCGGTTCGATATCGATATGTACGAGGCGTCATTCCGGTTGCGTGGTAAGACATACGATTACAAGATTCAATACTCTTCGATAAAGAAATTCTTCTTGCTTCCCAAGAACGACGAAACGCACACTTTGATCGTTCTTGGCTTAGACCCGCCTCTTCGACAGGGTCAAACTAGATACCCCTTTTTGGTTATGCAGTTGAAGTTGGATGAGGAAGTCAGCATAGAACTGAACATGACAGAGTGCGTTTTTACGGCTAACGGATAGACGAGGTCAGGAGCTGATAAATATTTATAGGGAACTCTTACGGGAACGCTACAAAGACAAGCTGGAACCACGATATGAGGAACCAATTCACCAAGTCATCACCAAGATCTTCCGCGGTCTGTCCGGCAAGAAAGTTATTATGCCATCGAAGGACTTTGTCAGCCACCACGGCCACAGCGGTGTAAAGTGCTCGATCAAAGCAAACGAAGGTTCTTTGTACTTCTTGGACAAGAGTCTGATGTTTGTACCGAAGCCTGCGACCTATGTCCAGATCGAGAATATATCAGTGGTTACCATGTCCCGCGTGGGTGGCGCGATTTCCGCCAGCAGGACGTTTGATATCACAGTCAGTCTGAAGGGAGGATTAGGAGAGCATCAATTCAGCAATATCAATCGGTATGCGTTCACGCCCTACTGTGGGATTGTTTCATTGACTAATCTCGTATATATAGTGAGGAACAACAGCCTCTGGAGGAATTTTTTAAAGCAAAGAACATCCGCATCAAGAATGAAATGGTCGACGACGTGAGTATACAATCCCAAGCCCTACTATGCAACGTGTCTAACTTTCTTTAGTCGGCTGCCCTCATCAAAGCAGCCCTTGAAAACGATGACCTTTCCAGCGATGACGACGTCCGCCCAGACCGTGGCTCAGCTGACGAAGACGAGGAGTCCGTCGATGAAGACTTCCAGGCTGACTCCGACTCTGACGTCGCCGAAGAATATGACTCTGCGCACGAAAGCAGCGGAAGCGGAAGCGGCAGCGACGCTGAGATGGGCGAAGCAGACGATGATGACGACGCAGTGGACGAAATGGATGACGAGGAGGAAGAGGAGAGACCAAAGAAGAAATCGAAGGTCGGCAAATAGGTTGTGGGGCATTGAATATAGACAAAATGTACCCAAACCTAAGAAGACTAGAAGGCATGTGTCACAATAATAATATCACTGCCTCATGCCTTTAGGCGCGAATGCTTTACCTCTTTGCTTCACTCTCATGTATTCTACTAAACCCATTTTGCACATCAAACAAATACCAGTTGACAGTTCGTTCGAAGCAGATTCCTCATAACTACAACATTAGAAGTACCACGACCCCAGTTACTTCACTATGAGTATATTCAAATAATGTCCAATGTGATTAAATCCAGCTAGACTTACTCCCTAGATACTCAGCATCAATCCATCCATAGACCCGCCTGAACAGACTTCCTCAAAGAGTAACACGGTACGAAAAACAGCAGCCACCCAACGAGAAGAAAGAAAATATGGACATAGACCAGAAATATATTAGAAAAGAGTCACCAGGATAAGAAGAGAAAGCTTGGTATCTGAAAAAAAAAGAAGAAGCAAAAAATAACAACATGCGAGTAAAAGTCGAATAAGGGGGGAACCTCGCTCATAAGCAACCACCATGCAAACATGAAGAATCAGACCGCGAGGTCCATGATGCGTCTTGTATAGTTTCATCAATATGTCTTCGAAAAAGGTAAACTTGGAGCCGGTGCCAGGCTGGTGTCTGGCGGCCCGAAGAAGAGAATGTCATGATCATCACCGTCATTCATGAGATTAGTGTAATGTACGTAATAGGTATCGTGTCGTTAAAATCGTTTGTGTCATAAAAAAACAATATCAAATCGTCTTTCTCGTAATGTCGATAACGCTGAAATTATCGCTGATAATAAAAATTCAAAATCGTGAGATCATAGGCTGACGGTTCTTCGTTTCTCGCTTGGTTTTTGGGCGTAAGCGATGAGTAGTCTGAATCCGGTGCCGCGCTTTTGGCATTCTCGTAATAGTCGTCGTTCGGACCAGATGCTCTGGTCTGTGGTTGGGTCAGATAGGACTGGGATCTCGTAGCAGCGTGTATACCACCATCGGCCCACTCTAGCGACCACCTTTGTGATCGATTCATCATTAGTGGCTGACGGGGATGGATCAGATAACAAGTCACCGAGAGAAGGCTCCGTCTCGTCTGATGGCGTTCTCGCATGGGGTTGAGATGAGTTTGTCGCGGAAGAGAGTTGCGACGAAAGACCCGTCCCCGCGCTGGGAAGATCGGATAATGTGTTGTTGGAATTCGAAGAGCCGGTTGAACCGCCAATCATCCCAGCTACCGGAATACTGACCATGCACCTGTTCAGATTGTCGAAGCCACAAATTCCCAACAGTCGTTGAATGTTGTCACTTGCGGGCTTGAGGCTGATGTCTGGATCTGCGACGTAGATCTTCTCTTTGAGGCCCCTCACTGCTTTCCGTGTTCTGCTACCCACGTTCACCAGATCCAAGTCCAAAATGCTCATTTCCAGGTAACCGCCAGGTCGTAACACCCGCTTGCATTCAGAAAGAATATGTCTTTGCCTGTCCTCAGAAGACGCAGCAGGAAATCTGAGAACGCAGGCCGAGAAAAACCCTTTGGGAAATGGTAATGCAGTGCCGTTGATGATATGATGCACAAGATGATGGTTGGATGGCGGCTTCCATGCATCGGGGTGAGGTGAGGACGAAGATGACCCAGAGCGTATACTCAGGTTGTAGATGTTGGCGTTGGGATATGTCAATGCACAATAGTAGGACCAGTCGTCATTACCCAAACCATCGAGAATTAAGATGCACTCCGAGTCAGTCTTCTGAATCCGGTTATGAGCTGGGCTGAAGAGTACGCGACCAAAAGAAAGCCACCTGCTGGTCATCAGAGAGGCAGACCTGAGATTGGTCTGTGCCGCTGCTCCTTCCCGCATTCTTTCGGCCATATCAAAGAGCATCGTGTTTCGCCGACGGGTCGTCTCAAAGTCAGGGGTATTGGTTGGTGTTGGCGATTGAAGATCTTCAGGCTGTGGCGAGCTCACCTTCGACTTCTTTGCAGGACTGTCTGGGGGAACAAAATCAGAGAGGCTCTTGTTGCGTTCCGAATAGCCAGCAATGAGTTCACTATAAGAAACCTGTGGCGACGGAGCTATAGAAGTGTGCAATGCAGCGGCAATCTGGGAGCGGCGTAGACGGACTGATGCGTCACTCAATCGGGTAGGTGATGCAGCATCAGCAGCAGTAAGACTGGGAGTTTCTGAGGCGGCAGAAACTCGTGGGTTTGCGTACGATGCACTGATTTCCGCTTGCAAAGTCTTGCTAGCCTTCTTTGCCAGTTCGAATGATCCTAGATTCTTGGGCTTTGACGCTGTCTCCTTGTTGGGTGTCAACATGGTATCCACAAGATCATCGTATTCAGCCCATATCTCCTCTTCATCCGTGGTGCCGTTGGACTTGAGACCCATTGCAGCTACGGTCGCAAGAATCGAATCTCCTTCAGATGTAGAGCTGGAGACTTCGGATGGCTTTCGGGGAGAGAAATGCAAGAACTCACTGGTCGCATACGCGCTTGACATGAATCTTGCATTCTCGACTGCTGGTGCGCTGAAAGGTCCCGAGGCACCAGGCACCGTATAAAATGGTCCCTGTTGAAGAGGGTCTGTTGCAATGTTGAGCTTCGAGCTGTTTAAGGTATCTTGAACATTTGGCGGAGGACCGGCAGTGATAGTTAAGGAAGGCGCCTCATCACGACTAAAGGGTCGCGAGTAAGACTGAGGAGGCGGCTTGTGGTCTCGGTCCCTTCTCGAAACAACGCGTGGAATACGACCCACTGGTGCCAGTCTGCTGCGTCTCTTTACCTCCTTCTCTGGGCCCTCAGTCTCAGATTCCCTCTGAAAGAAGACTTTCGGACTGGCTGGCCTATTCCGTGGAGGACTTGGGCGCTCTGCATTGAACTCTTTCCAGATAGCAGGAGGTGAAGGAAGCAAGACACTGGTTCCATGGCGTGCAGTCAAAGACAGTTCAGTTTCTGGACCCCGTTGAAGCTGCAAAAAAGCCTCATCGTCACTTGGAGGTGATTCCTCCACCCGATGCATAATATCTTCCAAAGAGTCCGAATCAGCATCGAGAAGTGCGTAATGAGCGATAGGTCGAGATTTCGGCACAGTAGAAACTTGTGCATGAAGCTGGGCTTCGACGACTGTCTTCTTGTCGAGCGCTGGAGCCTTCTGCTTCGTTTCGTTCTTCTGGCTCCTGTGAAAGAAGTTCCATCTCCGGCTGGTTTTGGTCTTTGTTGAAGCAATGCTCTCTGATTTGGAAGCGACTTTACTCATCTGCGGCAGTGCAGAGAAGTTTGAATCTTCGCTTGCTCTGGATGTTACTTGGGTGATAGATGAGATTCTCTTGCTGTCTGCGCTCGAGACTTGAGCAGGTGCAGACTCATTCCGGGTGAACTTCGGTTTGACCGGTTGCTTCTTGCCAACTTGAGAGGGAAGACTGGTATCTGAACGGAACATTCTAGCAGCTGGTTTCTTTTGGTCGCTCATTGATATCAGAGACTCGGATGAATACCCTCCCATTATGGGTCCGCCATTGATTGTTGAAGAAATGGATGCTGATGTGACACTCAGCGTACTCAAGCTTTGTCCGCTCTGCGTTCGAAAAAGCTCATCACGATCCTTTCCACCTCCATTGATAATGACTGGTTCCAGTCGTTCACGAAGGAAATCATCAATTCCTGCGTCATGACGGTTAGAACCCTTGCTGCTTGCGACTGATGCGCCACCACTAGTACTTGTAGACCGTGCCCTACTGCCGTTGCTGCTACCGCCGATGCTCGGTTTACGCCCTCGATGAGCATATCTGCCATAGCCCTCGTGGCCAGTTCCAGCTGATGGACCCTTGCGAGCAGCTTTCTCTGTTGTGTTTGCGTGGGAGGAAGAAAGGTCGACCTTTGATTTCTTGCTGAATAGGCTGAACTTGCTTGCTGGAGTTGGATTGGCAGGAGCTTTGGGCTCTTTTGGGGGCTTGACCAGTGTCCGGGTAGCTTTCCGTGGAATCTGCGTGGTATCATTACGAGAGGGGATGCGGCTCGAAACGTTGGATTGAAGAGATTCTACCGAAGTCGCAGCTGATCTGACTGGAGTCACACGCAATAGCTCTGGCGAGTTTGCTTTGTCTGCAGACTTCCGCCGTATGTGGGCGGCGTTTGTCCGCAAGGCAGGTAAGTTGCTTCGAATCACGGGAGAAACGGCCTGTTCTAACTTGTCGGTTCCGTCGCGGCTTGGTCGTCGAGGTCTGACTGAACCGTTGCTTCCCATGTCAGGCGATGCTAACAGTGTATTTTTCGAAGCTGGTACAGCGTTAATATTCTGCTGCTGTCCATCGTAGCTATTATTTCGCGAGATCTGAGAAGGTTGTGGCTGTTCAGGAGATGCGATTGTCGTGGGGGTCAATACGTCGTTGGTATGTTCCATTGGAGGAATCTCAACACGCATAGATCTTGTATAGTCATCAGTAGCTATAGGACCTAGCATCGTAGGTTCTTCGGGGTCTATTTGCGATACAGGAGTGGTTGTCATTCGAAGCCCGGCTGTCTGACGTAGTTGAATGGGACTTTGTTGCTTGAACCTGTAATTCGCAGGCTGAGTGATGCCGGGTGAATAAGACGATAGAGAGGTCGGAGTAGAGCCCCGGCTACTCCACATACCGGGGGAACCAGAGTAGCGTGTTGAAGGGGTGCTGGCCGAGGCGAATATAGGCGTTGGAGGTGGAAGGTTGCTTGTGTTAATCACGGTACGGAGTCCAATGAATTCCTTGGGTATTTGCTGTGTTTGGCCAGTTTCTGTTGTCTTGGGAGTGTTCGTTCTCGGTAATTTTGTTGCGATAGTAGAAGCTTTCTCTTGACGTACATCTTGGGCGGTGGAATTAGAGTCATGTTCTGGCTGGGCCGCTCGAGACGGCGCTATCGTAGTGTCGAGAATCGGCTGATCAATCGTCGTTTCGTTATCTGGTTCCTGTCTCCTAAAGTTACCTTTCCTTCGAAGAACATTCCGTGGACGATCACTGATGCTTTTCGATCTGTCTATGGTTGAAACCGGATCCCTATTCTTCACTTTAGTGGTACCAGATGACGGCTGTGGCAGATCCGAGCGCGTAGTAGGTATTGAAGGTGCCGAAGGACGCCTGTAAGACGCACTATTGCCAGCCATTCGTGGTAGCCCTGATGGGCGTGCGGCGTCATCGCTAGATAGTGATCTTGATGCTTTTGACAGTGGCCGGACTATCGACTGGTCTTCTTCCCGAACAATGGATCGAGATTGTATCCTGCGCTCGGATGATGAGGTCGGGAGATGAGATTTTGAAGGTGCATATCCAAAATGGCCTCTGGCTTGGGCTCCGTTGTGTGGCGAGATCACACCATCGTCCATTGGCCTTGATTCAGGCAATCGCCCTGCCCGAGCGTGGTCTAATCTGTGTGAGGACATTGTGTGACGATGCTCGGAATTCTAGCGCCAGGCCAGATAACCTCATCAGTGTCGGTTTGAATTTAGAAATTGTTTTTCATGGTATCATCACGGCAACCCAATCTGTGTATCTGAACTAGTGTTCACGATAGTACTTGACGGTATATATGTGTAAGGGGTGAGATAAGCAGCAACACCAGAGTTTTCAGGAATGACGATTATAAGTATGATTCCAGACCGCTCAAAATTTATTTTGGACTCAACTTCTACTATATCTTCATTAGTACTGCGGTTCATATATCGTATATAGCAGAGCAGAGCATACAGTTGTACCTGCAGACTCCGCCACACTTTCGGACCGGGCGACTCTCCACATTGGCGAATCGTGGCTAGTGCAGCATGCAGATGAGGCGACGCCGGTACAGAGAACAAGGCAGTGGATTGACACGTCACTCGAGCTCAGCTTAGTATGTGAAAATCTTATTCTTTCTAGCACGAAGATCTCTCTGAGTTGACAGTGAGAGACAAGATAGATCGATGCCAGGAAAATGAAAAAGAATATTCCCACACGCGTCGGCTGCTGACTCCAGGGTTATATTGACTTTCGTTTGTACAGGGGAGGGGGGCTTTGTTTCTGGCAAATCGAACTAAATAAGACGGAAACGATGCCCCATCAGCATGCAAAGAAAAGACACAAGAAAGACTTGATGGCGATCGACTTCCAATTAAGTTAATAGGATACTCGTATGCGTGTGCCCTTACTACGTAGTAGTAGCTTTCTCGTTATATTGTCGAACAAGCTAGGGCCTCTTCTACCGACGAGTCATCAGCACCGAAAGCGGCGGGCATCCTGGACCGTGAGCACTGGGCGGTTAAAAGCACGAGTACGTTCTCTCACAGGCTGCAGAGTAGAATGGAAATTATTGACAGTGCCCGTTGGTTGGATTCGTTCGTTCGCAGAGGAGAAATTCGAACGGCCAGGCCCCACCCCTCTCGAGACTAAGCATCTCAAGTATCTTGTTGGAGGGATGTAGCAGACGGGGGCATAAAGCGGAATCAGTCTAGCGGGCCGTCGAGAAAATCTGCGCGGAAAAATCTGATTTTTCTGGCAGGGATCTGGGATGTGATAGGAGAGTAACAAGTGGCGTTGAAGGCCAGGTTCCGTGCACGGCGACGGGTGGAGACGATTTGATCGAGTCAGAAATGAAGTTGGTGTTTTAGTGCGATGCATAGAGTTGCACTTGGGACGGCGTAGCATTTAGTTTGCAGATAGCACTGCTAAGAATAGTCCCAACAAGATGCTACTGGTGAGGGAAAATGTCACGTACTATGTATGTACAGGAAGAAGTCGTGATGTTTGGATGCTGCTTACGAAGGAAGGCAGGTCAGGTGATGGCCCCGATGGCTCCTTCCCTTCCAGCACGGCGTCCTCCGAATTTACTGGAGAATGTAGATCATGTGCCATCACGAGACCGACCTCGACATTTACATTCAGACTGGAGTCACTGGACAGTAATCTCTCTCCTCTCAATAGAAACCAGAAATGATTCATGCACCGAAGACTATTTCAAAATTCATGCAACTTATCAGCGAGTCAGCGACGTGATCTAGACATCGGTCCCGCTCTCGACTGTCACTCAATGCTACCGGTGCTATCTATGATCATTGATCACTCTCGATGAAGTCTGACCATTGGTCTATGACCCGTCACTCTGATAATGAATCTGACTTACTTATGCCGTTACCTAACGATACTCCAGAACTTTATGAACCCAGACGTCAGAACGTTGATATCGCCGTATCCACGGCCCAAGACCGCTATCCATGTCAACCCATGTTGGATGAACCATGGATGAACCATGGATGAATCCCATTCGCCCATCATTTTCTGGTTCTGGTTGTCACCAACTTTCGAGCCGAACCTTTTCCGCGACCCATTCTTTCATTCCCGCTGCCTATGCTGATCACGACTGTGATGGCCATGTTCACTCATCCTTTCGGATACCCCGTTGAAATGACCCAGTAATTTTCATCTCGCGCCATTAGGCAGCGATTGGCTGACTCTAGGCCAGTCAGATCGCCAAATCCCCGTATGCAAATCTGATTCGATCCTTAACGTGCATTAGCGTGGGCAGAGTCGGGCTGAGCCTCGCTTAGTCTGATATCGCTCTGCATTCGAGATCCAACGGCAAATGATTCGAGAATTTGCTTACCTACGGAGTACGGCCTTCGGACATTGATTGCTTTGCACTACTACGGAGAATGTGAAAGGGACCTGAGAAAAAGAAAATAAAGCATCAATAGGTAAAATCTCCGATGCATGATTCAGCACTTAAAGTACGTGTCAAGGTTGGGATAGGCTACTTTCCATATACGGACTCGGAAGGAGGATATACTGGTCATCTCCATTCTCCTTGAAAGCATCAGATGTCGCCACCAGATCAAGTTTGACGCCAGGAGGGGTTGCACGAGGTGAATAAAGCATTTGGCTCAAGTAAATCAAAGCGCCACATTTATTGATTGGTGTATATTCTCCGGAATGTCATTAGTGTCAAGAGACTGACCAAGAGGGTGTGGAGGAAATGTGACAGTGGAAAGTCCACCGCATGCGATGAAAGTCACCTGATTTGCTGTCATCCAATTGAGGATCAGAAGACATGGAGTAAATATCACAACAGAGGTGATATTGCATAGACTAACACGCAGAGGGGATGGGAGGATCGTCCCACGACAAAGACTGCGTTGTTTTACGTACATGTATGTGTACACCACTCCAAGATTCAACTTATATCACATACATGCCGTGCCTCCATGAACGCCTAGAACTATCTGAACAAAATACTAAAATACAAGTAACGAAGAATAACAGCGGTCATTTTTGAGACCTATCTGATTTTGCGTGCATAGACCATGTAGTAGCAACGCTATTATGCAGCCGTAGCGAACCGGTTCTTTCTGGCCTCTGCCGCAGCTCTATCCTTATCACTAAACACGGGTTTGGGAGCGTTGCTTCGACCAGTTGAGTTGGTGCCCTTGCGAGCGTTGTTCTGAGGACGGTTACGTCCACCATTGTGACCACCGCCACCATTGTTGCGTCGCTTGCCTCCCCGACCACCTTGATCGTTTCCTCGACCGCGCTTTCTTTCTCGCTCATTCGGAAGGGCTTGATCCAAACGATTGATACCAACACCTTGATCGTTCGAAGCACCCGTTCCGAAACGCTTTGCTCGTTCTAGTACCTTCTCTGCTTCCGTCGTCTCCGAGCCGGTTTCGGCAACGATGCCGAACTTCTCCGCGCGAGCTTTGCGTTTCCTCAACTCTTCCTCCATTTCTGTTGGCTGAAGTCCGATGCTGTAGTCAACAGCGGGCTTCTCCTCCTCCTCCTCCTCCGCCGCAGGCTGTTCCTTAGGCACGCCCTCGACGTGAAGATCGGTCGTCGTCGCGGGATCTTCTCCGAGGGTCTGGTTGGGGACAGCCACGGGGTTGGGCACTTGTCCCTGACCACCGGCAGCGATAGTAGCGGCGCCAGCTTCCGTCGAAGCTTGCGTGGCCTCTTTCAAAGGTGCTTCAGTAGCAGGCGCTTCATCGTCCCAGTCGATGATATCTTCGGCGGCAGCATCGGGCTTGGCTTCGGCTGGTTTTGTGTCGTTGGATGCTTTATCGGCTTCGTGAAGACGAGCGATGAGCTCGGCCTTCTTGCCGTTGGTTGTCAAGCCGCGGCCTTTGAGGATTTCTTGTAGCTGCGCTACGGTCTTCTTTTCGTATTCTGATGCCATTGTGAATGTTGTGTTGTTTTTTATCGGGCGTAGGGAATGAGTTGAGGTGACGTCGTTTTGCGCGCAAGGGGCGTTGGGATGCGACCGAGAGGCGCTGAGTAGAGAGAACTTCAGCGAAAGGTTCTAAGCATATAAGTAACAAGTAATCGGCAGAAATTTGTAAATGATGGAATCAAAAGAGAAGGTATTTTTAGATAATGAAAGCGATGATTGAGACAAGGGGCTGTTGTTTTGAGACTGACAAAGCTTCATTGCGCGCGACTGACCGTCGCTAGCTGACTGAGCTTCCCGATGATGTCACGTGAATTCCGCCAATCAGAGGCTTGGATAATCTGTGGACAGCCGCTAATCCTTTTTCAGTGATTTCAAAATAGCCCTAATTCCTCAAACTTGCCGTGAAGACTTGGATGCATGATCCTTTTGCATAGTCGTAAATCCTTCCAAATTGAATAGACCTCGCTATTAAAAGTCAAATTATTATATTACCTACTCGCCTCTGTGATACATTTCATCTACTTGGTCGAAATAGCCCTATTGGATCGTCAGTCTATCGAGTCGTCCAACTCGTGGTTGGTCTGTAGAGTCATTTATCACCGACAAAAAGTACTCGAGACCTTAGCACGTAGCTGACAATCTCCAGGTCATGAAAGCAAACTTGAATAGTTATCAAGGTAATAGTAACCAGCACGGAAGTATTACCTGTGAGATAAAATGCATCATATCCAGATACATGAGGAGGAAGCGTGTGCACAACGACCAGTCAATTTTCAATACCATCTTGATGGCTATACTGATCGATCTAAAGGATCTCTTCACGGACGCCAGTCTCTTATCTTCAGCACGGTAGAATCTTATATTCGTCTGATGAAAGGGTCGAATCACTGTTTGTACGACATGACTTTTTGTACCACCTCATCCGGCTGTGTCATAGAGCAGGGAGCTTGAAGTGTTCACAAGGAGTGATAGCATTCTAAAAGACCTCCCTGCTGTATTTCTCTTCCTGTCCTCAGATGCAAAGATTGTTTCTTCTCTCTGAGAATATGCCCCGATGCCTGCAACTCACACACTCCGTGTAAAACAGAAACTGGATGAGCTTGCAGCTCAGACGATTAGGTCATATCTGAGTCAAACAAGCATCTTTGAATCACAAGATGAAGGTCTCTGTCATATCTTGAAAAGAACTTATGACTATAGACTTAGCCGTCAATGATTCCTATATGCCTGTTCCATGGATATTTAAGCCGCTAGTATCTTCTACATGTTTTTCGACATTGTTGAAACCTTTCAATCATTCAAGGAATATCTTTCTTTGCCTGTATACATCTCAATCGACACATACCAGGACCATGACTGACAAGAATGGGAATATCATCAGCCTGGGAGGGGTGACTGAGGAGTTCTGGAAGACACTTGACGAACTTTGGAGCTCCGATATAGCCGGTCCCTTGCGCAAACTTCCCCTCGTACGAAATCACCATGGACCATACCACGGGTGTTCCAAACCTCTTCCTCCTGCTCCCGAATGGTTTAGGGAAAGTTCCAATCCCAATATTGTTCTTCTCGAAGCTCGTTACGGTTCAATCATGGGCATCTCCTCAAACAAGCCTTCTGTCTGGTTTGTGGTGAGGCACGGAAAGGAGCAGGACCCGAGGAGGGCTCGAATCAGCAATTGGTGTCATTTCAGCATCTGTATCCAGTGGTTAACGGTAAACAAACAGAAGACAGAAGACCGTGAGGGTTTCGGGTCAGAGGCAGATCCAATTAAAATTGTCACTACTGCTCTTCATGGAGAGGATCTTTATGTGCTACTGGAAATGGTATTGGAGCCAAGCTTGTGGAATCGCGCTCTGCCAATCCTTAAGGCTACACCCAGTGGGAGGATTGGGCCAGGGGAAAGATTGGTTATCCATTTACAGGACAGCTCACCAAATTACGGCTACCGAAGTGCGATCTGGCAGGCGGATGTCCACTGGTCCCGTTAGCCAGAATCTCCCTAGTAGAGTGATACCAGCCTAACCCAGGCTTAACAGTGCATATTAACTTTTATATGGGAGGATAATGACTTTCCAAGTAATCTGAGCTGTATCAGGGGTAATGGTAAAATTCTTACTTACTCTATTCATTATCCTGAAATACTCAAAGAGCCTTTTATACATGTCAAAATTTACTGAAGTACACACTTGTTCTCTTCACAGTATGTCCAGTATTGCAGCGATTTCAGTTCATATTCTGCGTACAGACAATCAGACGAATGCGTCCTGAATTACATGATCAAGCAATATCTGAGTCAAGTACTTGGACATTCAAAAGGATGACACAAATATTTATGACTTCAAAAGTTTGGTGACTCGGACATGACTGTTCAACAGGCATATAAGCCATTGAAATAATCTACCGTACCGTGACCTTGCTGTATACCTTACTATATGCTCACCTAAGGCATCTTTCTTAGCCCAGTATGACTGATCAGGGGGAATACGTGAAAGGGGGCGTGTCTCAAGAAGTTTGGAAAAGGCTCGACGAGGATTGGGGAACGCAAGCGGAGGCCTTTCGCCGACTCAAATACTTCCGAGGCTACGAAGGGCCGTACAAACATCGGGTTGACCCTCCAGAGACACTCAAGGGGCATGGATTCTTTGATAACAATAAGAATATCAGCCTTCTCCAAATCCGATACGGCTCTATTCCAGGGGTGTATACCGGACAGCCCTGTCTCTGGTACTTACTGAGACATCAGCCGGATCCTGATGGTCAAATCAGCACCTTGGCTCTGTTACAAATCTGGTTGTATGTATGCGAAATTAAGGACAGCAGGACATCAACCTGGGTATCGGTAGGAGAGGAGTCTCCGAGTGTTGTCATTAACAAAGTTACTCGCCATGGGGAGGACGTATATGTGCTAGCTGCCAGAATTTTTGATCCCAGTGAGTGGTCGGGGGTTGTGGCAAAACTTGAGGGAACTCTCGACAAAGGTGAGCCTTTGTTGGTTCATATGCAGAACAGCCAGCGGTTGAAAAACCACAGACATGGTTGCATGTGGGTGGCAGACGGTATCATGTTCTGACGAAAGCCGTTGATGCCAGCGCAATCTTGAATCCTTGATGCATACTACATTTGTGGTGTCTTATGCTGTTCAGAGATATATGACGGATCGGGAACTTTTGATCAAGGTGTCACATCAATTGATCCCTAATCTTGCTAGGGATAATGGCTGTCGCCTTTATACTTAGTCTCTCTTTCATCTTCATGATAGTGTACTATCTTTGACTTTACTATCTAAATCAATGACTTCCATTATGAGCTATGACTTCCATCCGCATCAGTGTGTACTATCTTTTCATCAATGGCTTAAATTATTACTTACGATTTTACACGTTTTCCTTATCTCTCATATCAGTATCCAGACTGGATTATGTTCCAGTTTGGACCCGTGACGACCGAAACCCTAAGTTGATCGACTCTATTCACGAAAGCAGCAACAATAAGTACTTCGCAAACCATTGCCGAGACTAGAGCTTTAACTTGTTGCGATAATACATGAGGGCCACTAAGGATTGAACCTGTTCATAAAGATCCTTGAATCAAAGCAGTCATACTATTTTGATACGACTCACCGGCAATATTCATCCAATCCGGTGAAACACACTATTCAACTGTGTCGGTTGCCTGCCCGCCAACAAGCGGTACCAGTTGACCGATTTTCTGAGTGCGCGAGTGACCCTGTAAGCACTCGGTAACGTGTGTTTTATATTCGTGATATATCTTCCGAAATAAACCCTGCACCGCTTCTACATTAGCCCAGGACTTAGCCACCAACATAGTAGACCGGCGTAGCCAATTCAAAGAACTTTAAGACTGGTTGAGAGCTAATATGGGAAACATATCCGTATCATATCAATGTTGGAAAGAGTTAATAATCTGGAAGGAGGAAGTTTGGATATAGGTAGGTCCTGGGTCACCAATCGATGAAGCTGTGTCTGTCTGTCATGTCTTCAACAAATAAATAGGGGCAGCTAATGTGTATCCCTCCGCGCGAATGGCACAAGGTCATCCGGTTTCCAAGCCGAAAGAACACTTCCAATGTTCACAGATAAACGGTGACCACCAGCAATGTCGATACTGAGAAGTTTTAATTGGATGTAAGATGCTAGTCAAGGCAGGAGTCTCTATTTGAAAATGGTAAGCCGGTTATACTTTTGTCACGATAGTCAATTTCAGACATATATATATACAATCTTGGAAGCCAATGTAATGAACAACATGATCAGTTTCCACCGTCACAAACACTCAGATAAAAATAAAAAATTAGTACTAAGGAGCGTAAGAAGTAATATAGTGTGTAATGAGCGATGTCATCAGAGCAAATATTTCAAGTTGAAAAACAAAACAAACATTTGCAGATGGTATCAGAACGTAATTGCAAGTCCATGCCTGCTATGAAACAAAGTCCTCTGTCTACGAGAGGCTCGTCAATGTATATAATCATCAACTGGGAGGTCGCCTATCCCAGGCGCCCCGCAGTAACCTCTATAGTCATCAAGAAGCGAAGGAAACAATCAATGCATATATCCCCATTTTGATTGGCCCCCTTTTCTGGACCATCAGTCTGCCCATTCATCATCAAACAAATTCAGGTTTGGGGTATCAAAAAGATTCTGCGGCTCAACACAGTCTGAGCTAGCAGCAAGGTATACGTAAGAATGGAAAATATGTTGTACAAGAGCGCGAAAAAAAAAACCATCTGAAACAGGATATCATAATGCGCACGACTGAAACCGAGTGAACGCCGGGGAAGAACCGAAAGAAGAACGCAAGTCGCTCACAAAAGCACGCCATTTTCGTATGTGCACAAAAATATTGTACCGGAAGAACGAGCCGCTGTCGAGGGATCTAATCTTCATCTTCGCCGGAGCCGGTCTCCTTTTCTCCTTTGTGAACCTTTTTGTGTCGGCGCAGGTTGGACACGACGGAGAAATGACGACCGCAGCCTTCGACATCGCATGCGTACGCTGGAACGTATTAGTAATGGAAATGAAAATGCTCGGTGGTGAAGGCACTCACGCTTCTCGCCAGTATGACTATACATGTGCGTTTGAAGAGAAGATGGACGGGTGAAACGCTTATCGCAAACTTTGCACTTGTGTTTCTTTTGCGCATTGGACGGCATCTTGGAACTAAATTGACCCATCATCGACTGGGGGCCGCCAGCTGTCCCGGCTCCCAACAGACCGCTGGGTCGAGGAAGTGTGCGCGAAGGCAAGCCGTCGTATTGTTCCGAGGTCGAGCTATAGTCTGTGACGGACGAATCTACTGAGGCAACTGAGGCACTGTAGTATGGGTAGTTGCTAGCCGAGGACATCGAAGAAACCGACGAATGCGTAGAGGGAAAGCCGTATGAATCTGTTGATCCTCGGGAGCTGCGAGGAGCGTAGATGTTCCTGGGAGTCAGATCCTGGCTCAGAGCAACCATTCCACGACTAGCATCAATTGCATCACTATATGAAGCTTGAGACATTCTGGCTTCAGACATGCGGCGAGCATCTTGTTGGGTGGGCAAGCCCGAGTATGCCATGGATGTGTAGTTGGCGGGTGTGAAGCTGTTGATAGGAGCAGCCGCGGTGTAAGAAGGAGCAGCGTCAAAGGTCGAGCGAGGAATCTCATGGTGCATGTTCAACATCTCTGATCCTGCGTATCCAGCTGTCGGGTAGCTGCTGCCGGCCACCAGCGACGGCGCCGAAACGGGAATGGCCGAGTACGGCATCGAGATGGCTGTTGGTCTTGTCACGTCTTCGTGTTTGACCGGGCTCATACCCATGGAGGCAGTCGGATAGACCGGTGGAGACGAGTGGGAGGAAGTGTGTGCTGCCCAGGGATCTGTGAACTGGGGAGTCTGGGTGTGGTGCATGTTGGTCTGGTATACATGGTCGAAGCCTCCCATGCCGCCGTACTGGCGGTTCTGGTTCTCAATGACCATCGTCATGGAGGGTGATTTGTATGGTACTAGATGTAGTAAATGCAGTGAAGATCTTCGTTCTCTCTCAGCTAGAGAGAGGTGGGAGATTTCGAAGGGAGGTGAGAATGACGTCGTCCGGCGTTGATTATGGAAAACACGCAAGGCAGGTGCGTCGCGGGGGGGACTTTCTCAGTTGAGACGACGAGCTGGAGGCACACAGATGGCGTCAAGCAGACTCAGTCAAGCGGGTATTCGGTAGCCTTCGGTCTTGTGTATATAGATGTGGTGTGTATGTCGCATGCGATGAGACTGCACCGCAGTGATCATAGAATTGGCTGTCCGGACAATCAATGTAGTGTGTATATCGTGTAGTGTAGGTAGTGTAGTAAAGATGCAAACTGTACAATCAATGTGGTGGTGGTATATTGTTCAATGTGATTGTCATTCGATATGGGTATGTGTGTATGTTGATCGCAATGGTCTTTGATGTACAAAAATACAAGAGAAGAAGATGGGAGGAGGAAGCGAGGAGCTGTCTTGGGAAGGGGATCGACGTAGCTTAAGAGGAAGAAGGGGATTGCGAGAAAATAAGCATCATCCTACGTACGGAGATGCAGCATTGTGTAAAAAGGTACGTACGTCGCAGTCTAACCCTCTGCTATGGAGTAAGCACATCACTGAGTAGGAAGGAGGGCCTGTGCCACTGACGACGTTCTTTCGGGGGAGGCTGCAGATCGTTTTCCTTGGGCGAGCTTAGTGTATTTTTTTTTTGCTTTTGCTTTTGCTTTTGCTTTTGTTTTTGTTTTTTTGGGACTTGCCCAAAATAGGGAAGCCCAAGGGAAAAAAGGTAGAAAAAGGGGGGGCTGAAGCCATCCGCCCCGTCTGTCGGCTCAAGAAATTGACAAGCAAAGAGTGTGCCCCAAAAAGGGTCCCCCCGGCTCAGTGTGGGAGGCGCGCTAAACCGCTTTGCGAGCCGTGTCTGTGCTTTTTGGGTTTAGTCCCTTTCGTCCCTTTGGTGTCACTGGACCTCGGGGAGATTTTGGGCCAAGTACGGGAAGTATATCTTACCGTATTATTACGTCCATTCTTGACTTGCCCTCGACTACTTAGTACTTACTACTTAGTACTCCGTAATGGGTATGCAAACTACCTATGCAATCTATGCCCTACTTCTTAGTATGTACCTACTACCTAGTACCTACTACCTACTAGTCACTACAGTAGTTAGACCGCCTCTAACTAATTAATATTCAACAGTCATCTGAACAGTCCACTGGAGGGGAACTGGTTAGTTCTTATGCTGTATGCAGTACTCCGCACATAGCAAGAGCACATGTTGGAACCCCTTTGAGTATTGCGCATAGCATCGGTCGCAGCGTGAATTATTGGCCGGGTCGGCGACATTATTCGTTCTCGCGGCATACCCTCCGACTTGTTGTAGCATAGACATCGGAGCATATGTACGTACCTCGGGATGGCCCCAATTGGGACGGCAACGAAAGGGGACCGCTGTGGTCGCCTAATCACAACAAAGCACCAAATATGAAAAAGAATGAAAAAGAAAAGAAGGATGTGCTAAGCCATAACCAGATAGTGAGAACGAGCTTTCTTCTGTAGAGTGTAGACCATGTATTCGACAGTTTGGGAATCGGGCATCAGCTGAACTTTTGATAATCTGATAATACTAAAACGAACAAGGTGTCAAGGTATCGAATCAAAACACACATAGAATACGCAATATTCAAGTGACGAAATAATAAGAAGGGAGAAAGGGCGCTAGCCAGGACACTAAGATACTCTGCCGTCCCGACATACATAGTACATAGTACATAGTACATAGTACATAGTAAATATAAATTGCAGGCAGTGGGGACCAATCCTGGATGAATGACACCAGAACATGCGCCAATCAGCGACACGGCAGCAAGCCACTTTTTCGTCAAAAGGGAGGAAGTCCTTCCCAAACAGATGGGAATTGGTTCGTTGGCCTGGCTGGGACGGGCTTGTTTCAGCATTGCGGGGGTTGGCGACTAGCACCAAAGGAGGAAGTGCGCTATTTGTATTCACTCCATGCTATCGTTGCTACGGACTCATACAGCTGTCTCGAGTGATGATTGTTACTTGCTGACAATGTTTTATCACGTAATGTGAGTATCGAGTTCGCAGCAACACTCGTCGTGCGTACAGATGGAGCGCCCCCTATCACGCCTTTGACTGGAGTCACGACTCACTGGACATCCTGCTGCAAGCCTCTCAAGCCTCGCAAGCCTCCAAGCCAGCCGGCCTGCGGGAGATGCCACTTAGCACAGTGGAGCCCCGGCATTTGTGATTTACGTATTGGTGATCCGCCTTATGCCGCTACTACTAATCCTAGCACGTACGTACGCAGTAACTAGTAATTGCTGCTTGTTGGTGGCAAACTGCAACAAGAGCCGGGATAGTAATGTGCAAGTTAACTAGAGCATATCACATGTCATCTTGGTAACTAACTAATGAATTGCAGAATGACTACGGAGTACTACCTACAGAGTAGTTAATTGGTTCGTTGCTGTTAGGTATTGAAATGTTTGAAGGCGAGGGCTTGCTGACACACACGTCATCCGCCATTCTCGGAATTTCTGGAAGGTATGAACAATAATAGAAACATTTCATTTATCTGGTACAGGAGGTACCATACTCGCGACACACGCGTAGCAACACTCCGTAGTACGTACGAACAACAGCAGCAAGGAGGGGCGGACCATGAATCCGGGGATGGAGCCTATCCACTCGGTACCGTTGCCAATGAACAAAGCGGCACACACACCCTGCAAGCCTCGTCTCTTGGTTGAAGTTGGTTCACTCGCTCGAAAATAAATCCCCTTTCCTATTGGTTGGCCATTCAATTCTTGTCAAGTGTATGGAATGGGCGGCGGGGGGATGGCGGCCATGGACAGTGCGCATTGGATGGGAAGTGGTAAAAGGATCAAAACACACTTTAACACACCTTTGGTGGCTTGATGGTGGCTGCATCAGCGTATTTTGACAGGCGAACTACTGATCTATTAGTCAAAGATGGAAAGATAAAAAGATCAAAAAGATCAAATTTGATTTGTTTTTGTTTTTGGTCCACCTTGATGGTTGCAGAGATACTGTGCATGTACGCAAACCGAGGTTAAGAGTCCTAGCGCACGTGTGGGAATCATCATCTGAACAATTCGATTTTTCTTTTCCTTGAAAGCAACACTGACAAAATCCAAACACCATGGCATGTCTTACATGCTGACGAAGTTTATCCAAGAGCGCCTCTTTTTCCCGGCCAACCATCTGTACGGATTATGCTGTAGTATGTACATATGTAGCTACTGGTATCGTCACACTGGTGTATAATATGTATGTTGGATCCCTGTCCACAAGGAGAAGCTTATCTGGCGAATAAGCTAGCTGCATGTCGACGTCAGTGCTGATTTTTGCTGAGCAATGTGGTTCTCCGATGTTTTCCCCCCTTAACAGCCTAGTAAGAGCCGCTGTACTCTACTACATGGATGAATCCGTCCAATCTCTTCAATTTAGCTAGTTAGATACCTATCTGTCCTCATCGTGTCTCAAAGTCAAGCAACTCAGATAAGCATCTAAACTATGCGCCGTTGGGGCCAAAACAAGCCCCCTCCATCGACAATCCCTCGATCCTAGGACCACGATCTGCCGCCACCATGCAAACGAATGGATTCGGCCGCCCCGCCACGGGATCTGTGGCTTTTTTAGGATCAGAGAATGTGTGGTCGGTGGTTACATTTGTCGTTGTGGTCAAGTGAAACAAGAGCAATGATATCTTACAATCTTGATAAATGTGATTATGTCGGTGATAGACAGGGACCGGATCATGTAAGGAGCGTGGGTCGGGGATACTTGTAGATCCGTTTGGTCTGTCAGACAGTACTATAGACTCATGGAGTACTTCGTACATAGTAATGGACTACGACGGCGGATAGTTTTTCGATACAACACTATTCAGCAGGACTCTACTACGTAAAGGATATCGGAGGTTTATAGTGTTGCATGTAAACTAGGTATCTAGGACGGTATGTGCTGACGAAGCGTCGCATCCCCTTGCCTAAAACCTGAATGCTATGGATTTCTAAAACATCCCACAAGAATTCGAGAAGTATTCTTTCTTGTATTCTGCAATGTTCTTGAGTTCTAACTTCTCCCAGCTCCATAATGGATGGACCATCCGCTAGGATCAATCAGGAAAGCCGGACACACTGAAGAAGACGTACGTAAGCCCATCTCTTGGCATCACAGCTAAAAAAATGCCTGTCACACAGACTCACACTATGTGACTTTTGCTTGTGTCCAAGTTGACTAGCAAATGAGCGTTGTCGCCAGCACTGCCACGAAGTAATTCTACTCACAAGATTCTGCAGGGCACAGATCCTTCGAGTTTTTTGGATTTAGTTGTACAGTCCAAAGTGTGAGTTTGGATAATGGGTACGGCACAGAGCTTGGACACGGAACCAGTGGAGTTTCTCCTTCGTCCATGGATGAACGTACTCCGTAGTAATGCTCCGAATAGGAAGTCAATATAACTACTTGAAATTCAAGTCTTACTCATCGTTACTATCCTATCATTGTATACATTAAGACAGAATAATGCATCATTACCCTGTACCCGTACAATGCATCTGAAACACCGTTTCAACGTCCACAGCATGTTTGATCGCCACAGTCGCAGATCACAGCATGTGTTCCTGAAAATCCGCATCGACGATCCCTGTCAACGCAGGCTGATCCATCTTGATCTCGACTATGAAGTCGATCTATATCTATCGGTTGATGCAACTGCAACGATTCATGAACTGACAGTCAACCATCAGAACTTTGAAGTGCAGATGCGAAATCTGTCGTGAACTACCTAGGACGTCCGGACTCCGGCGTGAATGCCGAGATAATCAACCCGCCAATAACGCCGTAGACCAAAAAGAGCCAGTACGCACACAAAACAGAGCACCACTCGAGTAAGGCAATCAAACTAAATCCCTGTGGCGCTCTAACCGTGCCCCTCGAGACTCCATTAAAACCCAGAACGATCGTTGAATTAAGATTGTGCGGCCCTGGCCCCTATTCAAATTGTCGGGAAACTCAAACTGTCTTTGCCAAGTTTGCTAGACTAGTTATGCTAGTACGATAACGTTATTCCAAATTCTGGCATTTGACTTCCCTTTTGGAGTGAACCATAGTCTTGTCTTGACCCGACGGACGGGCTAGGTGGGCTGAGGCTGGCCTGACTGGGACAGTACACACAAGTCATACTGACGAGTCGGTGCTGTTTGGAGTAAGTATACAAGGCCCGAGCTATAAGGAGCAAAATTCAAATATATTGCGGTTCGCTGTTCGAATTGAGTGATTTAGGGCGCGAGTTCTTCTTTCGAGGTCGACGAAGCTGGGAGTAGCCGAGGGAAAGAACAATTTCATATGAAGCCGACTTGATCGTATCGAACTGAATCAATTAATTTCGATTAATTTCGAATACAGCTTTCTGATTCATTGGCCGAGCAGCGAACAAGTCACCTCCAACTCGTCTTTCACCGCTCTTTAAGACCGGCCGAGGCTGCCGTCGATTGGTCGCGTACATGTAGAGAACAGACTTGCGCTGCATATGCAGTGGGCATCACCCTGTCTTTGACCACCTCTACATTGTGTTTTCTTCCCAGGTTGTGTAGATACAAGAAAAAGCAACGACAGGTAAGAAGCAATGTTCATAAGGCTAATCGATAGTGCGAGATGGTGTATTCCTTAGGCCGCCACGGCAGATCAACAATCAATCCATAATTTTGATTGTACGTATCCAGACTGAGTGACTGCAAAGAGTCAAAGAGTCAAAGACACATCTGCTGGACCGGAGGCGACTTGGAAGTTCAGCGTAAAAGCAAAGCGCCGCCCCACGGTGACCGAACCTTAAAAAAGCTGGAACAACTCACTTGGTGTGCCTGAGGAACGACTTTATGCCTGATTCGGTCAATACTCTCTGCTCCACTCTTCAAATCGTCGATGAATAAATACCCCGTGCTCTTTTCCAGGAGGAAAGAATAACTATATTGTCGGACTGCTGATGTGAATGAGTAAGTATTTGGTCAGACTTGACCATAGGATTGTTTCTATGTATACGTACTACGAACGCAGTATAGATAGTTACATACTATGTAGTATGTACATGCCTACCCTAGTACGGACTCTCTTTGTCCGTGCTGGACGGCATGCCCTACTCCACTCCGCCAAGCCCATCATCAACCTGAAACACGCCGTTGATTTCTTGTTCTTGAGATTCTTTGGAGTAGACGATAACTAAGCAATGGGAACTTTGAGTCTTTGTCACTTTGAGACTGTCTCCATAAGGTTAAACTGGGTCGTTCGATTCTGCGTACTCTCCACTCGCCGATTCGGCGACCTGACTGTTTCCACTTGCAGATTCGACTCGATGGAGGCCAGAAAGGGGCATTGATCTAGCCATAGTTGACAGGAACCTGTACTTGCCATTTGCAAGTGCTCGGACATCCCAAAGCATTAAGTTATTATTGCCGTCAAGCCGTCAACGCAAGGCATTTTCAGTCTCGGGGTTATTCAAAATCATAGCCAATAGAAATGGGCTGGCAGGTGGCCAATCAGAGCGCGGTCATGAAGGAAGGAATGTTCCGTCTTGGCATGACATCATAGGCTTGTTTGTCGCCTCAGGCATGTCGACGTCCTCTCAACAAGCTAAGTTATGTGTATGTAACGTCGACTGACATCCAACTACGAGCATGAAGGATGAAGTATGTAGCATGGTACCCAGCAGTCGCATTGCAGCACAAAAACCACGAAAAGGGCGCATTCATATTGCCAAATCGAGTGCGTCGACACTACAGTTCGAAAGGCGCCTGGTGCGTCATTATCCGACAGTTTGACTGGAAGAGAATCCATCTTCTGACTCGCCTCGCGAACTGATCGATGTGACGTAACATATCTAAATGAGATGAAAACCATCCCTCGCTTCGTCAAAAGGGCACACGAGCCCAAACATACCGCAGAAGCAGAAGTACTAAAGTTACGTCGTAGTGGGTACGTATAGATGTCTAAAAATAAGACTATGACGATAGACCTCAGATCGCACACGCAAACTGGTGGGCGCCTGGGCGGCCTAAAGATCCGTCTGATATTGACTACTTGACTCGCGTCCTCTTGGCTTACAGCATGGCTCTGCTTGTACTCACTCACTCCTCGAGCGCTAAGCGTCAATATGACAGAATCGGCACGAGCCAGACGTGTCTAGTAGTACCACCCAGTCAGTACTGATGTAGAGACTGATACGAGCTACGCAGCATTGAGTATGGAGAGCGTATTCTAGATCCATGGGACGTCTAGCGCATGGTCAATAAACGCTCTGGATATGTCCTATGAAATAATTGGACGCCGTGGTTTCGGGATTTGTTTGTTGAGTCACTTGACGGCGAGTTGGGATTGAAGGTGTGGGTGACATCATATCCCATAGCTGTCATAGTAAAGAATGTGTTTTGAATGACACTGCTTCTTCCTCGAGGACTAACGTCTTCCAGTCTATGTGTCTGGAAGACAGAGACATGCTTCCAAGCTGATATCAGCACATCTAGTATCAAAGCAGAATATGTCTCGACAGGAGTGATGATCCAATATATCCGTAGATAGAAAGGAGCGTGATGAACATGTCAAGTCGATTCTTTGTTATGGCAGGGACTTTCTGTGGTGTACGATAGAAGTAAGACATAGTATACTACTCGACTACGTCTGTTTAAAGTAGGGTTACTCTCACCACGTGAATATAATCACTCGTCTCAAAGAGGAAAAGCAACCGACATACATCTCCTGTCGATCGAAAACTATAAAAATCTATCGACATTTGATTAACCTTTGCGTGCGGGTCTGCTGATCAGAATATATAGATGATCATGCCGAACTTAAAGCCTTTATCTGATATTGCCCAGCTCCCATATTGGCATATATTGATATATTTGTCGAATCCAAATCCGACGACATAGAAGCCTAGGTTGTAGACGATGAACATGGCGGGTGTTTTCTATTGGACAGTGCCGCAATTCACGATAACAGCATCTCTCTCTCTCTCTGCGACTTTCACATAGTAAGCAGTGTGATCTGGTCACCTTGAAAATTTCCACAGCATCACTCCAGCATTAGCTTTCTCCCATCCCCAGGGATAGTAAAGACTAAAGTAAGACTTGAAGCTATATGTCAAATCCCACACTCTTTTTCAATCTCACTTATTATCACCTATGCAATTGACACGAAAGGTCAGATCTTGCCACTTGTTCAGCTCAGAGGTATGTAACACATCTCTCAGCCCTGGGACCTTCAGTCCGCAACACTCGCAAAAGTGATGCGTTGTTGGGATTTTTCTAGCTGTTTATAGTTTATAGACCTCGTCCATCAGATAGCGTCCAGAATTTCGGTACGATCCTCATCACAAACCCTAACGGACACTTCCTAATCGGGTAATCAACGTAATCATGACGGCCAGCTACATCACAGCGTTTGCCTTTCGATAACCCTAATTCGACCTACAGTTTGAGACTTGAACTTCAACTTATCGTTGATCTGGGATGGAATCTAGATCGGTAATATCGACGTTTGTGGATCTCGGGTCGGTACATATATAGCCATTCTTCGTACCAACTACTTTTATTTTTTTTTCGAAAAGTTCTAGCATTGACTTTTGATATTTGGATTCTAGCCGCCATCCTGATAATAGCACACAGGTATGATAATTTTCTACGCGGAGAAATTTCCAAATCTTTCCACTCTAGGTATTCCAAGCAACTAACCTACATAAATAGTGGAATATCAAGACCGTCTTAACGCAACAGCCCATCCCTACCCAAAATAATACTCGCCACTACACATTGCTCACAAAATGGCAACACCATCCTCCAATCGCTCCGGCGAAACAATGCCCAATCACCACCCCGAATCAACCCAGGGCGGCGCCAGCGCCGTCCCAACAGCTGCAAACAACACCGGCGGAGGAAGCGGTTGGGGCGATCCGGGATTTAGCAAGGGTGGTGGAGGAGATGATCGGAAAGAGTCGGTGAGTTGATACTGTTTGGCCTACGAGTTCTTTTGGCGGTAACAGGGGCTGATTGTGAGGCAGAATGGAAGTTGTGTTTCGGGAGATCATTCGTTTGCGAAGCATAAACCGGGATGTCCGCAGGGAATCACGGGGAAGGTTACGGATTTTGTGAATACGTGAGTTACATCCTCCATTTGAGAGGAGTGGCTGACACTGGGCAGGGTACATGGGCAGGGTCGGTAGCTTGTGTATGAGTTAGAATCAGGATTCGAAGGATAAATTGTTTGTGCAAATAATGTGTTATATATATCGCCGTTCTTTGTACAATAAATGCAATTTTCCAATCCAACATCATACATTCGTCTCGTCACTTGCAAGTTCAGCTGAACTCGGCCTCTTCGTCTCGACCGGAAACTTATCCAAACTTTCGTACCATTGTATGACAGACCCAATCAGAAACGCCCATGGGCCCCAGAACGTAGCTAGGCAAGTCTGATATTCGACTCCAGAGGATGTGGATGCTGGGCCAAGAGCACCACAGAGCTGTTCATGTCATATTAGATGGCGTTGAAGATAATTGGGACGATTGGAAGCTTACAGTAAAGCCGATTCCACCGATGAAGTTCCAGGCTCCTATGTGCCAGCCTAGGATACTCGGGGCTGGGATGTACCATTTTGGTTGCGTTTCGATAGTGAACAGGAGACTTTTGAAGTTAATACCAAAAGAAAGCTTGGGGAAACGGTGATGATGGCTGTAGTACTCACCCACTAAGCACAAAGCAAAACCCACCCGCAATCTGCGGAGCCCAATACACACCATCCGTCAGGCCCTCACTCATATGGTCGATGATCCCCGGCAGACCCGTGAATCCAGCAATCCAGAAGATAGTAGCACCAATCATCTGCACAAGCGAGGCTAAGAACCCAAGCTCATGAAAATAGTGAGTGCGTAATTCCTTTAGCGAAGGTAACCATTCGAACGATCTCTGCTCTTCGGGCCGAACCTCCTTGAGTCCGTCCCGGAGTAGAGATTCTTTCTTGGAGTGATGATGCCCGCACTCATCGGTTGAGATAGGTTTGACTTGAGTCGTGTTGGTTAGATCTTCGTGGGATTCTAGTCTTTTGACGACTGTTTCAACAGCCCAGCCGAAACACGACGTGTGTTTCTCGTTGACTGCCTCGAGCAGCAAGAAGATACTACCGATTTCGAAAATGGTAGCGCCAATGAACGCAGTGACGCCGCCGCCGACAAGGGACTCACCGGGAAACTCGGACGAGGGGTTTTGTAGCGGTAACCAGACGAAAAATGCATTAATGACCCAGATCACAGATCCCAGCGTGAAGATAGTCGCGACGAGCCATGATACGTCCCAATATGGGAAATAAGTCACCATTCGAACGACACCGCGAATCACTTCTTGGAAAGTATTCGTGCTTGCTGGAAGATTGTGGCCCGGTCCATGTTGCTCGCGCGAGTATTGAACGTGAACGGCATGGCGACCTTTGCGATTGTCGCGAGAGCGCCAAAGATATTCAACCCTGGGCTGTCGGCCAGATTTTATTTCTTTGCCCTGGTCTTCTTCGCCGACCGGTTGTGCCGGTTTCTCTTCTTCCTTCTTACTCTTGGGCGCGGGCTTGAAGTGTACGCGCGTTGGGTTCAGGAACCCAACTGGTCCCGAGACGTGCGTTGTCTCGAGAGAAGGGTCAAGTTGACGGCCAAGGAAATGCGTCGTCGGGATGGATGAGGATTTACGCGGCATCTTGGCGTTTTGCTTGGATTGTGTGACGGATTAGAATTCATCCCATTGTAGAAAATCAAAAGCATTTAGTTAGAGATGAATTGGGCGTATGATATCATCAATCGAGCCAACAATAACAAGTTGAAAAGCCGAGACGAGGGCCGTGTCATACAGTATGCCGCTGATTGGTTGAGTGATTGTATTACATCCCCTAGGGTTAGGGCTATATAGATCTGGCAGTTAGGGCTAGTTATCTCACGGATTCCTAACACTTCCTAAGTATGGAATTACACAGTAGTATAGTATTCAAAGCGCGATAGTGATTCAAAACTACAAAATATGTCCTCATGCTTTCATCGATCGTATCCTTTTGTTCGGCCCTGTATTGCATCTATACAATGTCGGTAGCCCCTCAAATCGTTCTACTATCTACGTAGTAGAGATGATACGTAGTATACAATAGCATTTAACTAAGATAGAGTATCAATAACCGCCAAGCGCCTGAACTATACTACTATACTGCAATACATGAAAAACATCCCGGAACGATAAGAGACTAAATCACAATCGAAAGCTCCGCGCGCGAAACACCATCATGCTCCAAATCCGGATAATAAGGCACCATCGCATCCGCGCTCTGCACATACGCATCGTTATACAACCGCCAATAGGGAACGCGCACTTTGCGCGCCGGATGGAACAGGCCTGCCCAGACGTAGTTCATGACCACACCCGTTCCGACGGCCATGCGAATTGCGTCGATGGCTTCGATGATGCGGTCGATGACGTGCGGGCTTGTTTCGAAGATGTTTGGATACAGGAGATTGAGTAAATGGACCATCGCGTCTTCGCAGCCCAGACCGACGACGCCCAGGGCGATGTGCTTGACGACGCTGGCGGCGGTTTGACGGTGGACTTGGTCGCGGTCAATTAACGCGTCTTCGAGTAAAGGGGTGACGGCGTAGACGTAGTCTTTGGCCATTTCGCCGATGTATTCGAATAGGAAAGACATGGCTTTGAGGACGCCGTTTTGCACGTTGAGTTCGGGGACGCGGTATTCGTTCATGAGGGCTGGGAGGACGGTGAATGGGGCGCAGGTTTCGGCGACGATACCGATGGCGACGGCCGTGCAGACACGAGATTGACGTTCTTGGACTCGGAGATTGTTGAGCAAAGTGGCAAGCACATCCTGAGGACCGATTGCCTTGGCAATGAAACCAAATGTGTTGTTGGCTGCACGACGGATACCCTTCTTATGAGCTTTGAGCATATCTAGCAACTCGAAGCAGATTCGCATCCATTCTCGAGCATTAACCGATTCTGGTCCGCGATCTGCGATACGACCGACCAGGTCGATCGTGTTTTCTTGTACTTTTTCATGTCGATTGCGAAGAATAGGAGTAAGTCGGGGAAGGAGGTCGCGGATTGGAGGTTGCATCTGATTGATACCTACAACGGTGACGATTGATCGTAGAGCACCGAGGATAGAACCAAGCACTTCGGGGTATTCTTCACCGAGATATTCATATAACAAGACACTGAGTTTGCCCATGAGGGCGTCCTCGCCACACTGCTTCATAACCATGGTAATGCGGGAAACGAGGTCGGCAGCTTGTTGACGGACTGTGGCAGACTTGTGGTTCAGTCGCCACAAAATAGTAGAGACAATCTGTGGCAGGTATGGTTTGCATCGAGTTCCGAGAGCATTGACAACTGTACCGAAGCCGTTCAGGATCACAATATCCTCAACACTTTGTTCTTGGAAAGCAAGCAAGACACCGTCAATGAGTCGTTCCTCCAGTCTCTCAGAGATATCGGCTGCTCCCAGAGAAGCAATCAATTTCTCTACTGTCTCTACTGTCATTTTTCGGTAGGCCTCGCTCTCGTCTTTGAGGTTGTTGACGATGCGTTCCAATATCTCGCTCACGCCGACTTTCTGGCCAAGGTCGACCGTTGTCTCGACCACCTGGCGATAGTTGCGTTTGTCTAATGCCATACGTCTGACCCAGAAGCTCTTGAAAAAGTCCTGTAGAACATTTTCTTTCAAGTATTGTGCCGTGACACCATCTGTTTGGGCGCACTGCGAAACCACCTTCAGCACAACCTTTTTCATTTCTTCATCTGGAGACGAAAATTCTCGAAGCAGAATCTCCATAATCTGACTAGTATAATAGTTGGCATATTCTTCATCCATCAGAGGAATAATGTAGCCAACAGCCTTCAAGAATCCCGCAAGACCCTTTCCGCGTTGTTTGCGGGCACCTGTCCAAAGAGGGTTGAGGATGTCGTCAAAACTCTCAATACCGTATGGATTGGCTGCCTCGGCCAAGGCAGCAATAGCCAAACTGGTAACTGTCCTCACCTTGGCTTGTTCATCACTAAGGTTGTCTGCAATACAGTCAACTAATCCCTTCAAATGAGGCAGAATAGCACAACCCATAAGGATAGGAATCTGCTGGACGATCTTGACTCCAGTGTGTCGAGCCTGCCATGACTTTTTACTGCGACAGACAGCACGCAAGAAGGGAAGCAGAGCTGGTATACCCAAAGCTGAAGCGACGACAGCGAAAGCTCTGGCAGTGGTGTTTCGGACATATTCGTCAACATGATCGATATCAGGACGCATAGTACTGATCATGTGGGCTAGACCTGCAGCTTTGGCCAGATTCGAAATGATTTCACGACCTTCAACACGCGCATAATAATCTTGGTCGATAAGCAGAGGTTCAATAACAACGAGAATTTTGTGGGTATATGGGCGAACAAGATCGTCAAGTTTGTAAAGAACACGATCGATAACTTTGACGAGCAGATGGCGCTCCTGATCTTCGAGCGATTTTTCCATCAATAAAGGAAGGATCTGGTTGAAAAGTGCACCGGCACCAAACTGACGAGCATTGTCAGTAAGCTGACGGAGCGCCGTCTTACGCATGGGCGGTGTCCCGTTCTTGACTTTGAGCAATAGCCGCATAATCTTTCTTTCTTTCAATTCCTCAACAGACAGGCTGTTTTCATCTGCACCATCAACCAATTTTCCAAAGTATGCCATATCCTCAGCTTTGAAGAACTGAAGATCGCCCACTCCAGGAATATCTGTCGGTAGTTGTTTACCAAGAGTGCGAGCACTCTCTGGTTCTTGCATCATGAAACCTCCATATCCGCTTGCACTAGCAATAGCAGCAGGAGTAGCCGTCAGCTTTCGCGCGGGATTTCTGATTGGCTCATAGCCAGGTGGAGGTTGAAGAACTTGATATCCTTCAGTAGGAAGCATCATATCCAATTCCTCGTCCGTCCACACAACATTACGACCAAGATCTACCCCCATTGGTGCTACACCCATCGACGGATGCGCCGGGGTCGCAAGACCTGGCTGACCGACAGGAGTTGCACCAACGGCCGGCGCAGCTGGTGCTTGATCCCAGCGAGAGCGACGCTTAGGAGCTTCTCCGTCGGGCGTGGGTACAGCAGGAGTCTGGTCCCATCGCGACTTCTTGGCTTTTGTTTTATTCTCCTCCTCGGCAGCAGCGGCGGCAGTCTCCTCCGAAGTGACATCCCATCGTTGCTTCCTCTTGCGTCCAGCGGCGACGGCGACGGTCGAGCCAGCATCGATATTTTCTTTGTCAGCCTCATCTTTCAAGGTGGCTTGGTATTCAACACTTTCACCTGCGTCCCGCTTCTCACTGATGAGCTTCTGAACGCGCTCCTCTTCTTTCTCAAGCTCACGAAGCGCCATGACCTCGCGATAAGTCTGGCCCTCGGGTTCGACGTTGGCATGCGCATTCGCAGCGAATGGATCAGCTCGCGTCGGAGTGAGCGGACCACGATTGAACCGGCGTTTCTGGTAGTCACTTTCACGGTCGGCGATTCTAGCAGACTTCTCGCGACCGAGTAAGATATCCTCCTCTTCAACACCGTTGCCACTTGCCATTTCATTGATCAAGTCTCTGCTAGCTGTGTACTGACCGACCAGTCGATGCCCTGTATCTGCATCTTCCATTTCCTCGTCGCCATCGACAGGGATGGAGGTATTGTAGCCAGAATATTTATCGACGTCATTGCGTTCGTAGAGGTCGGTATCAAAACTTTCAGTTAGGGAGGCCTTTGTGGATAAGTCAGTGCGCTGACTGGATGGGTCGAAGGTTTTTGAACCTTTTTTGGCAGCAGCGAGAGCATTTCGCTCGGCTTGAAGCCGTCTGACCTGCTCAAAGTCGGCTGTTTGTTTTGTTAGCATGTTGGATGAGGTTGGGATGGGAGAGGGGCGCGTACAGTCAGACATGGCGGCGTTTGACTGCGAAGTGGCTCAAGCGAAGTTCAGAGCTGTAAAATAAGTCCAGATCGCTACATTCAGCGTGGTTACGTCGACAGCGGCTGTGCGACGTTAAAAGAGTCGGATTGCTGGATGACTTGGTGATGATTGTTGGTGTGAAGTCGGCGCGCAATTTTTGTCTTTGCCGCTGCTCGTCGAGAGTCCGCATCGAGCAGTCGCTGACTAAGGTCATGTGACTGCATGCCCAAAGTGGCCTAGCTCAGCTAAGATAAGAGTGGTGCCTTGCAGCCTTACATTCTTTCGACCTGCTACTCGGGGTTTTACACAGACCAAAAATATTAAAAAAAAGTTCAGGGGGTACCTGGTGTCTTCGGTTTATCATTAACTGCACTATATACATGATTGTTCCATATGACCAGTGGCCGTCACAAATCTTTTCCTTCATCAGCATAGCAATGTCCTCGAAGCCCTGTAGAAGAGAGACTGTGACTTTTTCCGATGTGAATCTACTTCACTCGAAGCCGGACGCGGTGGTTGGAAATGGATGATGCAAACCGAGTCTGGGTGAGGTTTGTTATCCCGAGTATTTTGGAAATATCGGTTGTCAAGTAGAAATCTTTGAGTCTCCTGTCAGGATTTCAAGACCGGGCTCCCCATCGTCGCTCGTCGCGCGACATCTTGACATGGCCTCCGTAGTATTCGTCTTTGTTCTCAATGGGGGTCACGCAGTACACAGTAGGTGTGCTCTGGAAGTGAATTGCCTTGCCGCTTGATCGCGACGAGGTCGAAGAGGTAGAACCCTTCTTGAGAATGCTCTTGGCAGAGCTGGAATTGCTGTAGGAGTACATTGGAACAGTCTGTTTGCTAAAGTCTCGGGCCACAGCATAGACTGGGCTGAGAGGAGATGGAGAAACAGGTGTCCGGGGCATGGGGCCCGGTGATCGCAAAGACAGAGCTGGACGAGTGGTGTTTGTCGCAGCAGAGATGCTGAGAGACAGCTTAGGCTTGGCTGAGCGTGCGGCGTACATTTTGGATGTGTTTCGAAGAGAGAAATTGATATGTGGTCGAGATACAAGAGTGGGAATTATGATATGTGTTATCGAATTATCCACCGGGGAAATTCGAATCAAAGTGCAGTATAAAGTTAGAAATACGATCTGATCAACAAATGTATTCCTCGGAAGAGATCACGCAGATAGCTCTTGGGTGCTCAGAAAAGAAGGATTGTTGTGGTGTGGAATTATATTGTTTTTATTTTGTGTATATGGACGACTGGACCAGCCAATCTGTGTGAATTAAGAGACGAAAATAGAAAAGAGAACAGTAAAGTAAAGGAAAAATAGTAACTGATGAAACAGTTGGCATGCAAGAGCTGCGAAGGGGACGCTGACAGCGGCTATATACCCACGATGGAAGACGGTGGTGAAGAGTCGAGGAGCGGGGTAAGACTCCCACCTCTCCTTGTTCTTCACTTTGAAAAGCATATCACACAAGCCATTGGTGTCGACTTGCTGCTCGTGGTGCATGGTGATGCGGGATTGTAGTGTGATAGCCCAATCGCTGATCGTTGAAAGGGTTCGAGGGGCTGGTAAGCGCCGGGCAGATGCAACCATCGCTGCTTAATCACACTTACTAAGTTACTAACCTCCAGCCATCGTGACTCGACTTATTTTAGCAGCCAATCAGGTTGTTACACCCGACATTGCATGAAAATGGGACATTTTCAGACATTTTCAGACCATCGCTGCCAGGCAAGTAAAGTCGGCATTTTCTGAGTCTTGCAGATGGATGCGACAGATACCGTCTGGCGTTGGCTCAGATTGGGTTATCGAACTCGATAAGTAGCTTCGGGACGCATCCTGGTCCTTTCAAGTCACACGCTTGGGCTGGCCGTGCATTTATGCAGGAGGTTATCACGATTTTACTCATTCCTGACTCGTCTTATCTTGAGGTGGCCAGTACATACGAAAACTTTTAGGAATTGGATCATGCATCCAATTTGTGGTTGATTACTTATTTTGCGCGGGTACGAAGTGCATGATGAGTAAAGCACTTTTTGGGATGAGTAGCATGCAAGAGAGACTGTGATGACACCACTGACTCGCCAGAATGAGATTGAAAGTCCGGAAAAGATATCAGGTGCTTGCTGATTCCCCAAAAACGGAAAGCATGGTTCGGAAATAGTATCCGATGACCAAATCAAAACGATATATGCGACGTGGAGTTCCATCCTTCCCTCAAGGCATTTGATTTTCATGATACATCGCAAAAAGGAGTCTGAAGGGCAGAACCTTGTTGCATCTGCTTGCTGATCGGCCCGCTGTCCTGCGTTGTCCAATTCCCCTGTCCCCAATCTCATTTGGCTGCCCCTTTTAGCTCTGACCAATTTGGTCGCAGCATGCTGCAACGTACATCTAGTCTTGTCATACCCAGATCTAGTTCATCCAGACTTTGTGAGATCTGTACGACGATCCTTTGAACTTGCATTTCGATCGATAAGTCCACTTCGATATTCGACACGTCGTCAAGTTCAATTTCAGCCAGATTGGACCTTTATGCGTGCAACGAATGCCGAGCACCGGCAACACTTACTGAATCCTCTTCAAGTTTGGTATGATACAGGGATATGTAGGCAGGATTTCCAGTCTTTGGAAAATCATGTCGGGCAGTATCATTTTTGGCACCAAGTGATAGTCTTGAATAATGGAATTCCAAGCAGACACCAATCTTGCAGTACACGGTTGCTGACGTTTCAGGAAAGCCAACGAAGCGAGGTGAAAGCAACCAAATGCAACGAGATGAATAGACAGAAGTAGGTTATTCCCGAGAAAGCCCATGACTTGAAAACTCCTTAAGTGGTTCTGTTACGTCTGTCGCACCACTCGTTCGTCCACTCGAGTGACGGACCGTCCCCTTTCCCGGTTTTGAAGAGTGAAGACTGAGAAGTGTTTTCTGCATCCCACATCCTTGCAAAATGAAGCGAAACGTCATTCAATGTTCGATGCGAACAAAATCCTATGGCCGGATTGTGTGGACTGGTGAATGTAAACTGACGGCAATGGTGAAAAGAGACCCGAAAAGATATCCAAAAGCGAATGAATCCGTATTCCGTATTTTGACTATTTCGATCATGCTTTCTCCATGCCTTGGTTGTACCGTCTGACCACGGCCAGGATCTCTTCTTGCGAAGCACCACTTCTAGTAGTTGCGAAAAGAGATTCGAGTTGTTGATCGTTTCCGGTTCTCATCATATTCAGCAGCTGTTCGACGGATTGACTGACGACGTGCAGCTCTTCCTGAGCCTGTCTCAGTGCGACTATATCCGCATTGCGTGCTTCTTGGGTGCCATCTTCGTTGTTGCAAGTCCGGCAGTGATGTCCGTTTCGACGGCTGATGGGAGCCATTTGCGCAGCGAGATATTCACAATGACCGTAGGTCGAGAAGCTTTTTGTGATGATTGTCTGGTGTTATCCACTCAATTGTACTGGTACGAAAAGGAGTCGATCAGATAAGGTAGATGGGATCGAAATACGTGGTGGAGAGACACGACAAACCTGGTGAAGTGTGACAAAGACTAGACTTTAAGAGGGCAACACCCAATTTAGACGAAAGAATAGAAAGTCGGGCATACTAATCATTAGGTGCTTTGTCTGTTCAATCCTTGGTTGAGGAGGTTTAGATTGAACAATCAGACGAGTCATTGGCTCGATCCGACTCCATTGTATTCAAATGTAACGGAGTTGTTTTCCGTTACCTCTAGAGGCAATTAGAATACCGCTAGCTGCAAAATGACCAATTATATTGACCTAATGGGAATATGCACTCGGAAAAGTTTTTCCGAGAACCGTCTCAATACATACCCCAATATTCGTCCAGTCTCCTCTCTTCTCTGCTCCCTTGTCAGGGCTTAGGGCTTAGGGCACGTTTTGTTTTTATAGTCTCAATATGTTTCACTATTATTACCTTTTGCTTCCTTGTATCTCTGTCGTGACGAATGAAAGGAAAGAAAAAAAGATAATGGGGAAGCGCTCTGTCAGCTACAAGACGTTATTCAGTGTTGACTCGGAATTCGCCATCTTTCGCCATTTCAGGTGGTTCTCGTTGCATCCTTGATTGGTGTTCGTCTACAACTCATCCCAATGGTTGCCACCCAATCATGGGTTGGAGACATGGCTTCGTTCTAACCTCTAGTTATGCCGCGGAGATGAGCCCCACTGGGCAATTGTCAATGTTGTCAAGGGAATCAGGTCTCAATACATTCAGAAGAAGGTCTATTTGTTACCTAGGTATACTTGCATAATGTGGTAGTAACATTAGATGCCTGCTAGTGGATGAGCGAGCACTGTGAGCAAGCTGCCAAAATGTCTTACATTGCAGTCATAATGCTATTTATTCAAAGATTCATTTGATTTCATGACAATCAGGCACATGATTGAGCCACGTTGTACGGAGCACGCTAGATCAATGGAGCAATATCCATGAATCAAGTTCATCGACTTCTCGAACGCGGCCGCGTCCTTTTGATAATAATACCAGAGATAAAGATCGCACCACAAATGTCATGACATGTGGCTTCCAGATGAGTATGAACCACCTCTTTGCAGTCATACTAAGACCACGGGATCACACTTTCAATGTCCTTCGTTCAACCAAAGAAATGCGTCATTGCCGTACCGGCCATTGAGCAAGCCGAGACTGTCGTCGATATTGGCAACTGCTCCAGGGCAGATATTGACAAGTTTGAAACGTATGGCCTATCAAAATCATTCGGCAACGAAGTCAGCGCTCCTCCGATCGATGAATGCGAAGCAACTATTGCATGTCGGGTTGCCGATACTAGGATGGTTTTCAAGTACGTTCAAGATGTTTGTCCTTGAAGCGGCCCGGCATAGTTTTGCCCGAAGTTGGGAGATAGTAAGACCAGACACCATCAAGGTGATGGGAAATCTGGACTTTTGGTCGATGGCGAAGTTATCAACTTGCATGACTATATGTAAGTCGCAGGAGTATGTCGACGATTGATGATTAGCCCTACCGCAGTGGCAAGCTCACGAGTGCTCCGTTAGATTTTCTGAGTTTACTTTCCCCAAACCTGGAATAGTCTCAGATAATATACCATCCGTATGCATGTCATACTACTAATTCGATTTACATCTCATTGAACTGAGCTGTGATCCAAAGCCAGGCCTGTGGTTCACCTCATTGATTGATGTGTCAGGTATCGTATTCAATGTTACAATGTATCATCAAAAATCGTAACAGCTGTAATCTGACATGGAGATACCGTATCTATAGCCGTACTGTCTAATACAATATCGACATGCATGATAATTACGCTTTACGGTAATACACTCACTTTAGTGCGAAGCTGACCAGCCAGCCACTTTTAGTTCGTCTCACCACCTCGGAAACCGTTCAAGTGCAGCAGAATCTTTCCTGTAAGCGCTTGCTTCGGCTTCTGCATGAACGACTATCGACTATTAGTGCTCCAGAAAGCTTGCCTGTAGGGCAAAAATACGGCACATTATCTGAATATAGCCTTTGTTTACGTTTGATCTTCTTCAGAAACGCCTCGGCTTTGCAGCCGGAGATCTACGAAAGTTCCTGAAGGACGATAATACCAGCCCTGCATTTTTTTGGTCACCATTTCTCGACTTTTCGAGACCGGCCATCGGAGTTAGATATAATCAACAGCAGAATCTACTAACCGACCTTAGAGTCCATCTGGGAAATAACATAAAGCACAAATCCAACAAGCCGCAATGGCTCCAATTTTGGAGTTCATTTTTCAGCGCCGGGACTTCAATACCAGCACCCCGGCGGATGCTTTCTCTCAGGAATGGTCGCAGCCGTCAAATTATGCCTTTACTATTCTTCTCTTGTTGGGAGGAGATTTGATCAACCGAGCCCTCGCACAGCTGGCTGGCGGATGGATTACACCCGTAGCTTTCTCATTTGGTGCGTGTCTCCATATGTTAACAAAGAATCGAAAACTCTCTGTATCGCTGTAATTTATGCTGATATGATATGCGCAGGATGGGTGTCTTACGCAACCGCCTCTGTCTGTGCGGCTCTCGGAGAGTACAGACTAATGCCAGATGCTGACACCGGATGCTGCATCATCAATGGAAAGAATGGCTACGTCCGCGGCAACAATTCATGGGTACTCGGACGCATGATGCGCGACTACGAGTACTGGATGGGGAAAACCGTCGCCGAAAAAACCGAGTCTCTCATCCAGGCTCGCTGGAAATTCGAGCAAGAAAAAGAGAATCGAGAATACCCTGGTTCAAATATCACAGTGCCTCGCCCTGCTCAGGCTGGACTGGTGGTTAGCATCTGGAAGCCTAGCCGGAAAATACCACATGGTGAACCGGGGCATGATATACTTCATTGGTCCGGGATTATCGTTACCATTATCCAGTTGGGAGTTGCCTGTATACCATTGGGCCTGACTGGTGACTGGGGAGTATTGTTGATTACAGGTGGTGCTACTCTTCTCTGCTACTTCACTGGAGCCCTACAGCAATGGAAGGTCGAAAAATGGGCTTGTCGACGTCTGGATGGTCGCAGTAATAAGAACTTTGTCATGACACGCGGCAACGGAGCTCAACATGCGATTGCTATTATCAGTGACGGACACGGTCTAGACCTGGAGGATCTCGCAACTGGCTTTGCCAACGTCGACTCTCCGACCATTTCGCTATTCTCACAGCTTTCCGTCATTGTCTTGGGTATTCTGTGGGTTGCCCTTTTGATTACCGCATCAGGTCTCACGGACGACTCGTGGTACTTGATTGCCGTAGGCGGAATTGGAATGCTCCAAAACATCTTTGTCGCGGGTTGGAAGCGTACTCCGGAGGCATATGGGATTCCGCTTGAATTCGTTGAGGTTATCGGTGAAGCCAAGGTCATGAACACGCTAATGGAGCTTGAGAAGAGATACGAGAAGCTAGGCAAAAGCATGTTGGGTACTTTCTTTCCTGGTGATCTGCGTGAAAAAGAAGTCGAGCAATGGGCTGCTATTGCTGCAGAGTGGAAGGAGAAGAAGGAGGCTGCCAACTCTGTTGAGGTGAAGAACAACTGAAAGTTGTACCTTTTGTTCAGTGATTTGTTTGGATACGAGGTACGATGCAATTTTGGCCAATAATTTAAGGTGGAATGATTGTGATGATAATATTTACTGGTTGTCAGATCGAGACATCAAGCCATTACTCTTGTACGCATACATCATATAGTCATATCTCTTCATGATCAATTTGAAGAAATATCTTTATTTATCACGTTTCTGTGTTTGTTGTAAAGTACTAGTACTCTAGTAGTCTAGAGCGGGGACATCTAAACTATTAGGTAGTGGAATGTTGGTAGTTGCCTAGACATCCCATCCTCCATCCATTTTTCATGCTCTTTGGTCCTCTCTCTAACCTTCTCTCGACCGATTCTGTGTCTAACAAGTTTTCTCTCAACATAATAAAATGCATCTTCAATCCCTCCCAGAAGAGGTTCTTGTGCTCATCCTCTCTTACCTTCCGTCACACGTGGATGTAGCGGCGCTCTCTCTGCAATGCCGCCGGTGGCATCGCCTGTGTGAAATGTCTACCCGACGAAAATACCGCAGAATAAAGCTACGGGATACCTCGGATCTGGATCTGGCCTTTAAGATTCTTCTATCAATTCTGAAAACCCCAAGATATGGGCAGTATGTTCGTCTTATAGAACTGAACCGATCCACATCACTTTTCCATGGACGGGTGCGATCATACACAATGTATCCCCCTCAGCGATCTCTTCGACCAAAGGACCAAGAGCGCTTGATTGCGAGTATTCGGCGGGCTGGCTTTGAGTCCCCACAAGAGCAGGAAAAGTTGCTCAGCATCCTATTGCAAGATCCTGCAAATATGAGGTAATATTGTCCCCCTTTCCACGTGCTTCCTTGTTCTTCCACTATCTTGAAATGTAGTTTCGATATAAATGATTCATGCAAAGTTTGGTCTGACTTTGAATAGCAATTATGACCCACGAACCCCATTTCTTGCCCAGGCGTTGGCAGCGTTGCTTGCCAGCGTCTCGCCACAGTTGGAATCGCTAAATCTTTGTCCTGTCGGCCATGAACATTCGAAGCTAATGAGATTAGATGCACGGGCCGATGGAAAACCAATCCAGGAGTGTGATTATTTTTTCAAGCATTTTCTGGACCGCGTGAATTGTGGACCGCCGGAGACTATGCCATTCCTGCAAAGTCTTCGCAAGGTCCGATTTCTTGTCGATGCTGATGAACGTACCTGGGACTGGTACTATTACCAGCCATATGACCTGTACGGCAGCCTGAATTTGGTACGCCGACTGCCCGGGGTGAAGTCCATTCGCTTTGATGGCATTTCAGAGGCGGAAGAGTTCAGTGTGGTACCCCCGCCCCAGTCAGCATTCTACACCCAAATCACTATTCGAAACTCCAATATGGATTACCTTCACCTGGTGAAGGCCATCGAGTCGGCTAAACGACTGGAAGAATTTACCTATGCGATCGGTGGCCGAGCCTCGAGAAATGGTGGATTGAGCAGATTTAGTCCGGAACATGTCCTTCGAGCTCTTCTCTTGCATGGTGATTCATTGCTGCATCTAGACCTGGATGTTGAAGGAGAACTTTCTCCGGCCCAGACATTCGACCCCAGATTCACGCAATATGACCGCGAGTATGACGACCCACCCCCAAGTGCCGACCCTAATTATCAGTATGAGTGGGCAGAAGAACTTCCGCGCCTTGAAATGGATCAACACCCAGTCTATGATCGATCCTCACCGTGTGCTCTCCGTGGGCTTAAAAAACTGAAGAATTTGAGCCTCGGTATTCACACCCTCTACTTTCTGGCTCGAGGAATTGGCGGCGACCAGGTGGAGGAGCAGGCATCATTTGCAATTGTGGATCATCTTCCCCCAAGTCTCGAATCGCTCTGCATCTATGGATATGAGAAAGGCATGAAACCCCGGGTTCAGAGTCTACCGGTCGACGTGTTTGATAGGCAGCTGGAGATTCTGCTCGCCGATAAGGATACAAAATTGCCACGACTGACATACATCGAGGGAATCGATGAACTAATTGAGAATTCAACCACAGTAGAGGAGCCTCATGAAAACCATGATGGTCTGTGGGAGAGAGACACAGATGATGAATGGACTGAGTATGAGTATGATTAATAGTTGTGAAACTAGTAATATGGATGGTCCAGTCATGAAAAGATCAATTAGCTTGGTTCCTAGAGCTCTCTCCATTCCTATGTCAAAAATATACCCCGCTCAATACACCAGCCACTTGGTATTGCTTGCAAGAAGTGGCGTTTCTACTATATCCACCCAAATTGGCGCCGTACTTACAACTCGTGCGGTTGCAATCGAGCAATGCTCAAACGCGTATATCCCGTTTGCAGGTGAAGAGGTAGATAATCCCACGATTGCCGCGCATGACTGTCCACGCTTTGTCGGTACCTCGTACAACACCACGGCATAGACCTGCGAGGAAGATTCAGTCCAGCGGACGTTGTTCGGTGGTAGCTCGATAATGAAGTAATTCCCATCAACTCTCGGCCCGTGAGACTTTGCTGACTTTCGATCGTATTTGATAACACAGCCACGTTGAGCTGTACCAAATGTCGGCCTTCCACTGTCGAACTGCATCAAGAATCCTGGATATTGAACCAACAGACCTTTTTTTCCGTTGACGACCTGAAAATTCGTTGTGCGTTGGTCGTTCCCAGGGTATAACTGGGGCAATCTGAAATTCAGCAACGACCTTGGAGCCCATCTGTAACCTATTCTCTGTAGCCTTTGGTAATTGTTGAAAACCAGCTGCATATTAAACGTATGCAACGTATCAAGTAAAAGAGCCATCCTATCCTGAGCCGATTCTTCGTCCGACTTGTCCTTGTCAGGGAGCCGTAGAAATGTTGTAACATCAATGTCGATAATCGATGCTACGCATATAACCTCATCGGCAAGTCGTGACGTCTTTCGCTCGGACAAAGCATCAGCCACGGGAGCATAGAGCTTCCATTTATCTTTGATATCCTTGACTCCTGACATGATGAATTTCAGTCTGGAGTACAGCGTGAGGAGCCGCGCAGCTGCTGCTCCCGAAAATTGCAAGTATATGCCCATATCAATCTGTTGTTGCTTGTAAGCCTCCCATTGCCGATTTAGTGCATCCAATTCGATTGACTTGTCGCTGAATTGGATGTACACCCGAGAAGTGTCCGCCACGGAAGCGTTTATACCAGCAAGAAACCCCTCTTGATGGGTCCACAGTCGTTTGATCCAATTAGATTGGTACAGCCTAGAGACAATATCCAGGATCGGGGATGTGGACGGAATCTGCTCAAGCCAGTCGTCCAAAACCAAGACAGCCTTGGCTTCTGAATATACATGTCGCATGTTGGCAATAGCACTTTTCTTTTGATCTTTATTGTCTACCGGAATACCTGTCATTCTATGTGAGCCTTTTTCGATGAAAATAGATAGAAGGAATGATCATGGACAAGTCAATGGGTACTTACATAAGGTATCCATCCAGAAACCAATGCCATCTGATTCATTTGGGTTTTGGGGGACAGGCTTTCGACCTTCCCAATGGATATTCTCAACCAAGTGTGTAATCCGGTCTAATTGGCATTCTGGTAGCGAATTGGCTTTCGGGTTACCTTTGCCATCAGTCCACCTAGGAAATGTGGTCAGCTTTGTTCTAATCTGATTCACCGAGCTATGACGTTTTCTTATTGTCTGGTCTCTTCCATGCTTCCCAAGCAATAAGAAAGTCCAAAGGATTGGAGGCAATCAAAGATATTAACACCCAACTGAAAGTAGAAGCAGGACTTACACGTGTGAAATTGCAACATAAGGGGGCTTCCGTCTGCCAGTCAAGTGATACTCCACAGACCAAAGGGTACGTAGCCCCTTCCCCCATAGGGCAATCGGTATGGCGTTCTTCTCGATAATTCTGCCGATTGCGTCGACCCAATCCTTCTGTCCCCTTTCAGGTCCCTGCTGGCCACCATACTGTATAGTGGACTTGCAACCAGAATGGTGCCATGGAGAACCAGCATGACGGGTGACATACAATTTGGAGTCATAGTCATAGAGACAATGCTCCTCATTGCATCTCGAATGATGATCGAGTTCCTTACTTGACAATCCGGGAGATGCAGCAAGATAATAATGGCCATCGACAGAAAGCTCTTTGAGAGCAGTAGTCACATCAGCAATACACCATTTCTGCTGTAGCCGTTTCGATAACAACTCCGAGCGCGCATGAAGAGTCGGCGTGAATTGATCAATGCCAGCTGCTTTATCCAATGCTTCCCGAAGAGTGAAGGTCAGAGCAATCAAGGTAGTAGATATATCGTCTCTTACTGGCCACGGCCTGGGCTTCTCTTGTCTCAATGGCCACTCTTTTCTTTGCCCTGGCACACAGAACCGATCCAGAATTGACTTTGATTTGTCAAGCATTGGGCTCAAATTGTTCCATGTTCTTTCGTTATTAGCACTCCTGTTCGTAAGTCCATTTCGCCATTCAACCAGCAGCTGCGGTAGCTTCGAAGTATTGACCATCTTCGGCATATCAGGATTATCTCCCTCCATATCCGCGTCTACAAGAAAATCTTCGGTCTGAACACGAACGCCACCGATTTTGAGGAAGTCAATCACCAGTCCAAAGAAGAGCCATGTCTGAAAGAACTGCTCGACTTCAGAATCACTTCCTTTCTTCTTGAATCCATTGGCGTCTACGTAATCCTCCTGTGTGGTATCGTCGCCACCACGAAGTTGCTCTTCGGTCCAGCCACATCGCTGTGGATAATCGAGGAATCCTTGACCGTCATACCATTTTGTCGGTGGTGCCTCGTACGGCACGACGATGAAGGGCTCAACGCCGTCGGGTAATGGTAAGTGCTCCATGTTTGTCAGGTACTTAGGTGAGCTTAGCTGTCTCTAGTAGAAATAAGTCAAGCTAAGCCCTAGCGATTGTTTTCAGCGCGGTTTCGTGAAACAGTCTTATGCCGACCGAAGGGCAATTAATTATGAATGGAGAGGCCTGCATTGTTGATTTTTGAGGAGCTCAACGGATTTAAATACTTTCTTCGGCCATTTTCTATTGTCCTCAACTTAGATTGGAGGAATCATCAGACTCGAGAAATTCAACCTCGTGTTTGGAGGATCGGTAGGGGCATTTGAAAATGGGACGTGGCTGAGCTGATCTTCAAGTACCACCATGTCCTCAACCTCTGGTTTGCACCCCGATTCCGATGCATGGCTGGATAATTATACAGAAGATATTATTCGTTAATAATCTGCACAAGGAAAACCACGATCGATGTTTACTGTGTAAAACCGGCGGTAATGGTGACACAGAATGTTACATAACGGTACGAGTGCTCGTAATATACGTTACCCATGCAGAACGATGTAATATTACACCCTGAATACGACTTGGAAAGATATGGTGTTGTAACTGTTGTTCAACTGATTCATACGATCTGCACTACTACTGAACCCATGTTCTGTCAGAATATTACGTCAAAAGACCACTGCCTTAGATGGTAAATAGTTCCGATTATTGACACTAAATAGGCAATGTGAGATTTAGACAATGCACCGTGTCGAATTTCAATTCAATATTACGTTCTGGTGAGACCACTTTGTATTGATCTAAATTAGATCTTATTTCGTACGAGACTATTGCGTATTTGTGCTAGTACTTATGATTTAATCAGAGTACGTAATATTTCAGCCAATAGCTATGCTTCGTTCAACAGCGTTTGTCGGCTGCAGGCTGCAGCTACATTCATTCATGTTACTTCCTGAGGCCGGATGTAAGCCCTCAATAACTTGTGTAACTGTCAACATCCTGCAAGATGCGGCAAGATGTGGATTGTATATGATGTTGTTCGCGTACATTGTTTGTGGATGGCATGGAAAGATTTTTAGGGCTATGTTGGGTGGAGGTACCTAAGTAGCCCGATTTGTGGAGAAGAGAACACTCCAACACCAACCTCATGTTGCCCTGGGTCGCGAAACTTGCGTATCTTGACTATATCTCTATTGAGACTATCGAGGAAGAGCTCTTATCTGCCTGATTGCTTGCCAATCTTCTGCAGCAAGAATTCGTGATACTCCCTGACAAACCTCAAGAGTCATATTGATAGCGGGGTGCAGTGCATGTGTGGAGCAAGTGACAGGGGATCGATTCGCAACACGTACATTCAATTGTACATAGATCTCTTTTCATCAACGATGGCCGCCACACCCGGAAACAGCGTCCCCTCTACCATGAAAGCTCAAGTGATCCACACCTTTGATTCTCCATACAATTTCGAGGACATTCCTTTACCAGGCCCACCACAAGGGCTTGAAGTACTTCTTCAAGTCGGCGCAGCTAGTTATTGCCATACAGATGCCATTTTTGCATCGGGCAAATTCGGGGGCAATCTGCCTATGGTGAGCTCTCACGAATTTGCGGGTACTATTGTCGCTCTTGGACCTGACGTTGCCCAGTTCAACAACGTCAACGAGGGCATTCTTACCAAGCTTGAGGTCGGGAGCAGAGTTGGTGTAGCACCTCGTCCTTTCAACCCCTGTGGCAAATGCTGGGAGTGTCGAAATGCCCCTGAAGATCAAAGGGGGATAGATGATGGTGTTAAATTTTCACTGCGCTGCCCTGAAGCTTCTACGCTTGGGATCGATGCCCATGGAGGGTTTGCTGAGTACGCGATTGTGGATTGTCGTCAAGTTGTGGTCTTGCCAGACAGTATCTCATTCATTGATGCTGCACCTCTGATGTGTGCCGGTTACACGATGTTTTCTGCTTTCAAGAAAGGCAACTTTAAATCGGGCTCCCGAATAGGGATCGTGGGTTGCGGTGGTGGTCTTGGACATGTTGGACTGCAACTTGGTGCCGCTCTAGGCTATGAGATGGTAGGCATTGAGGCTCAAGACGGCCCTCTACAGCTTGCAAAGAACCTTGGTACAGGGGCGAAAATCATCGATGCAAGGGTAACAGAACCTGAGGATGTTCTCAAGGCCATTGATGATGGAGCGGTAAAAGATCCACGTGAGCGCGGCGTGGATGCAGTCATAATATTACCTGAGACTCAGATGGCCTTTGAATATGGAATGAGAATCCTGCGTTATCACGGCACTTGCATGATGATATCTACGCCCGCAGAAGGATTTCATGTATCCTCGCACGATGTGGTTCTTCGCGATATCAAGATCGTTGGCGTTTTGCCCGGACATAGGGCTTGGCTGCTGGAGATGTTCGACTTTGTTGCTGAAAAAGGTATAAGGCCGGTGTCTAAAAAGTATGCTTTGTCCCAAGTCAACGAGCTTGTTAAGCGATTCGAGAAGGGGCATGGTGGTAAGGCAGTTGTTGACATGAGTATATAGCAAAATCACTTGTCAACCGTAGAGTCGCCTATAACTGTCCATACTTCATGACTGACAGAGCTCCCAGAAGCAGTTGACAGGCATACCTACCTACGGTCATCCTTCTTCATCTAGTGATGCTCCACATACCGGAATGATGAGAAATACATATCATTGAACGGTCAGATACACCCTCAATCAATATACATCGAAGAATCTAGACCTAAGGGGTAGCTATAAATATCTCTAAGTTGGCCTCGAATCGATGGGACGAGTGGGTCCTCCTTTGATCGGCATAGTCTAAATTCACCTCCGCTTTCCGACAAAAAAACATCTCTCTTGAGTCTTCTAAATAGACGATTCTTTTTTTTTCCGGACCAAATTGGCATTATCTCAATGTTGAAATTGAGTGCGTCGTGGTTTACATTCCGGCCATGCATTGACGCTCACATTGCTCGACGTCCACTTATCGCCACGATCCCAAAATGCGTTCCCTTCACTCAAGCAAGGCGACGTGGATTGCTTACTCTTGCGATTGAGAGTTCCTGGTGAGCAACAGAGTCGAAAGACTCCCTGAATACTTGAGCGCATTCACCTGACATTTTCATGGTTATGCAGTGATGATACCTCCGTCGCAATCGTCGAGAAGAAAATCGCCCGCGCCGAGAATGCAACTGCGAAAGTCCACTTCCTTGAGAACATAACCGCAGACACGCGAAAATACCGAGGGATCCACCCAATTGAAGCACTACAATCACACCAAGAAAGTCTCGGAAAGCTCGTCGAAAAGGCGCTATCTTCGCTACCACCCGTCGAGCAAGACGGTCCTGCCGACAAAGGCGCAGTTACGTCGCATATACTATCGAAGTCCAGAGAACCTACGAGACGGCGCCTACCTGATCTTATTTCCGTCACGAGGGGTCCGGGCATGCGATCCAATCTCTCGGTCGGAATAGACACAGCTAAGGGGTTGGCAGTTGCATGGCAGATCCCTATTGTAGGAGTACATCATATGCAAGCGCATCTCTTGACGCCTCGGCTCGTTTCTGCTCTGGATGGATCCGCATCTACCGATCTACAGCCCCAATTCCCTTTTCTCTCAGTACTTGTCTCCGGCGGCCATTCCATGCTCGTTCATACAAAATCACTACTCGACCATGAAATTCTCGCTACAACAGGTGATATTGCCATCGGCGAGAGTCTCGACAAGTCAGCGCGACTCATCCTTCCAGAGTCTGTCATAGAATTGGCTAAGACAACCATGTACGGCAAACTCCTGGAGGAACTTGCATTTCCCAATGGACCTGCAGATTATACCGACTACCAACCGCCAAAGAATCGTGGAGAGGAAGTTGTGAAACGCGACAATGCCTGGGGCTGGTCCGTCACGACTCCGTATGCCAACACGCGAGATTTGAAATTCAGCTTTTCTAGTGTCGCTAGTATGGTCAGCAAGATCATGTCAGACAAGATCAAATCAAATGTTGTGGCGACGCACGACGAAAGGGTTGCTCTGGCACGGGAGTCGATGCGGGTTTGTTTCGAGCATCTAGCCTCTAGAACCATCATCGCTCTGGAGCAATTGCAAAAACAATACAAATTTAATGGCTGTCGTCAGGAAGTCGATACGCTGGTGGTCAGCGGCGGTGTGGCTGCCAATCGATTCCTCATGAAAGTTCTGCGCTCGTTCTTGAATGTTCGTGGCTTTTCACACGTTCAGGTCATTGCTCCGCCACCTTATCTATGTACAGACAATGCTGCCATGATTGGATGGGCGGGGATGGAAATGTTTGAAGCAGGCTATACCACAGACCTGAGTTGCAGGGCAATTCGAAAATGGACTTTGGACCCCGGTGCTGAAGATGGTGGCATTTTAGGGGCAGAAGGGTGGATCAAGGGGGAGAAAGTGGACACTTAGAGGAGAGTCAAGTGTATAAATATAGAAGCATGTATACTAGTGATACCCTTGTACGTTTCAAGGCTATGTGTAAAATATTACTGAATGATACCCCAGCAGAGTGCAATTTCTTGAAAAGACCGGTCTATAAAACGCTTGTACACCTTCTCCATCTCTCCTGCTATGCATCATGATGTAACAGAAAATCGCAATAGAAACAGCCCTGAGTTTCCCAGCGCTCAGCTCACAAGAGCAGAAAAATGAATGGAGATAAAACGCATTATCAAAGTCAATAATGAAAAGTATAAGAACGAAGGTCGACAAAAGAGAAATGGGTATGAGTAGTAGGAAAGCACCTTGAAAATAGAGAATAATCACCCAGCATCAAACACCAGTCCAATATCCATGCTGGTCGAGTCAAGAGTATCCGTCGCATCGTTAGTCATTATTATTCGTGTAAGTGTATGCAATAGATAGATCTGAGAATGATCTTTAGAATCAATCGGTAGGAGAGAGCAAGAAAGAGATGTTAGTCGGGTGCCAGAATGTCTTTGAGAGGAAGCAGGCTTGTCCGCCGGGGGTACTCGTCATTGTTGGGTTTTGAGACGTTGCTGGGCTGAAGCTGCGTATGGAGGACATCTCTTCCTCTTTGAGAGCGGGGCTGCGTGATCAATGACCTGAGTCCTTTCTCAAAGCACTAAATTAGAACGTTAGTCCATGAATGCACCAAAGTCTTGAGCGGGTAAGACTTACAGCCTTTTCGACATCCTGCCATTTCTCACCAATGGCATTCGCCAGAGGTTGCCAGATCTCCTCGCGACGTCGAATATACTCTGTCGACAATTTTTCAAGCATCTCCTGATTCCACTCCGTCCCTCTCCGTTTAGCAACGAGACGCTCGTGCCTCTTCCGGCAAGCGTTTGCCGTCTTGTTCTGAAAATAGTCCTTTTGTATCTGACTCCATCCCTGGCCCCTGGCCCGAGCATTCATAAGCACGTTGTCATCATGGTATGACCAGTTCGACGCATGATTAGATCCTGACTCGTTAAGAGATCGCTGTCTACCAGGCTTTGCGGCTTTCTTTACACTTTCCGGGGGAGAAGTAGGTTGATGCGGTGAGGAAACCATCTCTATAATAAAAGGTTCCCTCAGTAGACTCCTGTATAGATCAGGAGAGTGTGGAGGCGAGATGTCGAGAGGCCCGCCGTGAATGAAGCCGTTTGTGATCTCCGCCAAATCACAATCGTGGCCACTCAGAGTCAGAGTCGGCGAACCTTCTTCTTGTGATGACGGGGAGAACCGTCGCATGGGGCCAAAATGACTCGAGGTTCGAGAGATAGTGAGGTCTGATGTTGGTATATCGTTGATGACCGGTGTTTGACTCGTAGAAAGCACATATACCGAGAATTCCGGCTGATGGCTATGGCATGGAAGAGGATGAAAGCATAGACCAGCCGTAGTGTAAAGTGTATTCCAACACGGCTCGGTGCGGAGGCTGAAGGCTGACAGAGCTGTGGTGGTAACTTAGAGGATACTCATCTAAGTTGGTAAACGAATCTCTAAACGAGGATGTTATGTTGGTGGCCGTCTGTGCCTGTTTATAGTCAGGTTGTTGACCCACAAGCTAATCAATGGCCTATACACACCATCTTGGTGGATGACAATGCATCCTGAAATATATTCAGGTTTATGAGAATTAGACCTGGAAGCTTCACAGCCTCCTTCAGGATACTACACCCCTTTCAACAGCAACAACAGCAACATGTGCTATATGGGTGGACCCCATTCTGGGGATGCACGTACGCGCACACATAGTCCTGACCTGAAGGCCCATTGCAGCCAGGCTGCATAACTGCAAAGCAAGTGTTGGCACTAGTCAAAAGGCTAACCGTTGACCCTAAGTTAGCGGGGAATATGACAAGAAGTGTGTCAAGAACGCTTTCGAAATGAGACGATTAGCGTGTTTGAGCCGACCAAATCTGGAATGCCCAGCTAAATTAAGTTTCGAAACACGAGGCTGGCGCAGTGTTGGATTCAGTGGGAAATGACCCTTGACCAGGGGTTTAGCCGCAACTCTGAAGCCGGTTGGGGGCGATGCACCGAAGAATGCAGGTCCGGGGCGCGGGCGTGTAGTTTCAAATTGGGGTTGGCTGTGCCCGGCCGTCTGGGAGGCCTCTTGGTAGGCCAGCTTGTGTGTAGTCAAGTCACGAGTAAGAGTTGCGAAGGGCAGAGCAGGCTATTTCGAGATCGCGTGAGATTGAAGCGCACTAAATGTCAGGCCTCCACAGTAGGTTAATTTTGGAGCCAGCCATGAGTCGTGGGGCCGTCTATTTGAGGGTCTTGATTGGCTGAGCTGCTGCCAATATTAGAAATCGGACCCAGTCCTTACTCTATAGGGGCTAGTGCGCTTCTATATTTAAATCATACTCTTTACACTGTCTGGATGTCTGTATAGATTCACGATGACTTGTTTTGACAATTGACTCGTTTCTTGTAGTACACAGGCCGTAGAGCTTAGCCAATGGATCTTGATCTGAGATAGCTTCATTTGAATGTTTTCCTCGATATTGGCCGTGCCGAGCACTTCACACTCGATAAAATGTACACCTTCCTACGGCGCAATATCACATATATAATGGTGTTTGTTAAGAATGTACCAAGGATTTGATTACGACTTCAAATGTTGAATGACCGACAAAATTGATTGTATCCGTAGAATGATAATCAGTCATCATCCACAACAATCTCCCTAAGGCATAATTCTGTGGCATGTTTCACTACTAGTAGTCAATGTAGGATCAATCGATATTCTGACTCAAACTTCCGCGATGAAATTCGAATTCTACATGAAGATCATGGATTCTATCGCATTGTCCGCCTTGCCATGTCCGCCTTGCCAAGATTCAAAATATTTCTCAAAGTACCAACGACATCGGGACGATGCTTGTTGCGATTCAGCTCCATGTCTATTGATTCAGCCCGTGTATAAGCCCCGGTTGTCCAATTATATCCGACTGCATACTCCACCGAGATGATCAACGAAGGCCACATGGTCATTACATATCCTGCTACGGAAAGTCTTTTCTGAATGAATAGTGTCATGGCTATCTCCTGGTTGTTGGTGGCACGGCACTACATGACTCTGTAGTGCCTGGGATGTTGGTTATGCACCTTTTAGTACACTTTCAAATGCCGACGTGTTGGAGATCGGCATCTATTTCGGTTGAACAGACGAAACATAGGGCTTGACAAAACAGACGCTGGGGCTGGATTCAATCTAGCCTATTTTTTCTGTCCGTGATTTTGAAGGTAGTTCGGCGTTGCGCTGTCCTTTGCAACAAGGCTTTTAAGGCTCTACAGCCTAATGTATCTACTATGTATGCCCCCTCATTCAACCTGTACTGTAGTTTCTAGAATGTCCGCGAATTCTGGCCGAGCGCTTAATGGTCCAGAGTCATTGGTACGGCCATCACACGGAGAACCAAAAGGTCCAAGTGCATTTCAGCTACGTGGACTTGAATTTGGAATTCTCTAAAATTGTACACACCTTCGGCCAACGCTCAGAACAATGTCTTGTCGCGACCTGCAAGCGGTACGCAAGTAGTACGTACATGGTACAACTGTATTCATGCACAAACTAGACAGTATTAGATTGAGTTTTGTACTTTAGTACAAGGTCCAAGCCACCAAAGTCCAACAGTCTGGCTCCGCGCCCACTTGGTTGGTAAATCGGGATTTAGGTTGCTCTGGAAGGGCATCACCCGCTGTGGAGAGCAATCATTGTTGCGCGACATAGCGTCGGGTATGTGCCTGGTTCTAATAATAGACAAGCTGTCATTGCGCGGCGATGAACTTACAATATCTACAACAATACCTTGAGTATGGTGTGAGCTGGATACGATCGTAGTCAGGTACTTGCTCTTTAGAATGTAGTGCATGAGACGCTTGACAGAAGTACTTCCTTCTGCTCTCGGTCAGCTCAAGGTATGGTAGTCCGAAGTACCACCATATCGAGTTGAAGCAAAGGACGACGGAAAACGTTGACTCAAGAAAAAAGAAAGAAAAAGCGAAGATAAAGGGCGGTGTTATTCACGGATTTCATTCGAGCGATGCACCTATGCTTCAGCTTTCTGCTTTATGAATTTGCAAAATGATGACAATGTAAAACTCGCTTCGATTGTCGGGGAACATCTTTGCGGCTGGCGCTGCTATCTTTGTCTGGGATTTAACGAGCACTACTTACCGGATAAAGAATTCGCTATTGATGTAATTCCCAGTCTCGGAGATTTCAGATAGACGCGCAATCTTCCAGCATACTGGCACGGCTTAACCCGTGTATTTTGGTGGCATGATACTTGAACACGCTTTCGGCCTGTCTCGTTCGGGATGACACGAGTTGATAGTACTCACATTCGACGTATTCTATAGATCAATCTCAAGCAGAACATGCTCAAGATGAGGTGGGAAGATAAGTTGCTCCAACCTTCGAAGATCCTACTTCAAACTTTGAAGGAAACGGTTATATCTTATTGAAAACTTATCATCAGTTAGTCTCATGTAGTAAACCGAGAGTGGCTCCCCGCATTATAGCATCCAGCACAAATTAATGCTTGAGCGTCTCCGAAACCTACAATCTGTTTGACAAAGGGGCACACAGTATTAAAAGAAGCATCTGCGCTGCAGGAGAAACGCATATATTAGGCTCCACAACAGATCAAGAACCGTACGAAAGAGGCATCAGATGGTGCATATCCAAAACATCGTTCGTTGTCTTGTCAGAAGTTCAACTTCGAAAGTGATCGATTTGATCGCATCAACCGAGCGTGTCGAGCTAATCCTTATTTGGCTAGCTCATGTATTAGTCATGTAGATACACGCTAACCCATTTAAGCTAGCCATGGGTACCCCGTGCTTCGAGATTGAGCACGTTGATGCCGACGTCGCAGCCTCGCGTCTGCCAAAACTCGTTGCGATAGAGCCACAGCTCTTGCGCTGTCAACCTAAACAACCTTGAATTTCTGGACGATAGTTTCTGACTTTTAACATCAGTTATATTGGCCGGGCTTTCACTCCTCCTTTGCCCCTCGTTCTGCTCTCCTGAGCCCTGGAGTTGTGCCACGTCTTCCCCTGGATTCTACGAACGAGAATCGCGACAAGATTATAGCTTCCCAACGCCTAGGGAGGCAACGTTTACCATGGCTCCATTGTCACGGAGACGGACCTTCTCAGGTCGATCGATGGCGCCGCTACGAAACTCCCGAAACGAGAACACAAGTCCAGCCGATGGACCTCCACTCAAGAAGCGCAAATACATCCCCGGTGGTCCTGGCGGCGGTGGCCGGTTTATCGAAATAGATGCTGTTGTCGAACGAAAACCACCGCCAGCTCCCGTCTCCCAACCGGTCGTTCCAGCCCAGAGTCAACCTTCTCCACGTCCTCGACGTGAAATAGCCCCTGCTATCGTCAGCACCCCGCTTCCCATGACAACTCCGCCTTCTACTCGTCCTCGCAGAGAACGCACTCAGAGTCGAGGCCGTTATAGTTCCGCGACTGCTGCTGCTTTGGCGCTCCAACAAGGCGATGGATATAAACCTCGTGAGGAACGGGGATGGGAGGAGTTTCACCCAGACTTGGACATTGAAGCCAAATTTGCAGTATTCAGTGCTGAAGAAGTGGATGGAGCCAAAAAATCGCAACCACCCCTGTCCAATAATCAGCTCAACAATGGTGTATCTACAAATTCGGATGGCCACGATGCTCCTACAATCGCCACTTCATCCATTCCCGAAACACCTCCCAAGCGCCGACCGGGTCGCCCGCCACGACGACCAGACGCGATGCTCAGTTCCATCATAAGTCCTGAACAGCCAAAGATTGTCCCACCTCCGGGTCCGAACCCCCGCGAAAGACTCACTCTGCCTAAACCGAATTTCCACCTCCGTGATCCATTTGTCCGTTACGAACAGAAAGGCGTCAACCAGCAAAACTATGTGGATCGTACTATGGCTAGCGTGGGCTACCAAGAAAGCGATTTGTTTGTACGTCACGATCGTCGACTGATTCGTATGGCAGAAGGCGCTATTGAAGAAGATCTGGATCTGGATCCACCTGTAACGGATGGTGACACCAACGCTGCTATTGGCTCATTAGGCGTTGGGAGGGTGGAATACGATATGGACGAACAAGATGAGAAGTGGCTAGAAGATTACAACAATAGGCGGAAGGCTGATCAGCTCGAAGCGATCAAGCCAGCCGTTTTCGAAATTACCATGACCAAGATTGAGAAAGAGTGGTATGCTCTAGAGAAGAAGATTCCCAAGCCGAATCCGAAACCACCTCAAACACAGCGTCCGCGCTCAAGTTCCGCCGCTGCCGTCAACGGTGAGCCAGTGGGAGACGGCGAAGAGCAGGACAGCAAATGCGCAGTCTGCGATGATGGAGATTGCGAAAATTCAAACGCCATTGTTTTCTGTGATGGATGTGACCTTGCTGTGCACCAGGAATGTTATGGTGTTCCATATATCCCAGAGGGTCAATGGCTGTGTCGGAAATGCCAACTGATTGGCCGAGGGTCTCCGAACTGTATTTTCTGTCCAAATACTGAGGGTGCCTTCAAACAGACAAACACATCAAAGTGGTCACATTTGCTTTGTGCAATCTGGATCCCGGAAGTGGGTATCGGCAATCAGTCTCTCATGGAACCCGTTACGGATGTTGAAAAAGTACCCAAGAGCCGATGGAAGCTTCAGTGCTACATATGTAAGCAGCGGATGGGCGCCTCGATTCAATGCAGCAACAAGAATTGCTTCGTGGCGTTCCATGTCACGTGTGCTAGAAGATCTCAGCTGTATCTGAAGATGAAGTCTAGCCACAACTCGGCAATTATGGACTCCCACCTGTTGAAAGCCTTTTGTCACAAGCATGTCCCGCCCGACTGGCGAAAGGAACATGGGACAGATGCCGCCTACGCTGAAGCAGTGGAATACTACAAGAACACAATGCATGGCAAAAGATGGGGCGACAGTCAAGCAGCTGCTCTTGCCCTTGGACCGTCTGTACCGGATGGAAGCGAGGCGATGGAGAGTCATTCTCATCATGGGCCGAATATCCATCTGACCTTCAATGCCGGCGGCAATAAGCGAAAACGTACAACTCCCTCGAAGCCCACATGGAAGCTGGCTTCCGGGGCACCAGTCATTCCTCAAACTGTCCTAAACTCTGTCGTGGCCTCATTGCAGCGCTTCGCTGTGCGCCAGAGGAAACAATATGCCGAAGATGCTTGCAAGTATTGGACGCTAAAGCGGGAGGCTCGACGAGGAGCCGCTCTATTGAAGCGTCTTCAACTACAGTTGGAGACGTTCTCATCGATGGAGATGACTAGACGCAATTTCGCGGGCATGGGTCCCATTGGTCTTTCGCGTCTGCAGCGTCGTATCGATTTTGCAGAAATGCTGTCCTCCGATGTTGAACGAGTTCGTACCCTTTGCGCCGATGTGAAGGAACGTGAAAGTGCCAAGCTACGAGACGTTGAGATGCTCCGCGATATTATCGATACTGTTTACTTTCCTATACCTCCGTTGTTGTGGCCAATTTTTGAGAAGATTCAGACGTGCGTCTTTGACTAGCCCTTTTTTGATCTTAACATTTCTTACTAACTTGCCGCTAGTCTCGATCCCAAAGGTGTCTTTCGTACACCTCTACAAGCTGTTCGCTCTCGCCTGGAATCACGATACTATACAAACGTGTCTGTATTCTCTGCGGACCTAGCACATATCTTCACCAATGAAATAGGCGTGCAGCCAGTCGAGGATACAGCAGAGCTTCAACTACAAATTAGTGGTCGTGCCCCTGAGCTCACATTAGACCAGCGCGAGAAGAGAAAATTAGCAAAGAGGGTCATAAAATCCATCCAACCATTCCTCGAAGACGCCATTCGCAAGGAAACCGAACTGAGCGGCTTGCCATTTGAGAAGGAGCTTAAAGAGCTAGATAACATATTTGATAGCGGCGTTCTATCACGGCGGATATCCGTGGTCGATGCCCTCGATGCTTCGTCTGTCCATGGTGTGATAACCAACGGGATTTCTGTCGCGGAGTCTGATGAGCATACAAAGATTGAAGGGCCCGAGACGGCAGCACAAACGCAAACACCAGCAGCTGATGGAGACATTGACATTCCGGACGTGGATGGTAACTATAATCAAACCACGAGCAATCTCATTACCGCACCTTCCAGTGACAGGGCTGGGGATGAGCCAATGGAGGCCTCTGGAATCATCACCGATGACATGGCTGGCGATAAAGTGAAAAAGGACAATGAAAGTGTGATCTCTCAACAAAATGACCATGTTACTAGAGCAACACGAGGTCCATTGACACCGCCTTTGAGCTCACAGGGCGATCAGCAACAGGGGCCACTTGCTCAAGGAGGCATTCAATGGTATATGCAACCTTTCGATCCAGTTGGCACGACCATTCATGAAGAGCGATGGACCGGCCGTGATGTCCTGCGTGGCATGAGCGAGGAATTAAGTGAGCTTGACGAAGACGAGCTCGAGGATTTGGCAGGAGATGAGAGCAGAGATGAGATCAAGGTGGAATCGGACAAAGTCAATGGCAGTGCGCCTGAACCTGTCAAGGTTCGTCGGACACGTCGGCGCTATCGGGGATTCAGGTAAATTTAATCAAGACGGCATGAGAATTTCTTTCTTCGGGTGAACTGTGTGAGGATGTAAGAGTTATATGGTCTGCACTAGCAATATCCGTCGTCATAGACAGTTTTATTTGAGTGTTTTGGTATGTGACCTGTACCGTCAATAGCACAGCCTAGCATATATCTAGTGAGAAGCAAACAGAATTTCTTATACCACAATGGCTTATTATCACTCAAGTTTATAGTCCGTATGCCAATGGTAGTCTGTACACCCTGGCAACTCTAGTAACAGCAGACCATTTCTCTTACAGAGCATTCAGACGGTAGAAAGGCTGTGAGTACTTTCTATGCTGCTGATGCAAGGCAAAGTGCGGCCCCAGGCTCCAAGGCTCCAACGGTCAGAGCTTCCAAACGGCAAGTCAGCCAACAAACAATCCCAGACGCCTTGCTTTGCCCATGGTAGAGAATTTCCTCCTCTTGCCAACTTCCCATCCCTGATCGTTTCTCTCTTCCTATCCATCACTGTTGAGTCAGCTAGTCCTTAGGAACCTGCTTCGGAGTATTGACATCGGGCCCGTTGACAGCTGGAGCACGCCAAGCCTTGCCACACTAGCGCGAATCATAATATTCTTCCCAAACTCCAGAGCGAACTCGGTGCTTCCTCTCCTTCTCTTACCTCTCTCACTTATCAATAATCAACTCCATTCAAACCATCACAAAAATGTCTGCCATGGAGTACGAGAACGAGAACGGTCGTTACGATGGTGAGTATTTGGAGCCCAGCTGCGGCACAAGCTTTTTTGCATCCAATCTGACTAATTCTCGACTCCCCCAGACGACCGTCGCTATGATCGCGACCGTAGCGCCTCTCCCCGTGGAGATTCACGCGCCGACCGGGACCGTAGCCTTTCTCCCAGCCGTGGCGATGATAGGTAAATATACTTCGCTCAGACAAGCACGTCTTCAGCTATCCTCGTGCTGACAATGATCGAACAGAGCCCCAGCAGGCGACTCCAGAAAGGCCCCAGTCGACGACGAAGATGAAGGAGCTATCAACCCAGGATCCAACCTTTTCGTTACTGGCATTCACCCTCGTCTCACCGAAGCAGATATTTCCCGCCTGTTCGAGAAATACGGAGACGTCGAGAACTGTTCTATCATGCTTGATCCTCACACCAAGGAGTCACGTGGATTTGGTTTCGTTAAGATGGTTACTGCTGAACAAGCCGATGCTGCCAAGGAAGGATTGCAAGGTGAAGTGATTGACGGCCTCACTCTCAGCATTGAGAAAGCTCGTCGTAGCCGTCCTCGCACTCCCACTCCTGGCAAATACTTTGGCCCACCCAAACGCGGTAAGCTTATTGCAGCTTTGAACTGTCGGTCACTGTAACTAATTTTATGTGTCTTCAGACCCCCGTGGCCGAGGCCCTCCACGTGGAGGCCGTGACCGTTACGATGATCGTCGTGGATATGGAGGTGGTGGCCGTCGCTACGATGACTACCGATATGGCCGCTACGACTCTTACGGTCGCCGTGGTGGAGATTACGGTCGCGATGATCACCGCGGAGGCAGTGGTGGTGGACGTGAGTACGGTCGGGACTATGGCCGTGACTACGGCCGTCGCGATGATTACCGTGACGACTACGGCTCTTACCGAGGCGGTGCTGCTGGTGGCAGTGGTGGTGGTGACCGTTATGGATCTCGCGAAGAACGCTACCCTCGTGGAGGTGAAGATCGCCGTGCAGGTGGTGGAGGTGGTGAAGAGCGCCGTGGCGGTGGCTACTACGACCGTGATGCCAATCCTCCCAGCTACGACCAGGCTCCTCCCCGTGAAAGCCGCGAACCCTACAGCGGTGGTGGCGGCGCTGCCGGCGGTCGATCTTATGAAGGTCGCGGCGAGGAGAGATACGGTAGCAGGTAAGTTGATGAATGACAATTGATCTGGATATGACTTGCAGAGGAACCTGGAAGGGTTTGTTTTGGCTCTCACCCTCTTCCCTTTTTTTCGTTTCTTTTTTTCAAAGGAAGCTTCAATTCTTCATCTGTATTCCTCGGTATATTCAATTCTGTTTCGTGCTGGGCTCAGGCGCGAAGGGTTACGGTCGGCACAACGCCTTAATAATATTCCCTCCAATTCATCATCTCTGTGCGTTCGAATTTCAGAAAAAGGAAATCATCACGACTTTGGCACGTCTACCGTGTGTCGGCAGTACGCGAACGTCGCCAGAACAAATTCTTCACACCATCGACCTGTATCAACTCTTTACACACATTCTTGTCGTCTATACAAATTTCTCGCTCCGCCATGATGTTTCTCTATCTACTTGTTTCCAGTCTCTCAGGATTACTTACGGCATGTCTTTTTGGCGACGGGAGGGCACACACACACAAAAAGTCAACTTCTTAAAACTTTCGCGTTGTAATCTGGACAGCAACTACTGCTACGTTTGCAACCTTCTTTCGGTATGATCCTAAATCGATAGTCAGCTTATGTGCGCCCGTATTCGAAAATCTACGTAACGACTGGATCGAAATTGCGACTTCGCAGAGAACAAAAGAACAGATCGGACCATTGCATTAAATCACTTTTAAATCACATCAAATCATATTCGCCAGTCTTAGTACAGTTGCGATCTTTCCGGATGCCGACATGATCTTGACATTGGTTGTCTTGATCACTACCACTTCTGTTTGATAACAACATATCGAATCATGTCGATACTGCCATCATCGTTTGTCCTCGGCATTGTGAAGACGCTATCACGATATCGTCCAGGTAGGTCGATTTCGAGGATCTGAGTGGCTGACTTGCTGTTAGGACAGACAGATAGCCATATGAGTATTGATATCGTCTTGTGAGCTATTTTATAATGGCTACCTTGATAAGACTTCACGAATCCGTCTCTGCACTGCTGTTATCATACGCAGTCAAAGAATATATCTTCCGAGTCTAATGCCGAGTTTCAAAGTAATTTTTAGCCTAGCGTAGTCGTTGTCTTGGCCAATTATGTCGAGTAAAGTGCAGCAAGATGAAGTGTGCCAACAAAAACCCGTTATAGCAATTGGAAAGTTGTGCTGTGCAAGTGCCAGCGAGGACGCTCTGATCCAGGCTGCAAATGTGATTCTCGAAGCATCAACCCTGCTGATTCCCTGTCTCGCCCAGGATAAAGAGGTAGATCCTCAATATACGTTCGCGCCATTCGCCGCAAATGCGGCCATTATCCCATCTCAAATCTGAGCATAGAACACATCCTGCAGGTGGCTTATTGCCCATTAATCTGACCCTGCTCGACTTCATCACTCTTCTTGATAAGGTATTCTCCAAGGACTTTCAGTGGATTCTGTGGCCTGTGATGCTCATCGTCAGTCAACTGCACCTCATTATACCAACGAGGCGTAAAGCATACTGTTCCCTTGCAATATCCTTCAATCCCTCTAGCAAATACGGTGTGATTTTTTCATTCAGGTATATCCGTGCCGGCGCGCCGCCGGCTACCTTGGGTAGCACACTATCGAGTCCCGCGGCGTTTCCGCTTGTGGTTGCTGAGGTAGTTGAGTTGTGGGTTTCGGCGATTGTGCCGACTGGTGTTGTGTTTGAGCTCATTGTGGCGGTCTAATTGAGGGAAGAAGAATGTGGTGAAGTTCGTCGTGTGTTGGCGGAGATATGGCGTTGTTAGCGGAGGACGTCGTTTGAGCGTTGTGGTCAACCACGAGTCTGATGTCTGGGGAGTAACGAAGTGCTATCTATCCAATTCTTCGAGCTATGTACCAGCCCAAGTTGTTGTTTGTTCACACTTCAGAGAGAGGAACCAAAGACAATTGATGATGAGAACAGTCGGACTATCCAAACAATGCTAACTAAAAGTGGCTGTATTGGGTCACATGATCTGGCGCCAAAGTCGTGCATCGTTTTGACGTGTCCGGCAGGAACGCGTCTTCATCCGAATCCTTCATTTCATTCGAGCTCTCAATCTCCACCCCCGCATTCTACTGATGCGCCTCAGCTATCGGGATGTGGATTCGGACGTACTGTGCTTGATTGCTGGGTTTAAAGGTGTCCAAAATGCCTTCCTTACTTGACTACTTTGAAACTCGCCGTCCATCCGCAAAGCGACAAAAAGTTTCTCACGGGGTGACTACCGAAACACCTTCCACAGAGACTGATGGTGAGAGCGTCAAAAGTACAGATGAAACACCTCGAAACATACCAAATTTGTCAAGAAAAGACACCGACTCCACAGATGCGGCTGGTCTATCGGTAGGAAACGAGGACTTGGGTGACATCAAAAGTAGCCAAACAGACCTAGAAATATCGCTGCCGCCGGTCAAGATCGACGAAGATGCCATCAAGGCATACGAAGCCTCTAGAGTGGCAGAAGCGGAAGAGACAGAACAGCTCACGCTAGAGCAAAGGCTTGGAGAGAGAAAATGGCACAAAGGGAGAAGCTCAATATATGTGGACGCATTCAACCTGGCACTCGAGACGGTGTTGAACGAAGAGGCTCATCTCTTTGATCAGACGGAGCTGGACGTCTTTCGAAGATGGGAAGGCCTGAGCTATGAAGCACAATACTTGTTAGTCAACCTTTATCATCAGCCGAATGCGATTACAGTATTGATACATGCTTTTTGTCATTAGATATGTACGGCTTTTTCTCCGCAAGACGGCTGCCTGGCATCGAATAAACCGATTAGGGTACTATCAGGACATTGCAAACATGGATCAAGCTGTGGCAGATCTGAGAGAGGTTCATCCTCTTTCTGCCTCAATCACACCTGTCGAAAGTGAATTCTCCGAGCTTGAGCAATTCGATGACGTGAATCGCCTGGGTGACTCTTTCCGATTCGCTGAAGGCATCGAAGAGATTACCACACTAGAGGAAGCTTCGTCCTTACTGCTACTCGACGAACTCAAAGAAATGGCCAAAGAAGCCAAAGTTCAAGGCAAGAACAAAAAGGAGCTTGTAGCAGCTCTACTTCAAATTAGCCAGACGCAAACAGGTCTTAGGTGGAAAGCAGGAAAAAGCAACAATAGAGATCGCCATTTTCATAGCAAGATTCTGGAACTTACCGGTGACTGCATTAGACTCTCTCCCGGTCCATTGAAGCTATTTGAAAGAGTGCATCTGGTCTTCTACCGCTCGACAGAGTGGACGGAAAAATCTCTCACCACGATCATATTAGCGAAGATCTCGCGAAAGCATTTTCCAGATTATGTTGTGTCCCGATCTACGGCAATATTTCCCTCACGGGCAGCTCTGCTGGAGTTTGAAGCCGCCCTGAGAACACAGTATGACATTGACAACATACTGGAGTTCAATGGGACACCGACAGCGCACCGCCTGCAGACCATCAAGGATCTTAGTGAGAAAGTCTATCCGAGGTGGAGACTCTTACTCGAACAAGAGCAGCAAAAGGAGAATAGTATATATTTTAGCGGTGAAGGTGCTTACTTGCGCCGATTCTCACCCGCTTGGGTGTATACGAGAATCATACACAAAGGCCTCTACCCACTGGGTCGTTTCAAAGAACATAAGCGGGAACATGAAATCCTGACTGAGCTTCTTGATCAGAAGCTCTTCCATGCGGCGCGGCGTGGCGCATGGTATCAGAGAAAAGCTCTGTTGGAGGAACACTACCTATGGGCTCTGACACCAAATGAAGGTAGGTCTGACGAGGCTCAGAAAAAGCATTGGAAAAGAGTTGCCCTGGGCACGTGTGAAGCTGGACTTCAAGACCCAGATTGCCACGTCATTTATCACTATGACCTCCAGAAGAGAATCGTGAAGCTCGAGAAGTCCTTGAAAATAGTAAAGCGTGAACAGCACGATTTTGGACATGTGCTTCTCGTCAAGCCGCAAGAGAGAATGGTTGAAGGAATTCGTATTGAGAAAGAAGAGCCCCTGAACCAAGTTGACTCGAAAGAGAGCAGTGATAGCCCAGCACCCTCTACGAGAAGAGGGCGTGCTACGGTTTGGATTGATGAGCGAGAAAACGATGAAGAGTGCAGGGTGGAAAACATGTGCCTCAGCTGGTACAGAGAGAATGGTTGGAAGGGCTACCATTCCGAGGGGGGCATTGTTCGGACACTCGTATGTTTGAGAATTCCCTTCAGGCCAAACATTTGCTGATATCTATAGTTTGGCTACCTATTCTATGATATACTATTCACCTACGTTCCCAACGTCTTCCAAACGCCCTTTCAAACCTGTCCCTTGGATCTTCACACAGATGCCTTTTACCCATCTCGTGCCTCCGAAATCAATCACCGCCTGGTCCAAATTGCCAATGGCGAGGCCGAATCTATTATACGCAGGGTTCACGAGAGCGAGTTCCCCAAACAGACATGTATCGTCGGCGTAGACTGGACCTACGCACTTGACGACCTCGTAGAAATCGTGCAGTGCTTTAGCGGTGCGGCCCTAGCAATAGTGTGCAAGGTGATGGCGCAAGAATACCAGCAACGAGGAGGCGGTATACCTGATCTTTTCCTCTGGAACCCTGAAAAGAAAGAGGTCATGTTCTCTGAAGTCAAATCGGAGAATGACCGATTGAGTGATACGCAGAGGTTATGGATACATGTTCTGACGGGTGCAGGGGTCAAGGTCGAATTGTGTAATGCCGTGGCTAGGGAAGTCAGATATGTATGATCTCAAATGGTTTCACGATATTCGGTTTACATAAAAGAATGACTGTATAAATATGATTGATGTAACGCCGTATATAACTCCAGGCTACAGGTATCTACAAAATGACTGTCCAGACGTCATGAAATGATGAAAAGACCATTAGAACTTTTTTTGATTCTCCGACCCAGAAATGTATTGACTGGCTACATAGTAATCGTGAACTTCATAGCTCTCACAGAGAACCCCGACAGAGATCGGAGAACTCCATTATGGATTGCCTGTCTTTTGAGAAAAATTGACAGAAACAGAATCGTTTCACTGGCAATCTTTGATCCTGGATGTTTCTCGTACAACACAACGAAAAAGAACCGCCGTTGATTGGTTATTATTTAAGCAACCAAGGTGCTGGCGGTGGCGCTCTCGTATCTCCAGGTAGGAGGGAGGACACCGACGGTCTTGTAGTAACGAGAGAGACGGTGGATACGGGACTCGATAAGAATGAGACGGAACTTGCCATCCTTGTCCTTGCGGTTGCGCTCAAGGTGCTTGCGGACGGAGACAGCCTTCTTGATGAGGAAGTAAAGGTCCTCGGGGATCTCGGGGGCGAGGCCTACAATAAAGTCACTCTGTCAGCCTTGTGTTTGACCAAGCAGAGGCAGAAAATTTGTTTTTCTCGTGCCGAATTGGCACGTTGTGTGTATGACTATCGGTATTCGAGCTGGCGAAAAGTGAACGAGTGCCGCGAGCCAGGAATGCTCACTTCCAACTATTTGTACTGTCGTAGAGTGGCTTTGCGAGCGCTCGTTCGCTTTCCAGGCTGAAACCGTTCATCGATCTACAAGGTAACGAGGGGAGGAATGCGGGGATTCGTACCGTTGGACTTCAAGATACGGAGGATCTTGTTACCTAAAGAGATCTCAGTTAACATTTACTCCGAAAGAAAAAATCCGCTTGTCGAGATGAGAGGAATGGTAGCTTACCAGTGACGTTGCGGACCTGGGCAATACCGTGGCTGTCACGGAGGACAACACCGATCTGACTGGGGGTGGCACTGTAATCATCGTTAGAATTTGACGAGAATTTTGCGTCGCGATCTATCATCGATGAGCGATTGTGGACATACCCCTTCTTGGCGAGCTTGCAGATCTGGTCAGTGACCTGGTCGGGGGTGGTCTTGAGCCATGCAGGAGGAGTTCTGGAGTAAGGAATGGCCGAGGCGGCGATACCCTTTCCCTTGGAGTGAAGACTGGATTGATGTTAGATTTTGAGGTCTTAAACATGAGGACAACGACGCTGGCTGCTTCTGTTACTGGGACTGGGAGCGTTTTCAAGTGTGATGATAATACATACCGACCCATTTTGAACGTTGATGTGTGCCGAAGAAGATTGTCGGTTAGGCGTTGGGCGACTTGTCGAGAACAAAAGAGGATCTTCAAGAAAAGATCGCGAACTTCTTCGGCAAACTTTTGGTGGTGGAGTGTGGATCATGTGACCTGTCTTGGCGCCTTCGCTAACGAGCTGGCATTTTGCGGCAGAATCCCTTACCGCCTGCTCCACTCCGAGCCAGCGCGAAAATAATTGTTTGATTTTTTTTTCTTTCCATCTTCCTTTTGCTGCTATCCCTCATCTCAGCACAGCAATGCCACCAAAGCATGGCAAAAGCAACGTTTACGTGGTGGCCGTATACGCTAATCGGTATGTATGCTCTGTTTACTCGTTATAGCGCCTTCCTCGCAGTTCATCTGATGAGACACATCCTTAATGTTTACTTTATTTTCTGGTACCTCTTGTTTTAGCGGTGCATTGACTTACGTCGGTGTGCCTCGATGTACAAACTGGACTTCTGATACTTCTGCTTTCAATTGATTGATTGTATTGATACCATTTGACGAGGACTTTTCGCTAATTCGTCTTGAAGGTTTCTAGGTTATTGAACTTTTGCCATCCGGAATAGCACATGGCGCAGCTTTAATGTACTGTCGCTTGGATAGGGAGACAAAAACATAATGAAACAAGATTATTCCTCCATTTTTATTGACTCAAACCGTTCCTCTAGCCGCGTCTGTAAAATCTTTTCTATTGTAGCAAGCAACACTTGTCATTTGGCGCGTTCGTCTTCGTCCTTGGCCGGAACCGGTCCTTACGATTGATGCAGTGTTGACAGCACCAAAGCCCTTTCTTGTGTTCTGTGCAAACCTCAGAGGTTTGAAGTACGGCTTTTGTCGTTGACAGGCCGCCCTTCAAGTCAAGGGGTCCCATACAAGTCCCCGGTAACGAAGAATTCGTGCTTCAGTATTTACACTCCAGCTGTCAACACAGGCGTGTGCATGAGATACAGAACTGAAGAGTGCCCTGATACTTTCTTGCGTTCTCTGGACGGCATGCTCAATTTCACTCCACAGGGCGTTCGTGCTTGCTGTCTTGTGTGTCAAGGGCTTCACGTCACAATGGCCAAAGTCTTAATCCAATCAACGAATGTCAAGTCATGACTCCTAGATCTCTTGAGACATGATTCGTAGTCATGAGTTAGAAGTGACGAAGTCTTTCGCCGGGAATACCAGTATCGCCGCGCAAATACTTTCCCCGCATTTTGGGATCCTTCCCCAGGCGCCGGTAATACCCCAAGCTACTTTATCACATACCTTCCTCCGGCATAACGAGAGATACTATTTCCTCTCCGAAACATAAACATGCTCACCGAAGAACGGCGAGCAGCACTTTTGTCGCGTCCCAAGCTTCAGCAAGGTTTCACCCAACTCCTGCTCGATGGCAGACGGACTCGGCGATAATGCCGAGAATTCAAAGTCTCCAAGCCCGACGAGGCGAGATTCCCAAACTGCGGAGAAAGTCTCAAGAGCTTGCGATAACTGTGAGTCAAGGATGATCCATGAATGAGAATTTGTCAACAACTCAAGATTTGCTGATGCGTGTCCCTCAGGTTCGAAGTCCAAATCAAAATGTCTGCTGAGGCCCGGGACAAAAACCTGCGAGAACTGCAGATTTCTTGACATCGCATGTACCTTCAACCGTACAGTCAAGAAACGAGGCCCTCCCAAAGGATATGTGAATACCCTGGAGCAGCGACTGGCTTCGTTGGAGAATTTGGTGGCCGAACTACGAGAAGGACAAGCAGAAGCTGATCCTATCTCTACCGACGATGCGACCATAGTCTCATCTGACACGAACCTCAATAACAAGCGGCGTCTTGAAGAAGACGAGACTACAGATGATATACAGCCTCAGCAGCGGCAAAATGCCCTGCCGGGGAAACCACACACTCGAAAATCAGATACCACTTCGGAGCGTTCGACGGTTTTGGGCTACCTCTCAGTCGATGAGAATATGACGATGCGATACCACGGGCCCACGTCTGGTCTGCACTTAATGACTTCATCACGAGTTTTTGTGTCTCCTTTCTGGCATTTTTCGAATCCTGGCTTCTGGCCACGGAGCAAGCGCACTACATTTCGAACAGAAGACGAGATTGTATCTGCGGCAGATGCAATATTAGGAGGAATCCTTCCACCTATCCCTTTGCAGAATAAACTTCTTGAGTCAGTCTTTTCTCAATACTGTCTCTTCCATCTGGCTTTACTGACATGGATTGTTTGTGCAGCGCTTATTGGACATTCGTCCATCCATGCTTCCCAGTCGTGCACAGAGAGACATTTCTCTTTCAGTTGAGTAAAGACCGACGCGGCATGCCTCGACAAGGAAGGTCTGCATTTGACCAGCTCGAACGTCGAATTCCACAAGTGCTCTTACTATCCATGTTTGCACTCTCGGCTCGTTTCGTCGATAATTGTGAATCTCGGGAGGATAGTGATCCGGGCGATGAGTATGCGATCAAAGCGGAGACTTTACTAGCTCAACATAGTGAGTACTTACTTTACGTCCCTAAGGGAATTCATCATGATGGAAACGGTCTTATGCTGACTCTTTGACAGAGCAAAGTAGCATCAACTGCTGTTTGGCGTTGATCATGATGGCATATCGTGAAATCGGCACCGGTGGCTCTATTAGTTGGATGTACGTTGGAAAAGCAATTCGGATGGTATGATAAACATCTTTACATACGGGAAGAATAAGTCTGACGTGGATATCATCCAGGCCCAAGACTTAGGCCTGCACCGAGACCCTTCAGTCTGGAAGAAAACACAATGCTTCCGGAAGATGTCCAGTGTAGAGATGCAAATTCGACGTTTGATATGGTGGGGCGCTTTTGTGCTTGACCGTTACATTTCTGCATGGCAGGGCAGGCCGTGTGCAATTCATGAAGATGATTTTGACACCCAACTCCCTGAAGATACCTCGCATGAAACTCGAGATCATTCTTTGTCGTGTTTCTTACAAGTCGTGAAGCTGTGTAAGTCACCACTTTCTTAAAAATGCGTTTATTTGGCTTGGTACTGAATGATATTAGCTATTCTTCAAGGCCGGATACACAAAGCATTCTACTCAGTGGGCGTCAAAGAGCCGAATTGGGCGACGTTAAATGAAATGGAAAATGATCTCGATGAATGGGAAGCAGGACTGCCAGATTTTCTCGCCATCAAGCAGGGAGTCAAATTACCCGTACCCGTCATTGCAATGCACACGCAATTTTGGAATTGTAAAGTACTCCTTCATCGTCCATTGTAAGGTTACATGGTTCGGGGGTCATGAAGGGGGAAAAGACAACTGACCTTCATCATAGTATTGTGACATCTCCAAACGAATCCCAAAACAACAACCCCTCGCTCCTTGCAGCAACCTCTGCGGCCGTGGCAATCGCAAATCTCCTCGAACATTTCACCTCCTCCTACGACCCGGCGTTCGCCCCGCCATTCTTCAATTACTACTGTTTCACAGCCATCATAATGCACCTTTTCAACCGCGCCACGTACCCCGTCCTCTTTTCCCCATCTGCACTAATGCATTGCATAGACTGCTGTCGAAAGATGAAGAGTATATGGTCCAGTGCAGCGCGGACACTGCACATCATTGAGGGTGTCGATCATGAAGTTGAGGATACGATGCCGAACTACTATAGCGTTTATGCAAGTGCCGCGGCACCGACAGCCGCAGCTACAGCAATGATGGATGCCGATCAACAACAAGGGGCCGTAGGAGGAGACGAGCCGGCTGTGCTGGGGTTCTCCTTGTCGTCGTGGCCGTCTCCAATTGTTGAGCCAGATTGGCTGAGCTTGGAGACATGGAGGAGTTAATATACATAGTATATACAGAGTACGAAGTATGATGTACGAAGATATGAATAATGCAAGACTCTTTGATGGAATGTCCCGAGTCCACTTCAAATGTTCCAATGTTGTGCCTCGATTGTTCAAATGCCACTGTTACAAGGAGCGGAATTAGGGCTAAAACTCCAAAACCCTCAACCTTATCTATAACCATTCCAAGAAGACGCAAAACGTACATTAGCTTCACATTTTTATAGTCTTTACTCCTCATTGGTCCTTCTTTTGTAGTCTGCCTCATGCTTTCACTCTATGAATCAACCTAATGCCAAACTGTTGTAGTAATGCCTGGTGATCCGGAGAAATGGTTTCGCAACGGCCAAAGTATCTTCATTGGGTTTACCCCCGCATAATTCAACATTTCCCATCCGCGTATATAAACAGATGACGAATTCTCGTGGAAGCCTTGAGTCTCTTTAGTTTGACGCTGTTCTATCTGGTGCTGAATATCGTTCCATTCTCTGCTCTAAAAAGCCCACCATTGCCTTGCATAGCGAAAACAGGACAACTCTCAACATGTCAGAATCCATACCACCTCATCCCGAAAATGGGAAGACACGAGTGCTTATTGTAGGTGCGGGTCTTGGAGGCCTCGCCTGCGCCATGGCTATGCACTACGCCGGCTTTGAAGTCATCGTATTCGAAAAAGTGCGCGAATTCCTACGTCTGGGCGACTCACTCGGTCTAGGAGAGAATGCGCTCAAGCTCTTGAAACGCTGGGGCTTGTATGAAGAGTTGATTGCAATTGGGAACAAGAATCCTGTTATGAATATTCGGCGTTGGGATAATGGGGAGATTATGGCTACGCAGCCACTGATGGTAAAAACTCCCCTACTTCAGTTCGCGAGTGAGTGAGCAGAATGGACTAATAGGAGTTGAATACTACTAGGATATGGCGGGCTACATCGGGCACCGAGGCGATTACCACGTTGCATTCATCAATCGAGTAAAGCAGCTCGGAATACCGATTGACATGGGTCAAGAGGTCGTTTCGTTCGACGAGGATGCACCGAGCCTTACGCTTAAGGACGGAAGAAAGTTCTATGCGGACCTGATCGTCGGGGCTGACGGCATCAAGTCCAGGGCTCGAGAGCTTGTGCTCGGTTTTACCGATGCACCCAAGAGCTCGGGTTATGCATGCTATCGAGCCTACTTCAAAGGTGAAGTTCTCAAGGATGTTCCACAATGTCAGGAGTACTTGCAGGAAGATTGCGTAAATATATGGATTGGTGAAGACAAACATCTCGTTCAGAATACGCTACGTGACGGAGAGGAATTTAACTGGATTATCACGCACAAGGATACCGAGGATATTAAAGAAAGTTGGTTTCAGCCCGGAAACATGGATGATGTACGCGAACTGGTACAGGGTTGGGACGAATCGATTGCATCGGCTGTTAGAGCCACGCCAAGTTGTCTCGATTGGAAAATTTGTTATAGAGCTCCGTTGCCGACATGGGTGAGTAAGAGTGGTAAGGTTGCTTTGTTGGGGGACAGTTGTCATCCACATCTTCCGACGAGTGCACAGGGGGCTTCGCAGGCGACGGAGAGTGCGGCTGTGTTGGCGTTGTGTATGAAGTTAGCTGGGAAGAGCAATGTGCCATTAGCAGTGAGACGGCGTTCCTTTTCAAGTGGTTTTGAAAACAGTGTTGTTAACATGATACAGACCAGGGTATACGAGAAACTGCGGTTCGACCGAGTGCGACAGGCGCAGCTATCCGGCGAAGATTTGCGGAATAGATGGCACAATGCTCTAAAGCATATGAATGACGGTACAGAAATTGATCCAGATGACATCAAGATCAAGGTATGATTGGATATGTCTCTCTTACTTGTGAAATCAAGCACCTGACATATAATCAGAATCGATGGCTATATCCATACGACGCCGAAGAGGACACGAAATCCCGATGGAGCGAGGTCAGCTCAAAAGTACAACAGGAGCTCGACTCGGGCGTGATCACTCCTCTCTTTGGTGAGAATGGTCCCCCTCGAGTCCTGACTGTGCGAGATGCATATGGAAAGGTCAAGTATGTAGCACAAACCCAGGCCTCCTTATTGAGTAGATTGACAGTTTGATAGAGAGCAGTGATGCGCCTACTCGGTCGTGATTAGTTGTTTTCATTTCCCGGTCATACAACTTGAAGCCTATAGCAACTGCCCAAATCAATGACGAATGAGTAGTGTGATTTTTTTGATTCATGAATCTAGCCAAGTTTAAATTGTAAGACTCGAAAGAGTCGGAGTTGCTCAGACATCCATTAATCGTCCCATAATAGATATCATTGATGGCCGAACGAATGTGTGCAACAGTTAAAGTGGCCAGATTAACCTTGGATGGATCTCATATACGTTTCCATTGGTCTATCGACAAGAAGCCATAATGGTAAAATTCAAAGCGACGTACAATACTCGTTGATGTATAAGCTGAATGCAAGCTCTAATGTGTCACCGGGTCGTGCTCACTTGCATAAAAAGATGATGCTACTTAATCACTGGATACGGGGATACGAGTCATGTCACGCCGATAGCCAAAGTGGAATAATCCTTGCTGGATGATACATTCATGATTAGATCCTTTATTCAAACTTATGTCGTCGACCAAGCAAATAATGGATTTCCTAGCTTCGACTAATATAGCCAATAATCAACATAAGATGAGAGTATGACACATGCAGGTCCAGAGTGGCGTGATAAATAATGTAATTTAGCAATGAGCTGGGTAGCAAATCAAGGATCCTGTCTGATATTTAGAAGTCTTTAAAGAGCCTCAATGGCTGGACCCGAAACTATAGTTCAGGCTGTTCAGCTGCCCTACGGCGGCAAATTCCACTACACAAAAAGGACCTATGAGATCTTTTCGGTAGTCCTGTTTCTCAGTTGAATCTAATTGACAGCTCAGTCTTGTTCAACATACATACGTAATACAGAAGCACTAAATTGGTCATAATTGGCATTCACTTTCTGCGGCATCAAACTTAGCTAATCGAGATATAGTCCTTCCATACTATCTCGAATACTTCAGAATTGTATCCACATTACTGGACTGCCTAGGATTAGAGCTGAATCTTAGATAGAATAATCCTCTGCCTCCATCCCCTACCTAGTCCCGCAAAATATCACCTAGTGATCGGCTCAAACCTTGCTTGAAGGAACATTCTCTTCTATATGTTCAGCCGTGCCATAAGATTGCGCCGCCATGTCCATCTTGTCATCCACAGCTCGGTCCTGTTCCTCCGCATCCTTGTTTCCATACCTTCCAATCTTGTACCACGGGAGGGCAAAGAGCCGGTCCATACTCTCTAGCGAGCGGCCAGCCGTCTCCGGAACACTGAACCAAACCCAAACTCCACCAAGAATGGTGATAGCGGCAAAGCACCAAAATGTGCCCTTAGGATCAATTCCACCTAGCCTTGTGGGGAGAAGCATGTTGGGCACTGCACGCGAGTTGCCATACTGGTTGGCAAAATGTAGGGTCATGGCCATTGAAGTGCAAAGAGCACGGATGCGGAGAGGGAACAACTCTGCAGTCAAAAGATACTGCATGGAATTCCAACCCAGAGCCCATCCAACACCAGAAAGATAGATCATCACGATTGCTCCTGTGCTAGCACCCTTCTGGCTGGCTGGTAGCTGGAAACCACTGACCACGCCCATTTGGGGGACGGCAGTCAGGAACCCAGCAATGTAGATCATAGAGATCGCTTGAAGCGTAATACCCAGCAGCAGGGCTCGCTTGCGGCCGATGACATCGACCAAGAAAAGAGCACAAACAATTGCGGCAATCAACTTAATGATACCGAAGATAGCGCTGACCAGTAATCCCTCATTATTACCAGTGATTCCGAGTAACTTGAAAAGGTCTGGAGCGTATATAGTAATACTGCCGGCTCCAGACCACTGAGATAGAATCTGGGCCATGAAGGTGAGGTAGATTCGATATAGGTTCGATGGAATCAAGAAGGCTTCCTTGAGAACTCCTATTGGACCAGCTCCCATCGTGGCCTCCATTTCAGCATGATGTGTGGCTTCGATCATGCCAATCTCGCGTACAATGTATTCATGATCAGGGGGCAAGTTACGAACTCGCGAGAGATTTGCGATAGCTTTCTCAATCTGGCCGCATTTAACCAGATACCGTGGGGACTCATACTGAAAGAAGGACAAGATAAAGATGATACCTGCAAACATGATGTGCAGGCTCGTAGGAACAAGCTGTATACTGTCAGACCTTGGAGATGTACGTAATCTTTTTTGAGGTAATCACACATACCCATCGGTTGTGAGTAGTAACGCCGAGATTGACCTGGCAGCCATAGTTTGCAAAATAAGCAAGCACAATGCCCAGATACACAAAGCCAGTAAAGACGCAGGTACATAGGCCACGAATTGAAGCGGGTGCCTATTGATCTAAGTTAGTGCGTGTAATGAAAAGAATAGTATACTAGAACTTACTATCTCTGCGAGATACACAGGGGCTACAACGACTGTCTGACCAATACCAAGTCCAGCAATAAAACGACCAGCATAGACAGCACCTAGGTGGCCGCCGTTACCCATGAATATAGCGATTCCTACAATCCATAGAAGACAAAGCTGGCGAGTTGCCCAGAGACGACCAACGCGATCACAGACCAAGAAAGCACTATATAGGGAAGGACACGGAGTCAGCAACTGAATCTTATAAGCATGTCTGGAATCCAGCTTACAAAAGAGCTCCCCCGACAGAACCTATCTGAACCATAGCGGTGACGTTTCCTTTAATGTTGGTCTGTTCGACTTTGCTATATGATGAGTAGTGGATGTAATTCTGGAAATCTTTGGAGTTGAAGGCGCCTGAGATTAAACCCTCATCAACACCTCGGGCAGCGCCCATCAGACCGAATGAAATGACCGCAAGCCATAGCCTCCAGTTGAAGACTTGCTTAGGTTCACCCAAGTTCTTTAGGCGAAAGATATTCACCGGTTTTTTCGCTCCGCCGGCCATGGTGGTCAGCAATTATATGTTTTCGTGTGATGATAATGCATGGCCATAGAAAAGCCCAATGTCATGTCGGCCATTTCGCAAATCACGGTCGTACTTATACTGCCAACCATTCTCACTAACATGTGGGGGAAAGTCCTAGACAAGTCATGGATGCCAATCCTCCTTGTCTGATCACCAATCAAGTATACGGATTTTCTCAAAACTTTCCTTCCGAACCCCTAATGAGAATAGTACTTCGCGGGGTATGTAGTATATCTGGAGACCAAGAGATTCCCAGGTCGGACCCAACCGACTCTCAAACCACATTTTCACCTCATGACGAAGGAGGGTAGGATCTCTAATCACGATAGCAGCCAATGTAAATCTGGTGATCATCGGTACAATGCATCGGATTGGTTTCAAGGACATGGAAGTTTTCGGGTTCCAACCAAATATGCTCCGTTAGTAAAGCCATTTTCCTGACACCCAGCCGCTTTACGTCGATGTAGTTGGCAGCATCCCGCGCCATTCCTCTTGTGCGCATACAAAGTCGAGCTATCGAGTACGTAAGCACCGTGAACTACCGACGCATCGGTCCCGGATGGAACAATTGCGGGGAAGACGATAATGCTCGTGACCACATCGAATAAGCCCGATGATACATAACGCGAATAGAAACCGGCCAATGGCGATATCAATGTTATAGAACGCGAGAAAGTATCGGCTGAGCCGATCGGCATAGCATGAACGGAAAAGCAATGGTCGAGACAAAGAATCTATTTCAGCAGTCTATATAAAGCCAATGGTCAGAACCAGCAGCCTCTCAGATGATTTTATCAGCGGTTAAGTTGTCAACCTTGTCATGGTCATGGCGACGAGGCTCAGTGCGGCTACGATTGGATGTGACAGACAGACGCGGCGGCCGAGCCGATTGCCCACTGAGAGCGCAGAACGTGTAGATCAGCTGGCTTTGCTCCCTTATCTTCATTTTGCCTGCTCTGTGTCAGCCTTTGGACTGCCACCATTGGACAACTGGAGGCCATGGAAGGAATCATAGTGCATATCGATGAGGCAAATAGCTGTGGTTCTGAAAAGTCGCCGAGGACTCGAGTAACTACTAGACCATTAACAGTCCTTTCGATCAATACGATTGAAAGACAAGTTCACGAAATTGAAATACCAAAACTTAAGGATTATAATCTGCCGAGCTCTGTAATTTATTTATTTATTGCCACCAATTTCAGAGGTTCAGTGATACTTTTTTAGAAATCATGAAATGTTGAACAGATGTCAGGTGGTGTGTGTGCCCTAAACTAGGGTTAGGATTAGGGTTATTTACAACCATATGTTCCGAGACTTCTTCCTTCGCCTTTGTTCCCTCGATACCAAAACTTCCAGATCTACTTGTTGATGAGATATAAGATGTGCAGAATTGAACCGGCGACTTCGGTTCTTGTAGCGCTTTGGGTGAATTATATCATCTGGTGTCACCTACGCTGTCCTACGTGTGGTGGCGGAATACCGGTACCCCTTACAGAGGCGAACTTTCTACGAGCCTTGCAAGGGAAGCACTTCAGGTTCGGCTATTTGTTTCATTCATGCTGGGCTGCGTCACTCTTGATTTTTAGTTGTTTGAGAATGAGTTCGTTCGCAACATGAACAAGTTGGGTCAATTGGCCACCAAAATCATCGATCAGTACCAAAGTGTTCATCTCTCTGGAATCGGGAACGAGCGGGCCGACGCAGCTTGAAACTTTTCGAAACTTCTTCGGCCGTTTCATTTTCTAACTTTCTACCATATCTTGGAAGTGGATGATGGTGATGATGATGATGCAAACCTCTTGTTCCAACTTTCTTACTTTATCTTACTTTAACGTTTAAGGCGACCTGTTGTTTTCCTTTTTAGAACAACGTCCGAAGTCCATCGAGACCGAAAAAAGAAAAGAGAGAAAAAGTATGTGGGCCAACACGAGACGGCATTAGTGAAGTCGGTCAGACTGTCAAGCACATGGCGTCGCACTGGCGACGTTCCATCGCTCCAAGGCAAGTACCAAACAATCATACATATAAAATGACCACTAAGGAAAAAGGGAGATCGTTGCCACTACGTACCTAATTAACATAGCGTACATGCAACGTACTTCAGGGTTTGCACGGAGTGTCAAAGTGCCTATTACTGATCACGTAGCACAGAGTACGGAGTATCAGCACCACGACTAAGACTATAAACTGCGGCGGTCTCAAAATCGCCAAGAGCTGGATCGTTGACACGGACTATTTAGCACGAACGGAGAGAACGGATGACTCAGAGAACCAGAGACTAACTTAGTTAAAGGCCGTATTGAAAGTCCTTGGAGGCACGGAAGTTTAGGTTTTCCGTGCACTTATCTTCATCTAGATGGCACAGCCGGTGACGAAGCACAAACCCGGCGTCGTCAGTAGTGGTGGCTATTCATTCATCCATAGTTAACCCTTCTAGGTAGTAAGTACGTATTCGATATGCCCTCTTTTTTTTTCGCACGCGGGTTAATATCATTCATCCCGAATCCTTGTTCGCGTTCAGGTGCCCAGAGCTTGGAGGCAACGCGGCTGAGAGCATTTTAAATTTGATAACCTAAACTCGCGCGTTCGGTCAGCCTTACTTGCTATGGTTTAGATTATCATGGTATGACTTGCATTAAAGGACATCTGATAAGTACTTACTACTTAGTACTTACTCGATTTTACTCCATACAAAAACCTAGATCAAGTACTTTAGTACCGGCTCTACACGAGTTTAATCTTAATTCGTGATATTATTGCGAGAAGAGTCAGGCTGAAGTCTTAGAACGTGCCTTACCGTCCTTGAGCCGTACGAAAAGAAGTCGTAATTACAGCTCTGGATATTTGTCATTTGGACCAGCTTAGTCAAAGTACGTAAATAGTAACTTACATAGCGCGACTCGACTACCTGGTGTGCAGGGATCAAAGTACCATTGCTGCGTTCGAGGTCCCAACAAAATTCAACACCTGCCTCTCTGAGCATTGATCAGTGATCACTGATGGATTGCAGATTGCTACTGTACATCGGCAAAGCAATCTAAAGGGCCTCCACCCGTTCCGATGATTCCCCTTGCCAGCCATTGCGCATTGGAATTTGGGTCTGCCTGCCTCCACAATGCGTTCTGCTCATACTCAACTGGCCAAGGGATCTCATCAAACCCATCAATGTAAAGTAGAACCTGATACAATGGAAGACTCATGATAAATGCCCTTTCAAGGTAGCTGGAGTAAATGGAGTACTGAGATCGAGATTTGTAGGGTGAAGTTGCCTCCAGAAAATTTCCGCCGCACTCAATTTTCACCGCAGACTATGAGGAAAGATCGACTGTCCATTCATGTTCTAGAATCGCTGAAATCTCTCCTAATGCTGTCGTGTGCTTGGCTACAAATACGTTGTAGTAATAGTACACAGTGCAAAAGGGGATAGTATCCGCTTCGCTGTCTATGACGCGGAGCGAGTGCGTACCGGGAGGGAGAATATGACAATACGTATACACACAATCGAATTGTATATCTGAATCCAATTGGTTTATGCATGTAAAAGTGGGTATCGGAGTGGACCGACAGTACGGCTACGCACGGGGTAGACGCAAAACCGATGCGTTACGTACCGCGTCGTAAGTGATACGGTATCGTATCATACCTTACAGGTATTTTACGTATGGAACATTTGAGTTGACCCGCTAGACCGACTAAGCCCCTGTCCCGCGCACTATAATTGATAGCGCCTATTGGAGAAAAGTGTTTGCCCTAAGACTCACCCAAGACTACCCGCTTGTCCAGCCAATGCAGGTACTGCCACCATTCAACAGCAAGAAAGATCGCAGTGAGAAAAGCACGAGAATACGGCGTACTCAATTCTAGACTAGCGTCTCTGCCACTGTGGGACCACTCAGGCTGCTAAAACTTACGGCACCCATGGCATTGCCGCATTCGTCTCCCTCGGACCACTCAGAGACCCCTCGTCCCCTCAGATCTCACCCAATGGCCCATTCGTCTTACGGGCTTGCAAAGCCCCGTAGAGCACCATAGGTCCTCATCGGGCGGGCTTCGACACCGGACACTCGCTATTGTTCAATAACCCCTGCCAGTGTAAGTCCATATGGAGACGGATCTGTGCTCCAGACCGTCCACCCTTGTCGATGGGTTTTGGTATATCAGTAGCGTCCTGGCTCCTCCTCAGCCCTGGCCGATTTATTTTATTAGTTTAAATATTTCCGCGCCCCGAACAACGTTTACTAATTTTATTTCACCCCTCCGTTGGTTACGCCATTTCAACATCGTGAAGAGGCAATCGTCCGTTCCTCTTGAGCAGTCGGGCATTGCTTGACTGCCTGGATGCAGTCTTTCGTTAACCTTCAAACCATGAGGTAGCCGTTCATTACATACAACACAACAGACATTCGATTTGTAAAAGAGCATATCCAGCGCATTAAGAAAGAGGACGACAACAATGGCGAGTACAACGGGCTTATGCCCACCACCTTTTATACAAGAGAGTCTCTACGCAAATTCATCTGGATGTAAGCGACGGACAAGTGGAACGAAAAGAAATGGACCGAATAGTGCTAATGACCCGATGTAGACATTGCCGGTCGATTTTGTGAACCCATTGCGGAAGGACTGAATTGCTGTTTACCATGTCCATTAGCAGATTGGAGATATCCCGATGGTGAGTCACCACTTCGAAGGCGAAATGGTCATATAACCACATACTGACAGACGCATCGTTAGGAGTGGACAAAAAGATCACAGCAGCCGGGTGGCTCGCTGTTGCGCTACTGCCATTAACAATCTTTCTCCTCATCAGCTGGGCTGTTCTCCCCGTCAAATTCACGAATCGAAACTACATCACCGTCTGTTTTACCTTATCCGTTGTCTGCCTCCAGATTCCGTTTATCATCCCGCTGGGAACCAAACCACAACAATGCAACGATCCAATTACGCCAAATGATATGCACACGGACTGGTCTTGTGCGTTTACAGGTGCTATCCTCTTGTTCGGCGGTATCGCATGTGTTACATGGAGTCTTCTGCGCACAATAGCTCTTAATCTGCAGGTCTGCTGGGAGGTCGTCATTGGTCCCGTGTTCATGTGGATCGCTTTCGCAGTGGGATTAGGCCTTCCCATACTCATCCTCGCCTTGATGTTCGTTTTCACCGGAGTCTCTTATCGATTCGGCAGCGTATGCCATATCAACAGCAAGGATAGTCTGCATGATTACTGGATTCCAATATTGGTGTTTGCTGGAATTGCGTTGATTCTTCAATTCGCGACCATGGGATACTGCATGTACGTCTATATCAAGGCGCTCTTCAACCCATCGGATCCTACAAGCACCTCCAATTCCGGTCTACCGTCCTACTCGTCTAGTTCGCGCACGGCAACTGCTCGACAGGCATACAAGCGCGTGCAACGAGTCCTCAAGCTACAGTGGCGATCAATGGCTCTTGTCATGGTCATTCTCGCCAACGTCATATATTTGGCGGTTACATTCTTGCAACTCAACAGCGACTTGTCCGTCAATGAAGCCAACCTCATAAAAGCTAAACCATGGTTGACTTGTCTGGCGGAATTCAAAGATCCCGCCAAATGCACATCACAAGCCTCTGCTCTGGGAGTTACCGAGGCGGCATTAGATGCAGCAATGGTGCTTCTGTGTATAGCCAGCTTCTGGGTCTTTATGTTCACTGTGCGCTTGACTATGTTCCGAGGGTGGCTTGACTTTTGGCAAGGACTCTTTGCCAAGAATGTCGAGTTTGTCTCGGTAGACGCCCGTTCTCGCTTCGGAGATACTCGCAACTATGAGATGCTCAGCCACCAGAACACCATGAAGACACCGGAGCCGACACCGTTTGAGGTGCGCTCACCTACGCCGGCGTACATACATAATCGTATAGACGAAGATGAGGTCGATGGAAAGGACATGGAACTCAGCACTCATTCGCGGCAAGCAAGTTACACTCGTCCTACAATGAGCTTCTCGACGCCGCGTCCCCCAACAGAACAGAGAAGCCCTACCTCTTATGGCTGGGATGCCACTAGCACATTTGCTCGGTCGAATTCTCAGATGAGCAATCATAACCCTCGCTACAGATAATCCTTTCCTTATACCCACACACACTCACTGTCACTTGTCTATTTTTTTCAACTACTGACTACTCTTATGTACACTGCACTTGTTCGCTTATACCTTATTCCAGCATGGCGTTGCCGGCAGGTGTTTGTCACACATCATGATTTTCATCAGATGAAGTTTCTGTGTGGATAGTTGTTGTTTACCTAGGTACCCCGGAAAAAGTCGAAGATGTTTACATGTACACTTATGTCCCTCACTCCATGTTTGTCTCGTCTAGCATTGACTTATTGCTTCGATTTGACAGTACAGTGCCTACCTCGGTAGGATGCATACCGCCATCACAAATTAATTCAATTAATCAAAACTGTATACACATGCATATTTCCAATCGGTTCTCGCACAGTCCGCACTCTTTGATCTCGCCACGAACGCACGGCTGCACAAATTAGATTGAATATTATGAAGCAAAAGCCATCTTCGCCCCCCAGGAGTGGGCTGTACGTGTTGTTACCTACACATGCCTTGGCGGGAAAAGGGGTGGGACAACTCCCGAGGCTCAAGGTCTATGCATATTACTTTTCCCCTCTGATTCACCAAGTACTCGATCAAAAATAATACGTATTATTTCTGCACGCTGCACTGAGAAAAAGAGTTTTGCGTAGAACAGGAATTCTTTCTCCGGATCCCAGAACCACTCTGATAAACTGCGGGAACAGGGTTTTATCCATTGAGATCGGCATCTGTAAGGCCGTGGATGGAATGGCATTGCGGATAGCTTCATGTATCGCAGGCACGTGATTCACGTAACCTCGCTAAGACTAGTTTCCGTATATTAGTCAGCAGAACATATATCTTAAAGTTATAGCGCTATAGCTTCTTAAAAAGTAGCAAATAGCTATAAACTATATATATATTTATATTTTACTAGCTATATTTCTTATTTATATTACTACGCTCTTATAACCCCTCTTATAGTCTATTTATTTTTACTATAAAAGCCTAATAGTATAAGATTTAAAATTATAGCACTTTTAATCTAAAACTAAGTTACCTCTACTTAAGAGTAATATATTAAATCTAACACTACATAAATTAAATCTAATAATGCGTAAATTAAAGTTATTATTCATAAAAAGGACTAAATTAAAGCTATTATTTATAAGAAAGACTAAGTCAAAATATTAAAATCCTTCCAAGCTATAATAAAGAAAGAGATTCTAGCTATAATTAAAGTTAAATTAGAAAGCTATATAGAATAGCTTATAATTAAGAAAATATATTATTAATAAATTAAAGTATTACTATAATAAACTAGAATAATAACTTATTAAGAGCTATAAAATATAGTAAATAAGACTCAGGTATTAAATTAAAAATAATAAAATAATAATACTAGTAGAGAAAATCTAATAATAGCTATAATAACTAAATTTATAATTATAAATTATAAATTCTCTATAATAGTATTAGTAAAGCCACTAAAATTTAACCTAGAATAGTATTATATTATAAAAGAAATCTCTTAAAAGAGAGCCTTTAAATTAAAGTTAAGATATTATTTTATAAAAAATCTATAATATTATATAGATTTTAAAGTTAATAAATATAAGATTATTACTACTATAAAGGTTTTTAGTAAAGATATAAGAATCTAATAGAATTAAGAAGTAAATAATAACATTAATATAAATTAAATAATATAGAATAATTTTAATAATTTTCTAATATAATAAATTAACTTATTAGAACTATTTAGAAAGAAAGTAAATTAGACTTATACTATATTAATATAGTAAAATAATTAAAGTATAATCTAGTTTAATATTTTACTATAAAACTAGAAAAATTAATTTAATATTAAATATACTAAAAAATAATAAAAAGTTTATTTTATAGTTAGGATATTTAAGTTAATAAAATAAAAGACTAATAGCTAGTAAGAATCTAATAATCTAAGCTATAATATATATATAATATAGCTCTAAGGCGTTAAAGATAGTATACTAAAATATTAATATATAATAAAAAAACTTTAAAATAATTTAAAAAATAGCTCTAATAATAGAAATAAGATATTAAATTTAGAAAATAAATTTAAAGCTTAAAAAAAACTAAACTAATAAAAAAATAGAGAAATAGATTAAGATTATAGTATTTTTTATTTTTAATCCTATAACTATAATTTATAATAATAAAAGTTAAATTAATCTAATATTTTAATACTCTTATATATATCTAATAGTAATATAATCTATAATTATTACTATAAGCCAGAGCATATTAAAAAGTAATATTAAATATTATATCCTAAATTATAGCTAAAATAGAATAGTAATAATAGTATAAAATAACTATTTTAAATTTTTAATACTATTAGTATAGCTCTAGAAATTTAGATTATATAGATAAATATTAAATTTTATATTATAATATATATTTATATACTTATTTTAAAAGAATATTAATAGATACTTATCTTAATTAATAATAATACTAATAATAATTTTATTAATTAAGAATAGATTAGATATTATAATTATAAAATTATTAGTATTATAGTTATAGTTAAAATTATAAATAAGTACTAAATTCTTATATTAGATAAGATATATCTAAATATTATTATTTCTAATTTAATAAAAAAGATAAAGAAAATCTACTAAATATATAATATTATATTTATAATAAAATATAATATTATTCTAAGAATACTATAGTATATTAAATTAAATCTAGATATTTACTACTCTATTTAGAAATAGTTTTATTATAATAAATAAAGCTAGTAAAAGACTAGTAAAAAGCTTTACTATTATTAAATCTAAAAAGATATAATATAATAATAAGAATTACTAAAATAAAAATAAATAGCTAAAGTTAAAATAAAAATAAAAAAGAAACTATTAATAATATAGATTAAATAAATCTTTATAATCAAGCTTCTAATTAAAGTAGAGATTAGTAATAATATATTCTAAGTAGAGCTATATATAATAAATAAAAAAAAAATCTTAAGTCTAAATATTATTAATATTTCTAAGCTATTAGATTATATAATATTATATCTTAATATATTTTTAAAGAAAGAAGCTGCTAAGCTACTAAAATATATAAAATATAATTATATTATTAATTTTAAAAAAAGTAAAGATCTATTATACTAATTAATTTATTAATTAAATTCTAAAAAGTAAGAAGTATTTTAGAATTATATTTTTATAAATCTAGTTAAAAATTAGATTTATAAATCTAAAAGCTTAATAAATATCTCTATTCTTTTTATATTAAAAAAGGACAATAGTTTATAGCTTTATATAAATTACTAAAAGTTAAATATTATTACTATAAAGAATCACTATTTTTTATTATTAATAGAAGAGATAATAAACTAGTTAGTTAATACTATAATTTATACTTAATTAAACCTTTAGAATACTTACCATCGAATTTAAATTAAAGAAGGAGATAAGTAAAAAATAATATTTTAAATCTAATATAAGTATTTTAAATATATTATTATATTATTTAATCTAATTAATATTTTAGTTATATTCTAAGCCTATATTAATTAAGCCCTAAGTAATCTTTTTAATATATATTATATAGTATATCTAGATGATATTATTATCTATTTAAAAGATATAAAAAGTTATAAATTAAATATTAAAAATATCTTAAAATAGCTATAATAATATAAATTATATATTAAATTATTAAAATATATCTTTAAAGTTAATAAAGTTTGTTTTTTTAGATTTATAATAAGCTCTAGAAGTATTAGTATAAAATAAAATTATATTATTATAATTTATAACTAGCTAGAGCCTAAGAATATATAAAAAATAAAGTAATTTTTTAGATTTACTAACTTTTACTAAAGATTTATTAAGATATATTCTAAAAAAATAATAACTCTTTTAAATCTTAAAAAAAAAATTAAAAATAAAGAAAAAGATAAATTTATTTTTAATATTAAAGCTAAAAAAGCTTTTAAATAATTTAAAAAAATATTTTATAAAACCCTAATACTAAGATATTATAATCTAGAAAAACTAATAAGAGTAGAAATTAATATTTTAAACTTTACTATAAGTGTAATTATTAGTTAAAAATAAGAAGATAATAGATAATAATATCTAATTATATTTTTCTTATATAAATTAAAAGCTATAGAATTAAACTATAAGATTTATAATTTAGAGTTATTAGCTATTATAAAATTATTTCTTTATTAGAGATACTATCTAGAGAATAATAAATAAATAATTACTATACTATTAGATTATAATAATTTATATTATTTTATAATTATAAAAGAACTTAATTACTATTAGATAAGATAGACTAAGAAGCTTATAATATTTAATTTTAATATTAAGTACTAGCTTAGAGTAAGAAATCTTATAAATATACTAAATTAAAAACTAGACTATATTAAAACTTTAAAAAAGTAATAAACTTTATTATTAATTTTAAAAAAGAAGCTAAACTAAAATTATAAAATAAAATTTATCTATTTTAATAAACTAATAAGTACTAAAACTATAGCATATATAATATATTTTAAAAAGGAAATAAAGCCTCTTTATATTAATAAAGAAGAATTAGAGATTAAATTTTAAAATATATTTAATACTTAAAGAATAGTTAAAGAAATTATTAAAAATCTAAAACTCTTAATACTCTAATATAAAATAGTAGTAGTTATTAATATTAAAATAGTTTATTTAGAGATATTAAAACTATTTACTATTATTATTTTAAAATATTAATATATAAATATATATATCAAAACTATAAGAAATTAATTATAAGATCTAAATTTATAAATAAATAGATCTTAATAATTAATTAGATTAAATAATCTACTATAGTTTAAAAGTATAATATATATACTATTAGATTAAGCTTTAAAGCAAGAGATTCTAAAAATAAACTATAATAATACTTAAAAAGATTATTTTAATATAAAAAAAATATATAATATTATAGTAAGAAAGTACTACTAATAATATTTATATATAAATATTAAATATTATTATTAAATCTATTAAATATATTAATATAAAGCTATATTAAGATATAAAGAATATAGACTTATAAAACCACTACTAAAACTTATATAATTATTTAAAATTATTATATTAGATTTTATATTAAAATTATTTAAGTTTAAATAAATAAATAAAATCTATAACATTATCTTAATAATAATAAATCTATTAATAAAGTATATTATATATATATTAATCATCAAAGTACTTAGAGCTGAGGATTTTACTATAATTATATATAATATATTAATTAAATACTTTATTATACTATAATATATTATAAATAACTAAGCTTAACTATTTATATTACTATTTTAATAAACATTATACTTCTATCTAAATATAAAAAAAAAATTATTAATTACTTTTTATCTATAAACTAATAGTTAAATTAAATAATAAAATTAAATATTAGAGCATTACTTTTAGTATTATTATAATTTTAAATAAGATAATTAAACTAGCCTATTAAATATAATATAGTATATATATAATAATAATAAATATAGCATCATTAGTATATCATCTATCAAAGCTTTAATAGAATTTTAAAATAAAATAAGAATTAATATTAATAACCTACTAAAGACCTATTTTAAGAAAAATAAAAATTCTTAAGTAAAAGTAAATAAAGAATTAGTAATAAATTATATCTAATTAGTAAAGAAAAAATATATTATATTATAAAAAACTCTTTAATAAGCTTTAGAATTATAAGCTAAGTACTTTAATAAAAAATATATTAATATATAGTTTAGAATTAAAAAATAAATAATATTTTAAACTAAAAATATTATACCTCTAAAAAAATTTAAAAAATTTAATTTAAAATAGATTAGGCCTTTCTAAATTATTAATATATAGAATAATATATACTAACTATTATTATTATTATAATATAGATAATTATATCTTATTTTCTATATTTTATTATTAGAATCTTATTATAATTTAGTAAGAATTATAAATCTATCTAAAAAAATATTAATTAATAGCAATATTAAATATAAAATAAAAGAAATTTAAATAGAGAAATAAGTTAATTATAATAAAACTAAAATATATCTTATTAAATAAAGAGAATTCCTTAAAGAAGAGTATATTTAAAAATTAGAGAAGTATATAGCTAATATTATAGCTATAAAGTAATATTTAAAATATTTAAAATTAATATAAAGAAAATCTAAAAGAAGAAAATAAAATTAATTTAAAAAACTATTTATTTATATTTACTATAATTATTAGTTTATATAATATATAATTTAAAGTAGAAAGATGACTTATTAAATATATTAAAAAAAAGCTTAATTAATAAATTTATAAAAATAAGATAAAAGAAACTACTCTTATATCTCTTTTTAACTTTATATAGAGTATATTAAATATTTATTCTTTTTATTCTTCTTTTTTTTATTATTAATAAATCTTTTTTAGAAAGCTATAATATTATTTAAATCTAATAAGAAAAGCTTATTATTAAAATCTATAATTATTATTAAAATAGTATAATTACTCTTAGATTTCTTAAATAGAGAGTTATAATTATTAAGTTTTATAATCTCTTATATATAAGTATAGATTTTATAATTAAAATTAGTTATATTTTAGATAAATTCTTCTATAGCTCTTTTAATATAGTATTAGACTATTAATATTCTAATCTATTTAATAAAATTATTTAGAATTTATTATTATTAGCTAATATTCAAAGTAATTAAAAAATATAAATTAAAATATAAGCTTATTTATTATTATAATAAGTCTTATAAAACTTATTTATTTTATTTAATTTTATAATATATATTACTAGAAAGCACTCTTTAGTTAAAAATTATTAAATAGTTAATTACTATAAATAAAAATAGATAAAATAAGATATCTTAAAAAAAATTTACTCTTTATTAGTTTATTTTATTAATTTTAATTATAAATTAAAATAAGATTTTACTTACTATTTTAATAAGTCTAGTATCTATAAATTTATTAAAAAGTATTATTCTCTCTTTAATAGCCTTAAAAGTAGTATTAGATTTTTTTAATAACTATAAATTATTAATTAAATTTAAGCTAACTTATATAAATATATATAGAAATTATAATAATTATATCACTCTTCTAATAAGAAGGAGTAGATAACTATAATATAATATATATAAAAAATAATTTAGAGTTAAATTATATAATAATATATTAATATTTAAAGTACTAAGACTATTACTTATAAGAAAAAAAATAGCTAGATATATTAGCTTAATAATATAAAGCTAAAATATTTATAATAAAAAAAGCTTAATAGAAAATCCTAATCTATAAATCTATTAAAAATTATTGAAATTTTATTAAAAAAAATTAAATTAAAGCTAGAGATTAAGAAAATAAAACTATATCTAAATTTATAAGCTATAAAATAAAGATTTAAAAATAAAATAGTAAATTAGAAACTATACTTATTATAATAAATAAAAATAAAGAAAGAAAGAAGAAGAGGTCTAATAAAATTTTATTAAGGATTTTATATATAAGAATAATTTATTAATACTAAAATAGTACCTCCACGTTTATAGTTAATAAAAATAATTATTTATATAGTATATATTTTTTATCTATAATTACTTAATAATTATAATAAATTATAGCTTTAAAATTGGATATAAGCTTTAAATTTATAAGATTTAGTTATTATTTAAATTTAGTTCTAAGGCTATAACCCTATAAAAAGAAAGATAGCTATAAAATTATAAATAGAATAGCATTATAAATAGCTTTATGTATTATAGATATATAATTTATGTAATCTTACTAAGACTAGTTTCTATATATTAGTCAGTAGAATATATATCTTAAAGCCACAGTACTATGGCTTCCTAGAGAGTAGCAAATAGCTGTAAACCATATACACACCTATGTTTTACTAGCCATATTCCTTATCCGTACTACTACGCTCTCGTAACCCCTCTTACAGCATCGATCTCAGAAATTTCAATATCAACCCGTCTGTTAGACTTTACTCTGGCAATGATTATGGTTCATTAAGATCATAAGATGTCTTCTAGGTCTAGAAAATAGGGCAAATGCCGAAACCAGTTCCATGCTTCCCTTTAATGTTTTAGTCGGAGTGAGACAACCGTGCGTTTAATGTCCACATCTACCGTTGCCAGAGGTAGCACGTTCTTCATACGCACTTGAAATGGCATTTAATCACAAGGACATACGTACCGCAGTCGAAGTTCTGTCGAACTCAATAATAGACTGCGTTCGATCTGCAAACCTAAACCCCTTTGCTGAACCCGCGAACCTGCCAACCTGGAAATTCGAGCACATGCCTCGGACCCATATCAGCCCAACAGAGGATAAAGTCATTCGGGGAACCCATAAACGCCGATCTCCCAAATGTAGACCTTGAAATTAAATAGTAAGTGTTCCTAGTAAAGAGTACTGCGAAGCACGTGCCCGAATCGCTTGCTCATTCCTTTGTAGGTCGCTACATGATTTTGCGTTTAACATCGACATTGACCACTGCCGAGCTTCTACTCTGTCGCCCTCAGCGAGCATTGCCATGTAAAAAACTACCGCATAAGCAAAATAATTTGCGTCCAGCCAACCTCGGATAGTTAAATCTAATATATTCTAATATATATCTAATATATGACTCCCATCTTCGTACCGGATCCGGCTTAGCGTCTTGCTTTTTCTGTTGGTAAAAGTGCGGAGTAATTTTGTAGGGCTTGCCCCAAGAGACTTGGGCTCACTAACAAGACAGCCACGCCGTTTCTATGCGTATCCAAATACATGAAATTAGCGAGTCGAGCCTCAGGTCAATAGATGAGTTGTGTTATCTCAATGGCAGCTGAAACTGCTAACTTATTTCATGTTTAGACCCCTGGATTTACATAGTATGCACGCTTGCATTGTTCAGGCTTTAACTAATGCGTAGCTAGTTCGGTTTGTAACTTTCGTTGACGTAGGTATCAAAGTTTGTCCTGTACTCAATATTTGGATGACTGCTTTTTGGCTTTGTGATATTCGGTCTGTAGATAGGAGTAGTTGAACATGATCTGGTTCTTTACGGAGTAACCTTCTGGAACAACGATGGAAACAGAGATACATTAGCTTGACACTAATTTCATCGGCTGTCTGTAGCACGAATACGGGGTAGGAGTGTACGGCTACTCAGCGTGGCGTTGTTAGACGCCATTATTTCATGATTTCAAGTCGCGCGAGTATCCTCATGCAAAAGCTGAAGTGCTGGTGTCGAGCCTGGTTATCTGATTATAAAAAAACTGAATCTGTGACCCAGACTACTACGTAAGCGAAGAACCATAGTCGATGACGATCGCATAACCTGAAACACACCACGTCTCTGTACGAAGTACTCTGTACAGATTCGGCATGCTCCGCGATGAGACACGAAGCGTGCCTCAAGTCAAGTGCAGATTTCACAAGACGAAAAACGGAAAAACTCGAGATACGATTAGGCGGGGCTTGGCGGGGCATTTTTTTTTTTCTCATACATAGTCATACCGGGTATACCTGAGCCAAAATGAGAAAAGCGAGATGTCATTGGAAGGCACCGAAAAGCCGGCACGCACCAATGCCGCATGCGGCACCGTGAATCGGCCTTATAACGAAAATAGGTCTAGCGTGCTGCAGGGGAACACGGGCCATGCCATGCCGGTAATTTATGCGCTTGGCTGTATTACCCATACGTACTGTACGATACGCTGTATTGTAGCATACGATCTTGGAGACGAAGAAGGGAACCACACCCACATCCATGGAAGATGGGAACGTAAAAACATCTGTGAGCTACACTCTCCCCACAAAGTAATGTCCAGAAATGGTTTGATATCCTCTACCAAATTATCCATGGAGGAGATGATCGGCAAATCGTCGATGAAATTTGAATTCAGGCAAAACTCGAGGTGTACGTTGCTCGTGAACTTTAACCAGAGGCACTTACGTATATCCGAACTTTACTCTTGAGAGTCAACCAGGGGGGAAGAAGGTCGAGACAAAGTTCTCAAAACGTTCAATTCCGCGCTCTTTCTTTCATTGGTGTTGTGTCAATTGGGTTAACCCACTTTCACTCGTGTCTGAGACGTTCCAAATACGACCTGCGTAGGAGCAAAAGTGGCATAGCGAAGAAAGAGCCTCGAGGTTACATTCACGTCGCATCTTCTTATCTACATGCTTATCAGTCCATTTTTTCCCCCCTTTGTCTACAATGTCTGTCTACAGTGGTCTAGTATTCATCCCATCGTTGATCCTTCTAGCCTATCAATCATCTTCCACTATCAGAAGCCTACGTACGTATCAGGATGAAACAAACCTGAGGCGGCAGGAATGGTACGTACCTTGATGGGCGGAGGTATATCCGACAGATGTCCTGGGTAGCGTGGAAAACGTGGAAAATCTCAAAGGATCGATATACTACACTACTAATCTGAATCGGGGACCGGTGACAAGTATGACAGAAGAAAGTGCCGATAGGATTCTACCGGTGTTGCAGTTTGGGTCCGGCCACATGGCCGTCATATCATTGTAGCAGGAAGGATGCGATTCCTGGAGGAATGACATTATTGAGAGAGCTTGGGTCTCGAAAATAGACCCATATTTGACTCGTTTACTGACCGTAGCTTTCCAGATTTCGTGATCGATGGCGTTTGAGTGTGAGACTTGGGATGGAACGCGCTCACTGTTTGCATGAAAGATACTCGGACTTCGAAGCCCTTACTCTTCGAGTAAACGAATTTAGTTATGTATAGATTGCGTATCAATCAATCTACCTCAAACTTTTTCAGACGCCACCTAGCATTCGACCACTTCACTATATTGACACTGTTGAAAGGGTTGATGCCAGATGTCTAAAAATTTGCACTACATATCACTATTCACACCCTCTCGCTTTGAACGGCCTGGAAGTCTCGTGTGTACCAGCTCTATGGAAATCCTGCTTTGCAAGCATGATCTCAGACACTACTTGTACCGAGCCTGTACGCCGAACTTATTAGATCACCTCGATTGAAAGTAAGGCTCAGGCATCATTTTACCTTGACCGAGGCCACCATGGAAATGAGCTTGACGACACGAGTGTAGAACATCCAAAATTGAATCAATTATTTGGTATAGCCCTAAAGAAAAATCAAATCTACTTGGTCCAGCACCTTCCAGTATCAGAAAGTGAGCGACTATAATGTGGCACGGAACAGACGGCTCAAAAGTAAAGGATTGCTCCAGAATTTCGTTTTCGATTCAAGTAAATCTTAGCACCATTGCCCAAAAGACTAAAGAAGAAACATCGAATGTGAATGTAAGGAAAGGCTATGGTACATCGTTCGGCTGCGGCACAAAGGAGAATAAGCAAAAGACTCAGTCATTGATTGCAAGCACAGAGGATAAGGTCTCTTCTTTCGTGAATTGTATCCCTGGCGATAGGAATAAACAATAGAGGTCGATTGGCTTCTTCGATATAAGTACATTAGGGCAGAAACCTGATATCAAAATGTGACGTTCCGCAGCCCACGAGCGTGATGTCTTGAGCATGTTGTGAGAATCACCACGATTATCCGATGTGCTGCTAGTAGGGTATAATCAGGACACATCATGTCGTTCACGATGCATTACCACGCATCGACTTCGAAACTCTCCTATAAAGGTGTTAGCGACTATCATAGATCAAGATCACAGAGAAACAACTCGCCTCAGGGAAATAGGTCGTCACAACTGTACGGTCCGAAAACTTCCGTCCCGCAAGCGCTTTTAGCGCATTGGTCGCTGATTCCACCGTATCGAACTTGACGAAGATCTTGCCCACACCAGCCGACTGTCGGCTACCACCAGTAGGTCGGGGAATCTTGAGATCGAGTACCTGGCCGTATTTGCCGCATTCCTCCTGTACATCCTCGAGAATTTCTGTAGTATCACATTAGCATGAGTCTTGTTTCGTGTCGATATAAAGTTCACATACCTTCGTAGTCTTCGTTGTTAATCAGTTCATCAGCAGTGACCATGTTCAACAATTGAAGGACACGAGTGGTCTCTAGATCTGCAGATGTTGTTTTGGCGAACATTGACATCGCATTGACGCCCATGTCAAGGCCAGCTGCTTGGGTAGCTCCGATACTGGCGTGTGTGATCTTGAGATGCTTATCACCCAACTCCATACCGTTCAGACTCTCCACTGCGATGGCAGTCGCTGCGGCATCAATGTATTCACAGAACGCAATACCCTAATTAAAGTTAGGTCCGGACAGATAAAAACATCTTATATGTGACTTACCCGAGATTCATCTGTACCACTATCCTTGACCAACACGAAAGCTTTCAACTCGCCAATAGACTTCAAAAGCATGGTGACTGGCTCTTCTGGGATATAAAGAGGAATGTTCGTCACACAGAGCTTGTTTGGCGAATCAGGGACTTGGTTGGAAATCACACCCTCTTGGACTGGCGGCTGGTCCTCGGGGGGAGAGGGGACAATGTAGTCCTTGGGCCGACGCAGTTCCAAGCCACGAGCGCCGCCATTGGCTGTACCTGATGCTTCGTTTTCTTCCATCGTGATGCCGTCCAAGGCAAGTGCGACAGTAGCTTCATTGGAACCCTTGAATTCCAAGAGCGCAAACGAGTGATCCTTCGAGATCTGAGAAGAGACGCATGGATCGATACCCTCAATAACGTTCAATCCGTTTAGTTGCAGGTTGAAGAATGAAACAAGAGCTGCATCGGTCACGTTGGGAGGCAGGTTGTGAGCAAATAAGCGTCTAGCTTGTCTTGAGTTGGCTGGTCGCAGGGCAGAGCTTTCGGTGCTAGTCGCTGCAGGTTGATTCACAAGGGCTTGAAGACGGCTGGGGTCGACTGCCTGTTGACGAGGCGCACCAGGGAGCGGGAACATGCCGGAGATCTTGGCCTGCTCAGCGGTAACGTTATCGTATCCGGGGGGCTTAATATCCCATTGTGTCAAACGACGTTTTCGCTCCAAGACAGACACGACATTCGTCAAATCAGGAGTTGGCTCTCTCTTTTTAGGAGGTGTTGCGCTTCGTCGTCGTTGTTGTTGTTCTCCTCTGTCTCGTCCTCCCTCACGCTCTCGGCGACGCGGTCGGTCTTCGAAGAGATCGCCCCGATCCCCTCGTTCACGTCGCGCTGGCCGTTCTTCATGATCCCGGCGACGACGGTCACCTCGATCTCTGTCCCATTCTCGCTCATCTCGTCGACCTGAATACCGGTCTTCGCGTTCTCTGGCTCTGTAATCGCGACTAGATGAATATGAGTCTCCTTCTGCTTCGCGGCGCGAACCTCGTCCGGGGCCGTGGTGTGGCGATCTGGAGCGTCGTCGTTCACCTCGGTCACGTTCGCCTCGATCCCTTCGTTCGTCCCTCTGTTTATAGATGTATCAGTATGATAGTTCAAATGGGCGTCAGATAGAATGGGCAAAGCCCTTACATAATGATCTCTAGAGCGACCAGAGTCTAAGAATAATATGTCAGCACTTTTTCATCCTGAGACAATGCGTGTCTGATGGTTACCTCTGGAAGAGTATGCGTCGCCGTTCATTTTGACCTCGTTCAAGTGTGGCAGGACTGAAGCTTAAATACCAATCACTTAGAGTCACCTGGTATAATAGTGATGACAAAAGAGATGGAAAGAAGGTATGAGACAAAATATGTAGACGAACACGGTTGCACGCGAAAGAGGAGGAACAGTTGACGTTGCTCTCTTTGCTTCAAATCTTTTGTCCAAAGCGGCTGGCAGGTGGTCCAGACAAATTCTGAGGTGAGCTTCCGCCCCAGCGTCTAGCGCGGAACATAGCGCGCCGCGTCTATCCCGCCTATGGGAGCTTGGGTATATCTGCGGAGCTTCGAGGCGCTGGATCTGCGAACACTTCTGATTGCTGACTGTTGGACACATCAATTTCACCTTCTTCAGTATGGGTTGAGCGCAAATATTCTTTTCAGTATTTCTTCTACATAATGACCGTACATTTCACAGAATGGCGCAAACTGCCCATCAGCCTGAGTGAGCTCTGTATCAATACCACGTTGCGATGCGGGCAATCTTTCAGGTCAGTCGATACGAGGTTCTCTACATAACCAAGCTAATCGATCCCCGAAAAGATGGAAACAACTTCCCGATAGCGATGAATGGCGTTGTGTCCTCCGCGGACGCCTGATTTCATTGCGACAGGACCCGTCGTACTTGTACTATCGATCTTGCGCTCCCCGCAAACCCCTGGCTACGCTTTCCAAATCCACACTGTCAGTACCGACGCCGAATGGTACAGCGACTACATCAGATGAGACGCGCGAAATAGTCACTCATTACCTCAACCTGACCTCCAACCTCACCGATCTCTACAACCAATGGTCCGATTCCGACCCCAACTTCAAGAAGAAAGCACCAAACTTCACGGGCATTCGTATCCTGCGTCAGGATGCCTGGGAGACTTTAGTGTCATTTATATGCAGTAGCAACAACAACATAGCGCGAATATCCCAAATGGTGGAGAAACTATGTACAAACTACGGTGATCTGGTGGCTATCATTGACGATCAATCTTATCACGATTTTCCACCACCGGAAGCGTTGACTGGCAAGGACGTTGAAGCGAGACTGAGAGAATTGGGCTTTGGTTACCGGGCGAAATACATATATCAGACTGCGGTTATGGTTTCAGAGAAGGACAAAGGTTGGCTAGAGTCTCTACGAAATCCCGAAAGTCCTGCGTTTGGCGTCGCACCGAGCCCGGGAGGCGAAATGCGTCCCGAAGGCAGAGAGGGCTACCGCGACGCCCATGAAAAGCTGCTCGAACTACAAGGCGTCGGTCCGAAAGTAGCTGATTGCGTTTGTCTGATGGGTCTTGGCTGGGGAGAAGCAGTGCCAGTCGACACCCATGGTTAGTGGTTTCCTATCTGGTTGGACGTGCAGGATATGTTGACTAACGACAACTTAATCAGTCTGGCAAATCGCGCAGAGAGATTACAAGTTTGGCAAGGGCGGTAACAAGTCATTGACAAAAGCCACCTACGATGCCGTTGGAGCGCATTTCCGCAAACTTTGGGGCAAAGAAGCCGGGTGGGCTCATAGCGTTTTGTTCACGGCAGATCTCAGAAGTTTCTCTGACAGGCTGGCTACTAAGGTTGAAGTGAAGGTCAAGGAGGAAAACGATGTGCCGGTGAAAACGATCATCACGTCTACGGTGGCAGTTAAGCGGCCGCTTGACGACCAGGATACCGAGCCAATTAAGAAGGAAGAGCTTGTTGTCCAGGCGGCCGAGACGGTGGTCAACCGCAGGAGGTCTAAACGGCAACGTAGGTGACGCGGGATTCAAGCGATATGAAATTGAGGCGGCGAAGTCATACGAAAGGAGTATGGGAGGTGTTTTCGTCGATGGCCGATAATATACATTCCTGGTGACTGACTGGCCTATGCAAAGAATTGGAGTAAGTCGGAGCTTGGTGCGGGGAAGCGTATCCACAGTCGACTGACTCCGTCACGAGGATGTGCAGAAATCGATTTCATCGGATCAATCAGGAGCTCGGTGAGCGCTCTGATTATCACGCATACTGGAACAATGCACCACGCACACACTGTACAACAAAGTCTTGTATGACTATGAACATTTGAAGACAGTGTAGCAAGGCTGGTCAGTATCAAACAGACGGACCATCTCCGAGCCGGCGGAAATTGAGTGTCCGCTATACTTGCCCGATCGAGACATGCCGTGATCTGAGATGGCAGCGTGACCGGATAGATAGAAAATACCGCTCTCCTTACAGCAGGCGCGGGGATTCCTGTAGATTATATTATATATATATATATATATATACGACTAAATAGATGGATAAGTGAACACCACGTACGTAGTCAATTGTGGTACCATCGGTTATAAAACAAAAACAAAAAGAAAAAGAAAAGAAAAGAGACTCGGTTAAATGTGTCCGGCCACAAGTCCGACCCCGTCAGGAACAGAAGGAACACCCGGCCAAAGGCGGTGAAGTTTTCTTTCTTGGTTCGGGCCAAAAACTTTTCGCTATCAAATTGCCGCCGAGCGGGCCTGCCCTGACTGACTGACTGACTGACTGACTGTTTTCTGTGGAGATTCTTGTGACTCGTCTTTCCCTTCATACCCTTCAATTCACCCCATACACTGTATGTAGACTGTGTTCTCCGTCTTGTCGCTGATTGCCTGTTGATTGGCCATTCTCCTTCTATTTTCATATTTCATCTTATTCTTATTTCTTTTGTGTTTGGTCTGGCTTGCGAAAAGAGGCGCTGTTTGTTTTCCCTTCCTTTACTAATCGCCAATTGACCGACCACAAACAACAACCGGTCATCGCGACTCCATTCTTGTTATCGTTTCTCGCCCATAGAATTTTAACGGGCTATTCAGAGAGCTATTTACAACATGTCCAAAGTCACCGCCGCCGTCAAGGCCACCTTGGTCGGAACCCAGGAAGAGGAGCTGGCAGTGTCGCAGCAGATCAAGACCAACTTTGTACAGCATGCGCGCAAGGATGAGAGCTCCGGAGAGCTCTACATGACCGAAGACGAATTCATTGATGCTATTGCGCCCAAAGATCAGGATTATGTGAGTAGGCATATGTACCACATTTTAATAATGCTCTCTCTGATAGAATGTACTTCAGCACAAAATTCGGCGTGATCAATACGGAATCCTTTTCGGCGTCGCAGATCGCAGAAAAACGGGACGAATCAATCTTGCCGACTGGGCCGCGTTCGAGAACCTTTTGGCAAAGCCTGACGCCGAATACGAAATCGCCTTCCGTTTGTTCGATGTGGAAGGGGCTGGCGCGATCAAGTTCGAGACATTCAAAAAGTTGTACGACCAGAACAAGGGATCCGAAACTATCCCATTCGACTGGAACTCCGAGTGGGCTTCGTTGTATATTGGAAGGAAGAAGACCCGCCATGACATGACCTATCCTCAATTCGCCCAGATGCTCCGTGGACTTCAAGGAGAGCGTATCCGCCAGGCATTCCATTTGTTCGACAAGGACGGCGATGGATATATCGCACCCGAAGACTTCCAGCGCATTATTCTCGAGACCTCGAAACACAAGCTCTCCGACTACCTCCTAGAACACCTCCCTACATTGTGCAACATCTCGTCAGGAAGCAAAATTTCCTACGCCAACGTGCGCGCCTTTCAGAATATCATCCGCGAGATGGACATGATCGACGTTATTATCCGGGAGGCGACCAAGAAAAGCTCGGACGGAAAGATCACTCGTGCCGAATTCCTCAACGAAGCCGCCCGCATCACGCGTTTCTCACAATTCACACCCATGGAAGCAGATATTCTCTTCCACTTTGCGGGCTTGGAAGCCCCTAGCGGGAGACTATCCTTGAAAGATTTCGCAAAGGTGATCGATGCTTCGTGGCAAACGGCCGATCGCGGCCTAGACACTCTCTCTGGAGGAATCGCCAAGGTGGAAGAAACTGCCAAGTCGTTCATGCAAGGTCTTCTTGAGTCCGCCCATCACTTTGGTCTTGGAAGTATTGCAGGTGCTTTCGGTGCGTTTATGGTCTACCCTATCGACTTGGTTAAGACCCGTATGCAGAATCAACGAAGTGCTCGACCGGGAGAGAGACTGTACAACAACTCCATCGATTGCGCCAGAAAGGTCATTCGAAATGAGGGTATCCGTGGTTTGTATTCTGGTGTTATTCCGCAATTGATTGGTGTTGCGCCTGAAAAGGCCATCAAGTTGACAGTCAATGATCTGGTTCGTGGCTATGCTACCGATAATGATACTGGCAAGATCAAATTACCTTGGGAGATCTTGGCTGGCGCCTCTGCCGGTGGTTGTCAAGTGGTAAGTTCTATCAATGCTGTTGTGCGAAAGATTGTATCTAACTGCTCGGTTGAAAGGTCTTTACCAACCCGTTGGAAATCGTCAAGATTCGTCTTCAAGTGCAAGGTGAGCTCGCCAAGAGCGTGGAAGGAACCCCTAAACGTTCTGCGATGTGGATTGTCCGAAATCTGGGTCTTGTTGGCTTGTACAAGGGTGCAAGTGCCTGTCTTCTTCGTGACGGTGAGTATCGCACTTTGATTGAAGTTGAAACAATATGCTAATTCGTGGACAGTCCCGTTCTCTGCTATTTACTTCCCTACCTATGCGCACTTAAAATCAGACTTCTTCGGAGAGTCCCCCACACATAAGCTTGGTGTTTTGCAACTTCTGACAGCCGGTGCTATCGCTGGTATGCCTGCAGCCTACCTTACTACGCCATGCGATGTGATCAAGACACGTCTGCAGGTAGAAGCACGCAAGGGAGAGACAAAGTACACTTCTCTGCGTCACTGCGCTTCTACCATTTTGAAAGAGGAAGGATTCAAGGCTTTCTTCAAGGGCGGTCCAGCTCGTATTCTCCGATCATCGCCTCAATTCGGTTTCACTCTGGCCGCATACGAAGTTTTGCAAAAGGCACTGCCGTTGCCCGGATCCGAGGATCACGGCGTTTCTCTCTCCACCGCCGAAACCTCCTCGGTACCATCCACAACCGCACCACTTCCCTATCTGCGGTCGAGAAATGCATTGAAATTGATTCTTGATCTCGACGAGAACTTTGGTCGCATCAAAGTACCCGAAGGTGCTTCGCTTCCCAAGATCTTTGGTGGATCCAAGCAATAAACTTTTTGCAGTGGTGAACCCACAAAAATATGCATCCTTTCATTTCAATGTCGATATCCGGATCTGCTATAGCAAGACATTACTCTAAGCATTTCCTTTTTCTCTTTTTGCATAATGTCACTGCATCTATCGCAGATCTCGTGCGATCCCCGAATTGATACAGGTCACGATATAAAACATTTTTTTGTGTGAATCTTTTGCCTTTTCATTTTGCGAGCATGTTGACTATACTTTTCTTTTCTTATTCTCCCGTGTCTTCTTTCAGATAGAAAGATTTCCTGTATCCAACGACACTGGCCCTACAGTTTGGTGTTGTAGGACAGATGCCATCTCTTGAGATAGTGCATCATGCCCGTCTTGGTGTTTGTGTCTAGATAGAGTAAACATTTGTACATGCTAGATGATAGATACAGTTCGATGTACCTTGGGTTCATACTATGTAGTATTCCAGTACCTGAATCTGTGGCTGTACCCCGGGTACGGCACTCCGTAGGTCAAACTACCGCAGTGGGGCCGCCGCCCGGATCCCGCCCCCTGAAGTCGGCGGGCCTCTTGGCGGCTACTTACTTAGAAATGTATGACTCGTTTCGTCCAATCCAGAGGGTCAGCGCAACAATGAGGCACAACGCACTCACACATCCTTCAGTATGAGTGGACTTTGGGCGCCTTACCACTAGGCAGCTGTCACTGCTGAAATGGAACCACCACAGTCTGCCCAAAACTATTCATAAAAGGCAGGGTCAATGCAGGAAGTTGCTGATCCCCACCACAGGTCGGAATAACCCATCCAGCCAGTATAGGCGTACCGCATCCATCCTAACACAGAAGCAGGAGGTCACCAACAGCTGATAAAGATATCGGTACCGTTCTTGCGAACTTGTATATAGCCCATGGGTAGAATTAAAGCAGCATAGGAGACAGGTGCGGCCTGGTCAATAGTGTGTTGATGATAATAATGGCAGGAGGCCTCCGAATCATAATATTCTATATTGAAATATACTACAATACAAATAGGAAATATACACTTCTCAATGACCCTTCTTCTTCATCACAGCAGCCGTTGGGCTATACGGCATTGTCAAGAGCCTTGTCCAACCACTTACCACCCAGGTTCGGGAAACTGATTCAACGTCATAGAGTCAGTTGATCAGGAGGAGTCACAACGGCGTCCTCAACCAGACTTCACAAAGGCGGCCTGGCCTTCCCTGAGAGATCATAACGTCACTCTCATGAACCTGATTTACCACATGTAGTTCGAAGCCAATTGACGTCAAGTGTCAGTCGAATTGGGGGAGTCACAAAGGCGTCCGCACCGGGCTTCACAGGGGCCATCCGGTCTTCTATTGAACTACACCTTTCGCTCTTCTACCGTCGAGACTTTGAGAAGCCGATTGACATCGTAGTGTCCGTCGAACCGGGAGGAGTCACAAAGGCGTCCTCATCAAGCTTCAAAATGGCCACTTGATCTTCTTGCTGATGTGCGTGTCCCTTAACAAGAGTCTCATTCGAAACCAATTTGACGTCGATGAAGGCGGTCAAATCGGGAGGAGTCACAACGGCGTCCTCACCAGGCTTCATAAAGTCCACCTGGTTTTCGAAGATCTACGGTTCAATGAATTGAACGGAGATCACCAGCCTGCCCTTCCGGGGGCGCTGAAGGAGCTTCCAAAGAAGCTTCGGAAACAGCCCCCGTTGTAGCATTGTGGGTGAGGTTGACGGCGGCTGTGGTGGTGTTATTGGCAGTGGCCGCCGGCTGGGAGACTCTTGTAGTGACGTCGGGGATGACGTCGGGAGGAGGGTTGGCCGGGGGAAGGGGATTGGCGTTGTCGTTGGCAGGGGGAGTTTCTCTGCGGCTGTTTCAAACATCATTAGTCAACAGACCTATCAATGCACTTTACGATTCGACTTACTGCCAGAAGAAACGTCCAATTCTGTTTAATAGGCCTTCCCGCTCCGGACGCACACTGCAGCTTCAGTCAGAAGAAGAACTTACAGACTGCTTGAACGGTTACTTACTCAGCTCGTCTCGAGGTAGTAATCTCTGTTCCTGGGGGAGGCATGCTCATACTGGCCGTTGGCAAGCGCAGCCGGGCCAATTCGATTTCATGGGCGCGGGCTCTGAAGGGAAATGTCAGCATTGTACACTTTACTGCATGATTGACAAGAGATCAGCACTTACGGGCCAAGGACAAAGCGGTTCTTGTACGGGATCCAGATGAGCCTCCTCAAGATATACCCCAGGATGGTGAGCGAAAGCACTACCAGCACGCCCACCAGGATGTCATGCGCCGTGCCCCAGAGATCCCACCACAGGAACTTGATCCTGTCTGTCGGTGGGCAGGAAGGAGTCGCGCTGTGGCTGACAGTGGCCGTGGTGGTGGTGGTAGCGGTGGTGGTGGTGGTGGTGGTTGGAATCGTCACTGTTCGGACGATGGTGTTGATGATGGTGGTGAGAGCCATCTTGTCGGGAAAAGAAAGCAGTTTCGAGATTTATTTTTTTTTTTTAAAAAAAAGAAGTTTTCTGAAAACGAAAAAAAGGCGGCGGCAGGGAATCTGGAAAGGCTTTCTTGAAGGAAGAGAAAGAAGAGAAGAGAAGAGAAGAGAAGAAGAGAAGAAAGAAGAGAAGAAAGAAGAGGGGAGAAGAAGAAGAAGAGGGCAGAGGGAAAGAGATGCTGCCAGAAAGGGAAGGCGCGAGTGGCAGACGAGGAAGGCACCACCTGGGCACCTGTCGTGCCGTAAATGGCAGGTGCCACCTGCCATGTACATCTGGGGCGTGCCAGGAAAGGTGATACTTCAATCCTCAATCGTGAAGGTATGGGAGGCGCTTAGGTATCGATTACAAGATATCCATGGATCTCTAAATGAATAGAATAGCCACCGACTTTCCACGACGTCTCTGACCTACCTAGGTAGGCTGTGCTATCTGGGGCGTGCCAGGAAAGGTGATCCTTCAATGCCTCCAAAATCTTATAGGTGTGGTAGGCGCTCTTTAATACTATAACGAATGAAGGCTTGACTCCATTTCTGGGTTCGGAGGCTGTACCCTCAGAATTGAGAAGAGCAGTAACTAAGCAATCGATGGTACCAAAACACCTTTAAACAACACATCCTTCTATATCCGATGACGGTAAGTAGCAGGTCTTACTTCTGGAATCTTTTCCGACCCTCTTCGACGAATACAACATCCGCAGAACTGACCAGTACAGTGACCAAGCAAGGTCCCTCTGGAGCAGACTCTTGGACTTTCGCAGCAACCGCAGTCGTAATTGCAACAGCCCCCTCTTGTCCGACACATTCTTCTTTGCCCTTCAGGTCTCAGTTCTTGGGAATGTACAAAGCGACGTGCACAAGATCCTTTTGGCTGATTATTCAGTTGGTCACTCATAGCCCTTATATGAAGCCACCACTCCATATCCAAACCTTTCACCTCCTCTTCATATGCTTCTAGGCGCTGCGTCTCTGTTTCGGATAAATTGCGAACCTTTGCTGTTTTCTCGAGGGAGCTGATTTCCTCTTTGAGGTAAATTTCGCGTTCACAGATTCCAACGCCAGTGAGCCGTTCCTCGTGGTGCCGGAATGCCCATTGAATTTGGATCTGTTTCTTTGCTGACGAAGCCAGCCACTTTTCGAAGTCCATGAGCATATTTAGTGCACGATACTTCTTGCGCTTCCGCAAGCTCTCCTCTACCCGCTCGATTAACTTCATGGTTGTGGTGGGATGGCTGTCAAGATGGTGTGGGTTTTGAGTCGCTGTGAAGGTAGATAGATTCGAGTGTCAGGGGAGTGAGCGGACACTTCAATGCTATATATGTATATGTAGGCGATAGGCAACCCTTCCAAGATGGTATGTAGGCGTCATTGCATCCATATATCGACGCTGCTGCCTGCTCATCGCACCGACGGTTCTGTTTTGGCATTTGAGTTTCCTCAAGTCTGGAACGGCAATTGACACCACCATGGACTTCAAAAGGCAAGGCATAAATACAATCTAACAGGTATTCAACAAAGTGCGACCTCTCTGGCGCTGCAGCTCCTAAACTAGGCACCCGTGTCGTCCTGTCACCTAGGTAGAATTCCTCAGAAAGCACTTTCAAGATAGACATCGTTACGGAGGCCTTCGGGGTTAGATAAGTATAGTACCACCTGGGCAACCTCGAACTTAATCAATAGTCATGCAGGTCTAAACACTTCGATTACCTATTGATATCCATCTGTGGCTTTCCTATCAAAATTCTGGCAATGCATAGCCTTAGACGTCAAGTGTCAAGTCAGGTAGATTTAGCCTTGTGGCGCATGCACATCCTTTTGTTGAAAGCCTCGCATCACAGACACAGAAGCAACTGGCTCTCGTTCTTTATTTTTTTTTCCCGTCTACTTTATCGTTGTTCTATGCATGATTTGATATGAAAATGACAGGTTGTCATTGGCTATCACTGGGGCGATGTTTTGACGGCATTTGCCGGTCAAGTTAATGAGCTCATTAGTATAAGAGAGCACCCAAATCTAAGACTTCTTCTTTTCTTCCTTTCCCTAAAAATTATTCTTCATCTCTATCTTGACTATTATTTAGTTGCTAGAGTCACTCAAGCTGACCATTTCACAGCGAACTTTCATTTTGTCGTTTCCTGGAAGACTTCCGAGCCCTAATCGAGGAGAAAACGGGACATCCAAAAGTGTGAGCCTTCTTTATAAATCACTTGACACAGGAGAAATTTGTGACCATCGGTAACTTTGACTGGTATTTTTCTTTGATAAAGGTGTTAGAATGGTATTTCAAGGGTCTGTCCTCAGTCGAATTCTTCTTGTAGGCAAAGTCACTAATCTCTCGACAGGATATGTCGCGAGTTTGCGAAAAACGGAACATGCAAGTTCAAGAAATGCAAGTTTCAGCACATCAAAAATGGACAAGACCTTTCTGTCACCAAGACAAGGTCTTCGTCGCCGTCCAGCAGCCTGTCCAAATCGGAAAAAGAATTTCGATCTTGGAAGCATAGCATTCCCCTGAACAGCAAAGCTTTTTTGCATGGCGGCAAGCTTGCTTCGATCTTTCAAAAAGCCTATCAACTGATTGAAGTCGATGTTGGTGTTCGTCAATCAGTCATTCAGAAGCTCTCTGAGGAGGGTGGTCTCGCTTGTATCAAGATGGCGATTGAGCAAGATCTCGAACAACTTCCTGCAAGCACGAAGCAGCTCTTGTTTCAAAACCGAATCCTTCCCTTGCTGAAAATCGTCTCTCATCCAGATGTTCTGCAATCGTTGATACTCGAACGGGCGGTTGGAACCATTTACAACTTTTTGTTTGGTGTCAGCGGAGAAAGAGCCTCAAAGCTCCTGGCGTTCTGTTCCGAAGTGCTCATGCATTGCACCAAAGATGAGTCTACCCTGGAGTGGCTGGAGGCTTCCCTTGTGGTATTCTCGCGAATAGTGGATATGAACTCTACAGCGCTTGTTCAGGAACCTCTGAAGAACTGTGCCAGTCAGTTCCAAATGATATTCACTACATGGGTCACTGCTCGTCCGGAGCATTCCTTGCACGAGTCACGAGTGCATCTCGAACGCTTACTGCGCCGGTTTGAAATTGGTGTCTCGCTGCCTAACATGCCCCAAAAGACTCCATCTCAAGAGCCAAAAACACGAGGCTCTTTTGTCATTGAATACGAACCCCCTGGCGGCCGCCATGACAATGACCACACAGATATTTGCCAAATTCGTATTATGCCAACTTTTCAAGAGATATGCAGCCGCCGCAACGAGTATCTTCCTCTGTTTGACCCAACGCTGTGGCACGTCAACGGCCTTCAGGGACTTTTGGATCGCAACTTCCGTTTACTACGTGAAGATACCGTCGGCCTGCTACGAGATGCCATCCACTCCGAAATTCAGCCATCACGAAACGTCAACAATAAAAATCAACAACGTACCAATGTATACCACAATGGTAGGATCATGAAACTTGGTTTTCATTGGAAAGATGGATTGCATTTCAAGCTTGACTTTTCTCAACCGACGCATGTCGGTAAAATGACATGCGCGAAACGGGAGGAATGGTGGAAGATTTCTAAACGTCTGCAGCCGGGTGCTTTGGTCTGCTTGATCATGCAGAGAAACTTTGCATTATTTTGTACTGTCATCAACCCACAAGCCGCAGCGCGTAAGCGAGGGCCAATTGTTGACGACAAACCTCAGCACGAGCCAGATGGTTTATGGAAAGATCCTCAGGAAGCTGCTGTCTTTCTACAATTGACTAGTGTCAACGATAGACACATTGAGATGGTTTTGCATCACCACACCACAAAAGACTCGCGCATTGCTCTTGTGGAATTCCCAGGTGTTCTTCTCCCAGCTTTTGAACCCACCCTGAAAGCACTCCAGTTGATGAAGAGTGTTGACAACCTTCCATTTTCCGAACTATTGGTCCCCAGAAGCTCTAATGATAGGTCACCTGTTGATCCTCCTCTGTACGCAACCGAGCCCGGCTTTCAGTTCAACCTGCGCTGCTTGATGAATGATAATAGCGATTTTTTCGTCCGTGTCGGATTGCCCACTGACTTGCAAAAACTGCGACAGAATTCGAGTTTGGATGATGCACAAGCATCTGCCCTTGTCGATACGCTGCAGCGAAGGATAGGCCTAATTCAGGGGCCACCGGGAACCGGGAAAAGCTATACAGGCGTTGCTCTTATCAAGGTTCTACTGGCTAACAAGGGACGTGGAAAGAAACGTCTTGGCCCCATAGTTTGTGTGACCTACACAAATCATGCGCTCGACCAGTTGCTGGAGTCTCTTTTGCAAAATGGTGTTACAAAGCAAATTGTTCGTATGGGTGGACAGTCAAAGTCCGAGGCCTTGAAAGCCTACAATCTCCATGGTCTTTCTAGGAATATTGGTAAGACGAAAATGGAAAAGGGTAGCCTATGGACCTATCATGCCTCCTTAGAAAGATGCGAGAAGGATTTCGAACAAATCGGCCTTCGAGATGAAATTACGCCGACGCGTTTGAAGGATCATTTACGCGATACCTACCCTGCACATTATAATCAGCTTTTCGGTATCGACGAAGATGGTTACCAGCATGCACATAACGACAATCGTTGGAAAACGTTCAATCAATGGCGGAGGGCAGGTGGGAAGGCCTCCACGGAACAAACCCGACGTGTTGCGCAGCTCGAATCGATTTCTCTCTGGCAAATGTCACAACCTGAGCGAGAGAGTCTTGTCAAACATTGGCAGCAGCAGATTAGAGACGAGATGCAAGAGGAGTTGATTAATATATGTATCACTCACAAAGATACTAGACGAGACTTCGACAATATCTTGAACGAAGTGGATCTGCGATGCCTCAGTCAGGCGGATGTCATTGGAGTTACGACAACAGGACTAGCGAGGAATTTGAACATGCTTCGAAGATTGCAGTCGAAAGTCGTGCTCTGTGAAGAAGCAGGCGAAGTATTGGAGCCGCATCTTCTTACCGCTTTACTCCCATCAGTAGAGCATGCTATTCTTATTGGCGACCACTATCAACTTCGTCCGCAGGTACAAAACTACGAGCTCTCTCGCGAGAATAAAAATGGTGGAGAGAGGTACTCATTGGATGTGTCCCTCTTTGAGCGTCTCGTTGAGACAGACAGTGCCATGGGCTGCGGTTTGCCCTACAGCACCTTACAGACACAACGCCGTATGCACCCCTCCATCGCCCAGCTTGTGCGTGAGACATTGTACCCACAGCTTCAGGATGTTCCTTCAGTATCTGATTACCCCGCTGTGAAGGGCATCCGTAGGAGACTATTCTGGCTGGACCACCGTGAATCAGAGGGAAACCCGACAAATGCAGAAGCAACAGCGACATCGCGATGGAATGATTACGAAGTTGAAATGACCACAGCCTTGGTCAACCACCTTGTCTGCCAAGGAGAATATGGCAGCGGTGAAATAGCCGTTCTTACGCCCTACCTAGGCCAGCTGCAGAAACTGAGGAGGAGACTTGGGAGGTCATTTGCAATCACTATCGGGGATCGGGACCAAGATGACCTCGACAAGGCTGGTCTCCAAGAAGATGAGGAGCAAGCCTCGGCGCGCCTTGCAGTAAAAGGAACACTTCTTCAAAACTTGCGGGTGGCCACAATCGACAATTTCCAGGGAGAGGAAGCGAGTGTAGTCGTGATTTCACTCGTCCGGAGCAATCCGCAAAACAGATGTGGTTTTCTGCGTACTTCGAACCGAATCAACGTCCTACTTTCTCGAGCAAAGCACGGCATGTACATCATCGGAAACTCAATGACCTCTATGCATGTTCCCATGTGGGCAGATGTCATCGACATCTTTAGGCGAAACGAGAATATTGGCACAAGCTTGGAGTTGCAATGCCCGCGCCACCCCGACACTCCAATCATTGTATCCAAGCCAGATGACTTTCCACGGGTCTCGCCGGAAGGAGGATGTGATCTCCGTTGCATCAACCGTTTATCGTGCGGCCACGCCTGCATTCAGAAATGTCACTCGGAAGTCCTTCACAATGCTGTTCAATGCCTGGAACCGTGTCAGCGACCTCGGAAGAGTTGCTCTCATTCCTGTCCTAAGAAATGTGGTGAAACGTGCCCTTCTAGATGCACGGAAAGCGTCTTTCAGGCAGATAGGAAGCTTGATTGCGGTCATGTGGTGCAGAGGCTTCCCTGCTGGCAGAGTCAGGATTTGTCAACTGTACGTTGCTCTGTGCTGGTCGAGAAGACGGTACCAAGCTGCAACCACAAAGTTCGAGTTGCATGTCACGTTGATGTCGGTTCGCGACAGTATAAATGTACTGTGCAGTGTGGGAGTTATTTGGCATGCGGTCATTCATGCAAAAATCAATGTCTGAAGTGCGTCACAAAATCAGACTCAGGGGACGTCAACACGGATCATGGTGTTTGTCGACAGAAATGTGGTCGAAACCAAAATACGTGCTCTCATCGATGCGAGACCCCTTGTCATGGCGAACAGCCATGCCCACCATGTCAATCACCCTGCGAAGTCAACTGCGGACATTCCAAATGCGCTAGAAAGTGTTCGGAGCCGTGTGCTCCTTGTGCTGAAGAGAAGTGTTTTTCTTCGTGTCCGCATAGTACATGCAGCATGCCTTGTGCCGCGCCTTGTAACCATGTCCCATGTTCGGTGAGATGTGAGAAGTTCCTGGCATGTGGGCATCAATGCCCATCAGTCTGCGGAGAGATCTGTCCACCTGAAAAATATTGCCAAATATGCGGCAGTGAGGAGATCAAGGAATACACTGTCGATTTCATTATGGGGGATGTATACAGAGACATCGACCTTGACGATAATCCGTGCATATTCCCCAAATGTGGACATTTCCTCACTATAGAGAACATGGACGGACTGATGCAATTGAACAAGTACTACGTTCTTGACGAACGTGGGAAACCGAGTAAAATCGCCGCTTCGTCGGAGCCATTCTCCATTAGCGACATAAAGACATGTCCCAGCTGCCGTGGACCACTAAGAGATCTTGCTCGATATGGACGCTTGGTACGCCGGGCTATTTTGGATGAGTCTACCAAAAAACTGATTTTGTATTTGAACCGCGAGTACATTCCACTTGCGCAGGAGCTTCCAAAACGAATTCAACAATTGCAGGATACCAGAAACGAACAGCACATTTCCTGGCCGGGCACCATTGACATGAAAGGTGAACGAAATTCACTAGTCACTTACATGCGATCTATTGTCTCCGCAAAAAAGGCCGGGAGATGGAAAGAGATTCTGGATTTGCGACAGCGCATCGCCACGTATCAGAAACGAGTCTCTCCAGAGGAGCAACCGTACGCCCGGATCCGTCAATTGGCCACAAAAGCACACCGTCGGCAGAATACTGTTGAATCCTCTGATGATTTGGAAATTGGAAGTGAGATTTTGCAAACGAAAGGGTCCCTGCAAGGAATGGCATTGAGTCTGCGATTGGATATTGCCCTGCTAGCGGACTTTTTTGAGCTGCGTCGAAATAGCCCTAAGACCGATGACACCAAAGTTGACATGGATCTGTCAGCTATGAGAAAGGAATGCGAGGCATTGATCAAAAATGCCTCTGAATCAAAACGTCTTCTCCACCAGACAGAGGGCTACATATTCCTTGCCCAACTCCACGCCTTTGAGCGTTCACACACCGCAGCACCCGAAATAGCCAAATTACACTTGACTGAAGGCACAGAAGCGGTCAATCAAGCCAAGAAGCTTTGCGACGAACACCCAGCTCAAACCCATGGCCTAGCAAACGAGATCGAAGGCGTGGAGAAGATGCTTCGCGGCATGACTTTCTACACAGCAGTCACCAATGAAGAGCGCATGGCTGTTATTGCGGCCATGGCTCGCGAGTTTAGCGGCACCGGTCATTGGTACTATTGTCGTAACGGCCATCCTTTCACCATTGGGGAATGCGGTATGGCGATGCAGAGGTCTGTATGTCCTGAGTGCGGAGAGCCTGTCGGTGGACAGAATCACCAAGCTGTAGAGGGGGTCACACGTGCGACAGATCTGGAGGTCAATTTTGCACGGATGGGTTTGCATTGATCAAGGCTGCTGGTCCGTGTATCTCAAGGAAGGTGTATACAGACTGAGTGGGTGTATGTATGATATGGGCTAACTTTTTTAGATTAGTTGTCTTTTTGCGTCAATCGTTCTACCAATAATTCTCATGATTGGGTCAAAGAGCATAGTTAGTGTTGATAGAATGGAAAGAAGGAAGAAGCTGATGTCAGATTCGTTGCTTGATGCTTGTGGATACACTTGATGGATCGTTGATACGTTGTGATAGCGTCAGACTAGACCAAATAGAGTAACCAGCTGGTTTTCGGATATTGAACGGATATAGACAAGAACTGTACAAAACCTCGGTAGCAAATAGTCTTCAGGAAAGCACTCGAGATATTGAGAAAAGGTTGCCACCTAGCTGTGCCCGAAATGTTATAAGTAATCCGTTCTTGCCTGTCGAAATCAGTCTTCCATCTGATCTCGTTCTCAAGGTCACTCAAAATTCAACATATTTACTGGACTTGCTGGATTTGAGATAATTTCCTTTTTGTTTGACACTCCACAATGCCGCTGCTTGCAGGAAAGGAAATCACCCAGAATGGCCTGGGTCTAAGTCGTATGAGTTTCATCGCCCTGCCAAAGGCATTATGCACTTGTTAACCTCACAATCTTTGATAGGCTTCACCCAACCCGGCTTCAGCCTACCGGATGAAGAAACCTTCAAAGTGCTCAAAGCAGCCATTGCCGCTGGAGTAAATTGCTGGAACGGTGCCGATTTCTATGGAACCCCAGACAACAATTCTCTCCATCTCATGAACCGCTATTTCTCTGCCTATCCGGAGGACGCAGAGAAAGTGGTTCTGTGTATCAAGAGCGGAGTAAAAGACATGAGTACATTCGCTATGGACTGTTCCCCTGAAGCTCTTCGTGCATTCGTTGTTAATGCCCTCAAGATTCTTGATGGGAGAAAGAAGATTGACATCTTTGGCTGCGCAAGAACCGACCCCGCCATTCCAGTGGAAGAAAGCATCAAAGCACTGGCTGAGATGAAGGCGGAGGGCATGATTGGAGGAATCCAACTGAGCGAGGTGAGGCTCGAAACGATCCGTCGAGCCGCAGCCGTCGCAGAAATCGATATGGTCGAGGCTGAAATCAGTCTGTGGGCGACTGATGTTTTTGAAAATGGTGTAACCACCATCTGCGGCGAGCTGGGCATTGTCCTCGTAGCACATACGCCTCTAGGAGCGGGTATGCTGACCGGACAATTCAAGAGCTTGGATGATGTCCCAAAGAATGACTATCATCGCCACTTCCCGCGTTGGCAGCCCGAAAACTTTGACAAGAACTTGTTACTTGTAGAGGAGCTAAAGACGTTCGCAAAAGCGAAGGGATGCACGACCTCTCAGCTGGCTTTGAATTGGATCAAAATTCAGAGCCGAAAGCCGGGCATGCCGGTTCTTGTTCCTGTGGCTGGTTCAAGATCTGTGGAAAGACTTTTGGAGAATGCAGAAGACATCGACCTTACGGATGATGATATCACAAAACTGGCTTCCATCTTGGACAACTATCCGGTTGCAGGCGACAGGTATCCCCCCGCCGCAAAAGCATTGGCTGAGTACTAGGTGTGATGGCTTCAGTCGGGAAACCAGGATAGATAATGTTAGTCGAGCAGGCATCCCTCTGTGGTTCTTGTTCTAGACTTTTGGGTGCGGCAAGCTAGTGAGGGAATGGTTATTGAGTAGGTTGATCAAATCGAGAAGCTCTCTTTTCCTAGTCGAAGCCACACTTTCCAGAAATTCTTCTCGTAGGCACTGGTCTCTTGTAATAACTGTTCCATCAATCTTTGAATGCCTGGGAATTGGCCTTCACTGAGGTCCCGCAATCGTTGGCATAGTTGTTTTTTGAGATCTTGGGGCAGTATAGCAAAAGTATATGCTGCATAGAGATGGAAAAATAAAGTACTGGTTTGCACGCTCGAGACATTTCCACCTAGAATGCCATTGCCTGAAGCAGAAGAACAAATATCCGAGCAGCCAGATACAATCATACATATTGAGTTGTGGAGTTTCTGACTGATAAACACAGGGTCTGTTATGTCGGAACCACAGAGTGAGACAGTGCACTGTTCGCGTATGATGTCTGCTAACAAAACACGAACCACACGTATGTTGTTCCAACTCCTTCGCGTGTTGTGATCTGGATAAGTGATTATTGCAGCTCCGGAAGGAAGCATATCTTTTTTATATATTAGAGCAGGCAGGACGTGTGAGATTTCTTCCAATTTACCCATCAGCCGATCAGCGTCAGAGATCGCCAGTTCTGGAGAGACTCCGTATCTCAGCATCTCTTTGAGCTGCGCATATTCAAGCAACACTTCCAGAAAACGCCACTTCGGAGAAGGATATCCAACCTCCATGACTCTCGATTTCAATGTCAATAGATCCTGAGGTATGTCTGCTTCATGGGCAAGACAGTCAATAATGATGAATTCGGAGAGCCCCAAAAGGATATTCATTCTGACCGGATCATTGAACTGATCACCATCTCGATATAGCGCGAGACCGAGAGCACCACGTAGATGAGCGTTCGAAGGGATAATCTTTCCCTCCCAGTAGATGAGCCTTTCATACACACTGAGCAGAAGTAATGACATCAAGGTTGAGTTTTCCTTCACTTCAGTTGGCGATTTGATAGCGGTGGTTGTGAGCATCAATGCTGAGCCATAGTTGACACGCGCATCATGAAGAGCTGAGGATGATTGATGAGAGAATGAAAAGAAGGCTAGCCAAACAGCTTTCACAACTGTAGATAAAAGGGGGAACTTGACCGATCCCGGCGGGTAAAAGACTCGCATATATGTGAAAAGGTTGGCCTTGTCTGTATCCCCGACATATTGCGAGACGAAAAGATTCTTTGCATGAATATCGATTGTCGGAAGCAGTCTTGCTGGTATCGAGTCCGTGACCCGACGTGGACTGTTGAGGGAGACTTCAGCTCGACGTCTTTTGCCGATTGTTGAACTGGTTTCATCACAGATGATCAGATCAGTGGGATTTGGATAGCCCGGGCAAGAGATGCCCGCTCGTGAGCATTGCGAACAGCCATTAGCTTTTCGGTCGCACTACATTTTGATGGTTTGAGTATCCGATGGGACTGTGTTGGCAATAAGATTGACAGCCCTCTCACCTTTATATCACGTCTTCGACAATCCCGGCAGGATTTGGATGGCTTGCCGCGATAGACCATTTTGACAAGTGCAAATTTACTTACAAAAATCGATCAAACCCAATCAATCAGGCTAAGCAGAAAGCATGTTAGCCATCAGACTTGAATAGCCGCTCGCTAGCAACATTGAAGATCTGAGTAGAGTTGGGAAGGATGAAGATTGACTTCATTTCGGACGGAAGCAAATCAGCCGAAGACTCAAGGTAACTCCGCTAACTCCGACATGATTTTATTGCTCCAAACTTTCGAGCCTTCACTTGTTCACTTGAGATCGTCGGTACATGTGAGTTAATATGGACTTACGATACTTCTGATCCAATTGAACGGTACTACAAGCCAGTAATCGCTTTGGAAAATTGTTAATGAAGATGTTTAAGAGGAAAAGAGTTATGTACAATAGTATACAATGACGGGTCGTCTCGTAGCATGAGAACAACGTACAAATGTCCAGACCGCAAGAGCGTGAACATGTGGGTATCAATTTTTTAGGTCAAAAGACCGGTGGCCATGAAAGCCACGTTAATAAAACCTAGCTTTTTTTGCATTTTCAGTTGCAGGGGCAGCGGCTGGTTGTGTAGATTTCTCCGACTTCACGACATTATCCTGAGGTTTGTCCTTCTCGTCACTCAAGATGCCGTCGTCACTACTTCGTTGATCATGGGACTTCTGGCGCCACACCGAGTCTTCGTTTTCGATTTCTTGGAGGACTAAAAGAATTAGCACTCATTGGAACTGATGCTGCATGTTGGTCTAACCTTCTTCCCACTCCCTCTCCTTCACTTCATCGCCCGTCCCCAGTAGCCTTTCAACATCAACAGTCTCTTCATTATTCACTTTCTGTATAACCTCCCGCAACAACCGTATCTTCGCGTCTGCTTTTCTTGTATAGTTTTCAAAGTCCTTTCGCAAGACCAGCATCTGGATGGCTTGAGACCCAATAAGTGTCCATATCACAACATAAAACGTCGCCGGATTCCATTCTTTCGACCTCGTCTTGGGAGATGTGTTTGAGCTACCACCTCTAAGAAATTTCGGGATGATGGATTGCCACGTCGAGGCTTGAGCGATTTTCGGCACTGCTTCAGCTGTTGAGAGTAGTCGTGCATGGAGAGAACTATTCATCGGCGATCCGAAGTTGGGGATACGTATTGTGCGCCATGACGGGTTATATAAGGCATTGATATGAAGGCGTCTGACTGGCGTAGTAGCGAAAGAAGTCATGTTGAGGGTTGCTGCGAAAAGTGGCTGATTAATGTAGATGCTCTACTTCGAAGTCCGCGGTCAATCTTAAAAATGTTTATGCCAAGACATCATCCCAGAAAGGACTAGCGTGACCCCTCAGCTCCTTCCGAACGGCTGGGCTGGCTGGTTGTCCCGGTAACCGCCCGTTTTGGCAAGGTCAACTTTCTCGTGATCTTAGTTAGCATCGATGGACCTTGAACTCCCTCAAACTCCACATTTTCAACGATCACATTGAGGCGCTCTCGCGCAATACGCCTATCTTCGACCTGAAAGATGGCAACAACAACAACAGACTGTATAGAGTCGCGGTTAGCGACCATCAAAACCGCCGTCAAATCGACCACGACGTGCACGACATCAACATTGACGTCTCTACAATCACTGCTCCAACCTTCGCCGCCAGCCAACGAGAACGTCAAAACAGTCAAAAGAACTCCTACAGCTACTTCTACCAAGTCGGTTCCGCGCACAAAATCAACTCGATCGCGCAATTCTCCAGCCACAGCCAAAGCAGACGTGTCGCAAGCTCTTCAAGATGAAGCACTGTCCCTACAACAGAGACTCGTTTTGGCCACCGAGGTTTTTAATACAGCCTCTAAAGCATTATCGGACGCCTTGCTACGAAATGCACCACCTAAAACACCATTGCAATCGACGTCTCCGAATCAACTCGTGCCGTCCCCGAGGAAATCCTCCAACAAGTCAACGAAGCCAAAGCCTACCGACAGTGGATCGCCCGAAGCCGACCTAATCCCGACTGCTGAATGTGCTATCCTGGCTCTAACGAGCCTACGAAATTTAAAAGGCGAAAAGTCTCCAAAAACCGATAGCGCGAATTTACAGCTCGAACAAGGTGCATGTATCTTGGCAGGAAGGTTGATAGCACTGGGGGCCAATGAACTCGCTTATAGAGAATTGAGAGGTCTGAAGAAACGGCTGCAGGAGATTATTACACTTCTATCGTCAAAAGCTTCGAAGGAGCGTTGCGCCCCAGACGTGAAAGCAGACTCTGCAAAAGAAACACCGGCAGACCTTCTTACGTTCTCACACGTCGACTCTGCAGGCCCAGTTCTGGCTTTACTAGTGTCCTTCCAGTCACATGTATTGAAACTAACTGCCGCGGAGAGAAAGGTTTTGGCGATCGAAAAGACATGCAAAGCTTTATGCACAACTAATTCAAGCAGCCCTGCTAGTGTTCTCATGCGTTCTCTCGAGGCAGGAAATCTCAGCAAAGACAAGGCCGCGATCCAGTTGCTATCGACTTCCAACACCATACTATCTTTATCGTCTGTGCTACAGAAGGCAGCCGTCTCAATGACCGACCCGACAACAACCCGCAGTACACGGCTTTTTTCCGCTCTTACTTTACAGTTAGTGTCAATGGAATACCGAATCATGTCATGGGAGCTATCTGGCCACGCAGGCGACTCTAAATGCGAATTTCTCGATCCTTTATCGCGCTTTCTGGATGCATTTGCCAACTCAAACTCGATGATCGACTCTTCCGCGTTCACAGCACTCAGCGCAAACGTGCAACGATTGCAATCTAGAATGGCAGGATGTCAAATGAGAGGAACGACGAATTTTTGGAAGGTTTCGTATAGTCTTGGAAAGATAGCGCAAGACGCTTCATGCTTCAAAGAAGCCTTAAAACATTTCTCATCTGCGGCTGAAACGATAACGGGGGAAGACCTCATGGCATTGAGCCTGATTCAATGCAGAATTGCCATTATTTACTTGTACCTTTTCAAGAACAACAAAGTCTATCCATCAGTGGTCGAATCGCTTGCAAATGCAGCTCTGGGATTGAAGTCCGCCAACAGAGGTAGCGCTAACGACCTGGAAGCGCTGCTCGTGGAATCGGCCAGGTTGAAGAAGATAGTCATGGCGAAACTTGGAGAACTATTTTCTTCAGATAGAGACCCTCCTAAAGGGATGCTCATGTCTACCATGGACTTTCTTCATGCATTCATACGCTTCCTTAGACGGTATACTAATCGCCAGCAATCGAATGCCGCCGAAGGCGAGACGGGTATACAGTTGCAAGCACTCATCAATGCAAAAAATATAATCATTACTGCTGCCGAATCTGCAATTGCCTTGGGCAAAATGTCGCTGTTGAATCAATTGCCCCCATGGGGAGATTTGCAGCCGATTTTTACGGATTCTACGCGACTACTCAACAGCTTCGAACAACTTGATATAGATGACACAGAAGACGGACTCGATTGGCGAACTACGCTTGTGAAACTATCCAACCTTTTTTGGTCTCGCTACCTGAAGAGAAAGGAGCTAGGCGCAACGTACGAAGAGCTGATTCCGTTGTTGGATCAGTCTATTGGCCTACTGCAAGATTGCCCTACACCGCAAAGAATTACTGGGTTTACCACTTTGAAGCTGGAACGATTGGCTCATCTCTATGTGGATGCAAGAATGGGCGCCAAATCAATCGCATGTTTTGAGAGGTCTATACAAGAATATATCGATGCCGGGGCTCTTGACCAGCAAATGGCATATCTCTCAGGCAAGCCGCCTCATGTTTGTCTCCAGGATTCCAAAAGCCCCGGCTTTAACCTCACGCGGGTCCTATCCTCGTATCTGAAAATGCAACTTCGCAGACCGACGAACGACAACGTCGGAATTTTCGAAGGCAAAGAATTAGAGTTCAAGTCTCGAGGTTTCCTTCTAGAATGGCAGCTGAGTTTGCTGGCGGATCTTTCCAGCCATGATCTGTCCAGTGAAAAGTTCAAATTCATGTTTCAAGAGTTGCTTTCGGAAATCCTATCACTTTATTCTACTGACCAATTTCTAATCCGCCGTCTACGTGTTGTGCGATTAGTGCTTCGATTTGCGCTCGATCATCCAGACTTACTCGAAACGTCGACCACCGAATCTTTGGCCCAAGATGCTCAACTACATCTAGCGAATTTTTCCGCCGACGTACGACGTGGACCACATGCGCTATTTGTCGCAAACTCCCTAAAATTGCTACTATTGCTCCGCGATGGCGATACGAAAGAAGATGATTTTCAAGACATCATAGCTTTTTGGGCTTCGACATTACGGGAATGCAAGGACTGGAAATCTGTCCAGGCTGTAATCGATGATTGTGATATTTTGCTTGCTCAAGCACAAGCAGCTTCAGACTTTCTCGAAGCGCGCGGATACTGGAAATTACAGCTAGCAGCATCAGAGGTCGTTCTTCGTATCTACGAAGTACAAGAAGCCCGTGACAGCTCTTCTCTGATCTCGTCGTTCTCAAAATGTGCCGTGCAGTATTGCCGGCTTGGAGATCACAAGGCGGCTCTCGATCTCCTGGACCGTGCTAAACGACGTCTGAATGGTGGAGAGGTGTCAAGCTATGCGATCATAAAGTACCAGCTGGCACTTGCGGAAGCCAACATGGAAATAAGCGATATCGATAGCGCAGAGAAAGCACTTCGAGCCGGCCAGAAACTCTTCCGCAGCAAAGAGACCGAAGAGGAAGTGCAGGGTAGCCGCGGCCAGTCCAAAATCGCTTGGGAACGGCTGATCGCCGATGGAGCTCTGCTCTACTCTCGCCTAGCGGATCAGAGAAAGTGCTTGAGTGAAGCATTGTATTATGGTAAATTGGCTGTTCGACTTAGTACGCGTCTATGGACAAAGCTAGAACGCTCGGCTGGCAAGAAGAAGGAGTCGGAAAAGTCAGCAGACCGAATGTCAGATGTGGATTTTGTTATTGATGGTGTTGCAAATATTGACCTTTCCGGTATCGTGACGCCAACTACGTGGACATATGCTCAAGGAGCGGTCTTTTGGAAGCACGTGGCCTCGCATAACGCGTGCTTTTTGAATCTCATGCGCCTTTCTGCCTATAATGGCCTGTTTCAGGATGCCATCTACTATGGTGAACAAGCACTCAAGGTGAATGAAACGCTGGGTATTTCGGTCCGTCTACTTACATGTCAAGCTGAGCTTGGCCTGGAATGGATCCGAGGCAATCATCTAGTCGATGCCAAGACTGTTCTCGAGGCTGCCACAAAGATATCAGAAGGCTTAATCAACAGCGTAGAAACTGTGAAACTGAAAATAAGCCAGGCTGCACTGAGTAGATCCCAAGGAAACTACAAAGAGGTTTTGTGTCTCCTGCACGAAGCCGAAGCTATGCTTGATCGTGTTTCCGAGGTCCGGCTTAATTCTTCGATCAATGTCAAAGCATCTGTCGCTGCTCTCGAAGAAAAGATGTCTCTTTTGAAGATACGCCAAGCGAGCGTGCAGAAAGAGGCCAAAAAAATGACCACCCGGACAACTCGGAAAACCAGGGGGACGCCAAAATCGACCGACATTGACGAGAATATAGTCGCGCCAACAGTCAAAGTTCAACCACGGTCTCACGTTATATTGCGGAATGAAATTATCAGGCAGCAAATTCATGCTCTGTTAGCTATCGAAGACCTCGATGGGGCATCGCGTTTGCTAGAAATCGCTAGAGACACCTCTCCTACCGCTACCCAGATTTCTATCCAGATCGAAGAGACGGAACACTTGCTTGCTGATGCTATGAGAAGTATTGCTGCACATGCAGTATACTGTGTTTTACCTGAATCAACTCTATCGATGCCTTCAATTGAGGCGGCGATTACAGCAACGAAGGCGGCCGTCGCTAGAAGCAAGACTCCAGTTGCAAAGAAAGGGAAGTCAATGGCCAAGGAGTCAGCACGTGCTACGAAGGTTGCGAAGAAGGAAGTTGACGTTGCGGACATCATGTCTCGAGCGAGAAGCGCCATCAGCAAAACGGTCAAAGATGCTATTTCCACCGGGTCGACAGTGGAAGGTCATACTGCTTCTAGTCTCATGGGTCGTGTCTCGATGCTCTCACATGCGACAACACCGGGGCTCGTCGACGAAGATATTTTGGCCCCAGTCAATGCGAATGGTGAGTCTGAATTGTGCGGCAATATGAGCTTGACTAATGTAAATAGAACTCGGCCGCATTACTGCGTTTGATCGTGAGCGTCTTGCAATCTCCATCGACAAGAGTCTTTCGGGATATTCCGACCCCATGAGTTGGCCTGAAAACGTGCTTCCTGAGAGCAGAGGAAAGGCAGACATTATTGCCAACTTCACACAGGATTATGTGGATATTCTACCGGATCGCTGGAATGTTTTGTCCATCTCGCTAAATTCAGATCGCACCGAGTTCATCATCTCTCGAATGTCTCGTGGCAGCTCTCCATTTCTCCTCCGTCTTCCACTCAAACGAAGCGAGGAGAGCAGTCAAGATGAGGATGATTTCACGTTTGACTGGGGGAAACATGAAATGAAAGAGATCATCAAGCTTGCCAACGCCAGTGCTCATGATGCAAAAACTCGTATTGATAAGAGTTCGAAGAAGCAATGGTGGGCCACGCGTGAGTCACTTGATCGTCGACTCGAAACGCTATTGGAAAATATGGAGAATATCTGGCTAGGGGGTTTCCGCGGTATCTTTGACACTTTTCCTCGAGACTCGACGATTTTGAGTCAATTTGCTGGTTCATTCGAAAAGGTCCTAAACAAACATCTCCCATCACGACGAAAGTCTAGAGACAAAAAAGAAAAAATCAAAGTTCATGAAAATGTACTCAGCTTATTTATTGGGCTCCGCGATCTCGACAAACAAGAGAATCCTGAAGACTCGGTCTTGGACCTGCTCTATTTTGTGGTCGACATCCTTCAATTCCAAGGCGAGCGCAACGCATATGACGAGATTGACTTTGATGCGATGGTCATTGATACGCTTGACATATTGCACAGCGTACATGCTAACACTACGAGCGAGTGGGTGCGACCTTTACATACGGTTTTGATATTAGACAAGTCTTTACATTCATTCCCGTGGGAGTCTTTACCATGTTTGCATGGACTTCCTGTGTCGCGTTTGCCGTCTGTGGAGTGTTTGCGCGAGCGAATTGTCCACTTTAGGTCATTAGAAGATTCGTCAGACGGGACGTTCGAGGTCAATCGACACAACGGCCACTTTATTCTCAATCCGAGCGGAGACTTGAAAACGACGCAAAGCACATTTGAAGAGGAACTATCTGATCAAGAAGGTTGGTCGTCTGTCATTGGACGCACTCCTTCCGAAGAAGAGTTCAAAGCTGGCCTTGGAGAGAAGGATATCTTCTTGTATTTCGGTCACGGAAGCGGTGCGCAATACATTCGAGGACGCACGATCAAACGGTTGGACAAGTGTGCGGTGGCCTTTCTCATGGGCTGTAGCAGCGGATGTCTGACGGAAGCCGGTGAGTTGGAACCTTACGGCACACCGATGAACTACATGCAAGCCGGGTCGCCTGCATTGGTTGCCACATTATGGGATGTCACGGACAAGGATATCGACCGATTTGCGAAAAGCACCTTTCAGCAATGGGGGTTGATTCCAGGAGGCGACGATGGCGATGAAAAGGGAAAGGACAAGAAGAAGTCTACTAAAGGGGGGGAAGTTGATTTGAGGTATGGATCGTCCAACGCACTGGATGAAGCGGTTGCACGGTCTCGCAGCTCTTGTCTGTTGAAGTATTTGAACGGAGCGGCGCCTGTGATTTATGGTATTCCTGTATATCTTAGCAAGTGAAGTTAGCATTGCATGGGCGAGTTTGAGCGTTTTCGCATTGTTGGAGTTATACGGACTGTTTATATAATATGAACCATCCATGAATCTATCTTGATCCCTATCTAGCCAAACGATGATAATATCGTGGGGAGAAATTTACTGTTTTAGGGATTTCCACCCCCACCTCAGTCAGGGCTTCCCCTCACAGCGACCCCCCATCATTACGCACCGCTGCCCCTCACGGACTCCATCCATCCCGATGAATTTCTCCCATCCATCCTCCTTCTAACCACCATCAAACAACAGCGACAAAAAAGCGAGGAACGAAAATGGCAGTAACAACAAAAGCAACCATAGCCTCCTTCGGCGGCAAACTACTCAAATTAAGCCACAATGCCGATACCACCGGCTGCGAAATGAACTTCAACCTCTATCTCCCCCCTCAAGCCCTTGCCGGTGACGGCCACAAGGTGCCATTGCTCATTTATCTGAGTGGTCTGACGTGCACGGCCGACAATTGCTCTGAGAAGGGTTTCTTTCAGCACGGCGCGAGTAAGAAGGGGATTGCGGTGTTGTATCCTGATACCAGTCCACGTCCGGCCTCCTCCCTTCCCCTTCCAGCTTGGATATACTGTAAGCATTACTGATATTTGGATAGGAGGCCTCGGAATCCAAGGCGAAGACGACGCATACGACTTTGGCTCCGGCGCCGGGTTTTATGTCGATGCCACCCTGCCCCCCTACGACAAGGGGTACAATATGTACAGCTACATAACCGAGGAATTACCCGCGACAGTCTTTGAGGCGTTCAGCTCGCAGATTGATGCTAGCAGGGTTAGTATCACGGGTCACAGTATGGGTGGACACGGCGCTCTTACCCTCGTACGTCCCCTCCACCCGCTCCCCTTTCCTTTTAGGATTCTGTACGAATTATATATTGACACAAGGACGGGTGAAGTTCCTCCGCAACCCCACCAAATACAAATCCGTCAGCGCATTCGCGCCCATCGCAAACCCTATCAACTGCCCCTGGGGCCAAAAGGCGTTTACCGGCTACTTTGGCGCCGACGCCCTCTCCAAATGGAAGGAGCATGACGCCACCGAACTCATCAAGAAATGGCCCTCTGCCTCCTCCGGCCGCCCACTCAATATCCTCATCGACGTCGGCACGGGCGACAATTTCTATAAACAGGGCCAATTGCTCCCCGAGAACTTCGCAAAAGCGGCCGAGGAGGCGGGCTTGCAGGAAGGCGTGCAGATTAGGTATCAGCCGGATTATGATCATAGTTACTATACTATGGCGACGTTTGCGGATGATCACGTTGAGCATGCTGCTAAGTATTTGTTTTAGTGCGTCTTTCACTCCCTTTTTATAGCTCTTGGTTGGGTGATGTGTTTGATATCTGACTAGGTATAGCAGAAACTCTATGGAAGTGGATGCTAGAAATAAAGACTCGAGGATATAATCATTGATTGAATTGTATTTTGTTTTTCGTTTGAGACCACCTACATAGGTAGATATACATGGTTTACCTTGTGCCAACGTCATCACGCTCATATGTCAAGGTCTTCATGCAAACCGCCAGATTCTGACTCATGTATCCTCTTTTCCCGTCATCCTCAAGTGCTGCGTCGTAGTATTCATGTTTCTGCGGCATTATTTATATCATAAGGATATTTTGTGTGGTGTATTGTAAGAACGGGGAGAGGGGAGAAGACTATGCAATGCACAGACATGACATGACATGACAAATATGTACTCATGAAGATTGCGCAACATCAAAGACAGAAAACAGGGGAATCTAAATGGCACAGAAATGTCTTTTATTTCGCATCGACTAAATAGGCAAGATGGGTCATGCTTATGAGCTTAAGCGCTGGACGAAGGACTGCTTTATATTAGCACCGTTCTCCGATAACAAAGTGAAGTACTTACGAGGAAGAAATTCCGGAATCCCTTGGTATCCAGTTGAGTCAACGCATTCGTATACTCTCCCACCAGATCCGGTCCCATACCCATGCCGGGAAGCTCCTGACCGCGAAGATAATCAACATATTCGGTACCAGCCTTGGAATAGATTGATTGCTGTAGTCCTCCCGCTTCTTGTAGCACATGTCTCGTTTGGCCGTCTTTTGAATTGAAACCTGCAGATCTCGGCAACGCCCAAGACAGTGGCGAGAATCGCGTAAACATGAATTGATTGAATCCAGGTATAGCGTTCTGAGATGCATTGGCCGTATCGGCGCCGCCCCACGCGTTGGCCATGCTCGTCAAGACCCCAAACGCCATTTTTGCCGTCGTTGGGTCGTCGACGTCTTTGACAAAATGTTCAATGGTGGATATGACCGTTTCAAAGATCGGTTGGTTGGCTGTCCATGTTAGTTGGTTGATTACCACCGTTGGTGGAAAACTTACCTTGGCTGACAAGAACAGATCCGAGGTCGTTGTTTAACAATGCTGCCAAAAAGCTCAGGTATTCTCGCTTCAATTCCGCCATTTGAATCTCGTCGTCCGTTCCTGCAGTGGTCTCTGAAATACCAGCAAAGACGCGCTGTAGAAAGGGGGTGAGAAGTGTATCAAGGATTCCAAATATTTCTGACTTGAAACCATAGACTATTTGGTCTAGCAATCGTAAGAAGAGCGCCATTTCGTCTTTAGAAGATGTCTCGGTCAATAGCCCATCAATCCATCTGGGTAATTGTGGAAGTAGTCTTAACCCGACAATCCCAATCACACGAGAAAATGTGAATCGTGCTGCAGTCCTGACGTTGAAAGATCCTTTGAGTGACTCAAGAGCGATCAACGTAGCTTCAGCCACCTGCCCAAATGCATCAGAAATCTCAGGAGAGAATTTAGAGGCAGGATTGGTCATTTGTGAGCCTGGAGTCCAGTCCGAGAAACCTCGTGCAAGAGTACCTAGAGCCATAATATCATGGTGTATTTGTAATTGCGCACGCTCATCATTAGCCTTAGCCAGAGCTAGATTATTCTCCATGTCGATGAAAATAGGGTTCATCACAGACTGTGCGTAGACAACTTGTTTATCGATCGGAACATGGGGTATGGAGCACAGTATCCCAACAGCTTCGAAAAGATACAACTGACTGTTGAAGATGGCGTCCGCAGAGTTTTCATCTGATGACATGTCATTATCATCGGCTTCAGATGGTAGTTCGGCTCGAATAACCAGCAGATCGGCCACGGCTTCAATGACCGTTTGTGCAACGTTGCCGATATGTATTTTCAAAGCCTTGACCAGTCGGTAGAACAAATACCAGGATCGCGTTCTCACCCTCTCCATAGGGTGGTGTGCGAACTGTAGGAAGTTTTCTAGCACGCCAGGAATGACATGAGTGTGGTGCTCGAAGAAGCTGCTGTAACGGACGCAAATCTCCATAAATTGCAGCTGGATCGCGGGATGAGTGAACGACCTGATATCTAAACAAAATTAGCACAGAATATACTACGTTTATGAGAAACCTACCAGATTCCACCATCCTGTTCATCATCTCGACGAGTCTTTCAGCAGCAACATTATTGGCTTTGTTCTTGGTGTACAGGCCACCGGTCCTGACGGCAAGTTCGCCAAACAAAAACATCTCGTGGAGAGCCAGATCAAGGTCGCGCCAATCCATTTGACCACCCGATTGGCGCAGATTCTGAAAAGTCGTGCCTACAACCTCTGACAAGGCATCAATGTAGAGACCTTCGTTTGCTGCTGCAATGATTTGTTGCAGATTATTTAACCGTTTGCGAAGTTCCTGGAACTCGGCTTCCTCGGTCTGGTCGTCTTCATCACCCCAGGATGACGTTTCGTCGTATCGCATTTTTGCAATAATCGCTTTTAGAATGGGCAACAGCATAGGAGCGTGCTGGTTCTGAATATCGGGGTTCGATTTGGACACTTTGCGGGAATAGGACAACAACTCTGTAACGCACGGAATGATTGTAGAACAGATCTCGTCGTAGTCGTCAGAGAAGAACCTGAGAACATGTGTTAAGAATGACTGCAGTAGGTTATTTGCTTTTTCTTTTGTTGTGACGACAACGGCATCATTATCCAATGCCCGGACAATATCAATGACAGTAATATTGACAAGCTTTGCAACGGTTTCGGCGAGGTCCGTATCGTACTTGGAGGTGAAGCGGTTTTCGTTCAGTGGTGGGCTGTTCGAAAGCTGCGTCACGATGCTGTCGAGATTCAAAAACACAATCATGTCGATCTTATCGTCTGGTTTCATTTTCTTGGCCACGATCTCGGTAAACACATCGATAGCGGCATCGCGGACTTTTTCCTCTCCATCTCGAAGCTCGGATTTTTGTGCGCGAGACAATTGTCGAAAGAGGAGATCGAGCATTGTCTGGTTGACGACTAGTCCGATATCGATCCAGCTGACCCAGGTGCCGATAGCTCTCAGCGACATCTCCACAATCTGATCATTGCCCTCCTGCCACTGGGACAGAATCTCTTGCCAGGAGCCAGCGATCTTCTGGATGTCTCTCTGACGGATAAGGTCTTTCAATGTGTTTGCTTTATCCTGCTCTTCACGCGACCGGGGAACCAAAACATCACCAATCTCGTCATGAACCGAATAAACGACTCGAAGGTAAAAAACCACTCCGAGGGGGTTGTTACGCAGACTCGTCGACGGATCGGTAGTCGTCAAGCTCAACAAATCGGCAAAGAATGTCTCCCATCCAGCCCCATACAGCGCCGAAAAAAGATACGTGACCGTCTGCGCAATCTTATTCTGAATCGCAGGACCATCCGGGTTCGCTCCTTCACCTCCATAAACCTGCCGTAAATACCCCATCAACTCATCTTTGATATACTGCAAACCCTGAAGATCAATCAAACCGGCCTGAGCAGCGCTATTTAGCACTTCGAGCGCGACATGGCGAGTCACCTCGGAATGGCGTGGTGTGCGCGTGAAAATGGCGAGACAGACCTGCCATCCCGACGGGTCGGCACGAAGCTGGTTCAGGAATTCAAAAGCTTGCTTTTTGAGGGTCTGGTCCGCCGATGGATTCGAAGCGATCTCGATAGCGCTGACTACCTGTATGCCGGGAGGTGTTAGTATTATAAGCTGTTAATAGAGCTCAAGTCTATGCACGGAGGGGGCGGGGCAGATGCGTCACTAGATTGATGACCTACCTGATCTTCCATTGTGAGCAGCCAGGCTGCCTCGGCGAGTCGAAGGGACTCCGAGGATGGATGTGAAAAGAGTATCGGTTTAAAGCAGAGAAGGGGAGCGATCTCATCGGGGGGGTGTCATGTCAGTTGGCGGAGGTGAATTTTACACGGCCATTTTAGGCGGTACCGGACGACAAAAGGCGGGGATATATAGGTATTGACGACGTTGCTATGCAGGTACTGCAGCCTCGGACTGTACTGAGTATCAGAGATTACGGGAATGAAGGATACGATGATCAATGATCAATAGACTCAGGGAATAATCAGGCTTTGTCGGTGAGAGTGCGTATGGCTATGATCAGTTGTTGTCGTCGGTTGTTTTTGTGGAAAAAAAAAAAGAGTGGAACGGCCGCCTAACTTCTCAGGCAGGCACGTCCTCCCTTGCCTAGTCGGGTTAGCCTGATCCCGAGTATGCAACGTCATTGTGCCTTCTTCTTTTCTCTCGATCCTCTAACTTGGATACACTGACAACAACAACAACGACAACAAAAATCAAATCTATTTGGTATACGTACTACCTAGTTACTACTTCCTTCCCTCCTGCTGCAGAACCTGCTGCTCCATCCGATCAAACCCCTCCACCGCATCGCCATATTTCTTAAACACCTCCGGCTGATACCCATCCGCAATCTTCTCAACAAACTCCTCCTCCCGCCACCTCTTGCCAATCAAATCCTCAAACGTCTGTCCCGCCTGTCGCTCAATGGCCCAAACAGCTTTGTACGCTGCACCAAGCGCGCACGCATTCTCGCCGACATCGAGCTTGTACACACCGTCGTAACCGCCCAGGATTTCGCCGGCGATTTTGGCGATGGCTTTGTTTCGTGATCCGCCGCCGACAAGGTAGACTCGCTTGGGCTGAGGGGGGAGACCTTCGGCCGGCGCGGTGGTGAGTCCTCGTGAGCGGAGTCGCAGGGACAGGAATTGGCTTTCTACAATAGCGCGTGCCTCATCTAGCGGCACGTTCCAGCCGGACGTCGTCTCTTCAAGACTCTGGTCTTGCGGGTTGTAGTTGAACCTCCACTGTCCAGACCGCACATTGGGTACAATCTCTGGCCTGGGGAAGAACAAACCCATCTTCATGGGATCAGAGTCCGACTTTTGACCCATAGCAGGAGCTTCCAACAACGCCTTGTCAAAGTTCGCCCATGGATTGTTGTCTGCCGCTCCGCCGACTTGTTTGTCGATTGCGTCGCGGACATGCTCTCGCGCCAGGCCGCCGTTTTTGTAGCACAACATGAACATGTGTAAACCCGGTGTCGTAGGGTGATTGAAGAAATGAGTAGCGGGATCAGGTTTGTACATGGGCGTAGACATCAAGAACGTAGTCGACGTTCCTAACGAGACCATCGCATCAGATGGCTTCAACGGTAGTGCCAGGATGGTCGATGGGTTGTCGCCGGTGGACGGGATTATGGTGCAGTCCGGGTTGAACGAGTATCGCTCAACGAAGTATTTGTGGATCTTGCCTAGATGAAGACCGCCGTCTTCGGGTACGTCTCCAAGCTTCTTCTTCAAATCATCGACTCCGAATTTTCCTGCGCACAGTTTGAGGAGACGGTCGTCCCATGATCCGGCTTTGATGTTCCATAGATTCATTCCGCAGACATCTGAAATATCGAAGGGGGCGATACTACCTAGAAATAGCGACGCTAGGAATGAAGAGACCAGTGATATCCTCGATGTTTTCTTGTACTGCTCCGGGTATTTGCGCTGGAAGCGCAGGATCTGAGGACCTGTAAATCGCTAAAAACCTATTAGCTTGTAGTACTCACGCAAATGGAGGGCTCTCAGCCAATGTATGTAGACCTACATGATGAGCCTTGCTCCCCGTAACCTCCGCCAACTCCTCCGGCCCACCCAAATACTGATCAAATTCATCACACTCCCTCTGTGTACTTGCATCCTGCCAATTCGGACTAAACGGATGCGAAAACGCCTTCTCCAACTGCTCCTCCAACTTCTTGTCTTTATCCAGCCCCTTTAGGAGCCTCTCCGCATCCGCGCTCCAATAAACACTCCCATGCTGCTGTCCCGCACCACTAATTCCCTTCACCCTCTGAAAATCCAGTCCCTGCTCTTTCAAAGTGTTCAGCACCCAATCCAGTGCCTGCAACCACAGAGCCACCGGCGCAAAGACCTCGTGTTCGGCTTCGTTGGTCAAAACGCCCTTTTTGATGCCGAAGCCGTGCGAGTGGGCGTCAAAGTCGAATTTGGCTTCGTATTCGACTTTGAGGTCCGAGGAGACGACGAGGCCTTTGAGCTGTTGAGTGGAGAGGTCGAAGCCGATGTATAATGGGGTCGCCATTTTGAATGAGTTCGATGTATGAAGATTTGTAGGTAAGAGCTTAGGAGGGGCAGGGCATATATATACAGCCAGCACCGCAGACAGGTCCAGATCAAAAACGGCAACAATGCCGAGTTCGCCTTGGAGGACGTAGTTATATATATGGGTATGTATAAACAGTTCAAGGCAAAGTGACCCGGGAAATAAGGCTAAATTCAAATAACGTGGACCTGGGCGTGTAGTTTATGGTTCAGTGAGTAGACTTTGAGGGTCGATATTTATCATATTTATAATATTTATAGGGTCAAGATACTTTGTAGATATTCGTTATTGATTATTGCATGCGAATGATGCAAACAGAAAAGTGATGTCAATACCCCGCCCACACTCACCAGCCATTACTTGGTCCTACTACATATTGTGTAGTACACTCTCCATTACTCACTCACTGCTTCAAATCAACTTCAACATCTAACTAACAAAATTCACGAATTATTCTTCAATTATTGACTTGGAAACATTCAGGCCATGTGATGGTAAGAAGACGTACCTAGTAAGGTCGATTCTAGAAGCGTGATGGCAGCCCCTCCATCGGATAAATGCCCAATTTAACCGGCCAGTGGACTCTCTCCGTGCGAGACTGACAAACCCCCAAGCAGGAGTTTCAACATTTGAAGCAAAGACAGTTGGTCTGCTCTGTACGGAAATCCACTAATCTTCGACTTTTCACTGTGCTAAGGTTCCCCTGATTCTCAATGTCCGACTCGACAAACTCCCTTGATTTGGCCAAATCGTTGCTGCATATTGCAGAGAACGATTCGCATCAGTGCCGAAATTTACCGATTCAGAGGGTAGTTGGATACCGCTCTTCATGACTACACGCACCTTCCATGCTAATAATCAAGGAAGGATTTCTTGAGCTTTCTCTCGACATGTGGGCGCGCACACAGGACAGAGCCACAGACAAGGGCCACAGACAAGGAGGTTGAGCCTGGGATGCTCTTTGAGTTCGAATCGGAAATGTTGCAATACAGGTGGCCTACTGGCGCCTTTCTAGACGGGCTGCAAGTAGTTTGTCTCGACACTCATGTCAGGGAATGCTCAAATGAAGATTGCGTCGATACGAAGAAAAAGGCCAAAGGTGTCGCCCCTGCGTGCAGTAATTGGGACAATTTCCGAGAATGGGCTCTCACGGTCGTTGCTTGTCAAGTGACAGCAGGCAAAACTAGTCGTAGTACTTACACCTCTACAGCACTTTCTATGACACTCAAATTTGCCAGTCACGCACTGCAGTCCCGAGGCGAACCTCTAGCGGAATTGGAATCGGAAGTCTACGAGCTTCTCAGTTGGCTTGCCCAGGTCAGCCAGATACATGATTTCGATACTAGAAGAAATGTCTCTGACGACATGGTCTTTGAAGCCACAGAGTCAGCCCGCTCGCTAGGCATATGTGGGAATCGTCTCTGGAACTTGGCAGTCGCCACTGGCCATGATAAAGACATACCTATCCTTTTGCGAGGAGCTGTCGCTGAAAAACCATCGAATGACTCACCTGACCGCACATTTAGGCATCTACATCATGACAGTTGTCCGGCAGAATTCTGCTTCTTCAGTGACCAGGATAGCACGAGCGTGGAACAGCTTCATAAATGTTCCGGCAAACGATGCGGCACATTGCAGTTTCCATTCGACAGTGTCGAGCGTAATGGCGACTACACTCGTACTTGGTGGCTGCATGATCACGGCATCAAGCCACATACTCGCGCGGCAGCGGTCCCATACGTGGCTATTTCTCATGTATGGTCAGATGGGACGGGCGCTGGAGTTCAAAAGGCAGGATTTGTCAATCGGTGTCTCTTTAACTATTTCAAAGGTGCCGTGAAAGAACTGGGTTATGAAGCAATATGGTGGGATACCATCTCTATTCCGAGAGAACCCGAAGCTCGAAGGAAGGCAATTCGAAGAATTAACCATGACTTCCGTGCGGCAAAATGTACTCTTGTGCATGATCAATATCTTGCTGATTTTCCATGGGCTGAGGACGGCACACCATGCCTCGCCCTGGTCCTCTCTCCTTGGTTCACCCGAGCGTGGACAGCACTTGAGCTGGCTTTGTCGCGTGATGTCCGGGTCATATTCAGAGACCCAGTTAACAAGAACAAGAGAATTATCAAGAACCTGCGGACTGACATACTTGCCCAAAACCGCATCTCTTGTTCTCGGGCTCATTTAATCGCATCCGACATTGTAAGCAATGTCTGGAACAGGAAATTCGACTCACTTTCCAGCATTCTATCGGTGCTCAAGACGAGAAGTACTTCCAAATCACGAGACATGTTCATCATCGCAGCCCTGCTTGCAGGTGTGCTTTCAACGCCGCAGCCCGGAGCTAACGCAGCTAACAACACGCCTTCAGAACTCACCAAAGAAGTTCTTCGCGGACTTGGGACAATTGAGAGTAGATTCCTCTTTCATACCCACACTACAATGACACCGAAGGGGGGCTTCTCGTGGTGTCCGTTTGATTTACTACACGGTGCTGACGTGTTCTCGTACAATGATCGATATACAGACAATCAAACTGACGCGTTCGTCGACAAAAATGGATCTGTGACCGCAATGTTCAGGTATCGGGTTCTACATGAAGTAGATGTAGAACAAATCGTTCCCTTTGGCTCACATAAGATGGTCGAGTACAAGATTTCCGCTGCTCTGCGGAAGTGGCAGAGTTGTCTGCTGTTGTGGAGAGTGCAACAAGACCAACAACACCCAGCCATCCTAGTACGAGCTGTCGCAGTTGGCACGCTGACCCTTGCAGACCTCACTGTCAATATGATCGACTCATTATACGTAGGACCTGTGTTTACTAATCTTGCTAAGAACATGGAGGGAGATAGGTTCCTGATCTTGGTCCGTTTGGGACAGGTCGAGGCCGACCCAGAGAGCACTGCAGACCATGTAGTGAACAGCTTTTTTGAAAGAAGGCCGCAATTTGCAACGTTTCTAACGCAAATGCAAAATTCTCGATTAGAAAATTCGTCTCTTCGCCGGGTCATGTTAGATTGGAGCGCTGCCTTTGGCGGGCGTGCCCAGTCTAGCTGAATTGTATACCTAGGTAGTAAAGAGCTTTAATCTGATTCAAGTGAATGACGGGCGATATCATAGCATCCGAACATGACACATTGCTTAACAAGACTTTACTCTTCGAACCGAGCTATCGGTCAAGCTGCGAATGCTTGACATCGGCGACTACCGTATGTTTCTATCGGCATTTCTGTCCCGGGTAGTTTTCCACCATGATTGCCTGGTTGCAGTGAATTCAAAGGTGATATTTGGAGTTTGCACCCCGTACTTTATCATAATACCTCGCCTGAATATGGACATTGCAACGCACAAATCAAATCGTCTGTAATCATTGGATAGCGAGCTTTCCTGATGCACATACTACACAGCAGTCAACAGTAGTTAACTACTAGTTACCTAGTTACGTAGGACATGACTTATCGTAAACTGACTTAAGTTTTGAGCCGATGAGGCAAGGGCGGCATTTATCCCAGGCGGCTTAGCCCATGTAATGAGTAGTTCTTAATCGTTGGCCTATTCAAGTACGACTTCCCTACCAACCACCCATCTCACTATCAACCTCCTTCACCATACTCACTTAGGAAGAGAAATGAGTTACGAGGCAAAAGAGGTCAAACCATACCAAGTGAGTCTATTGGTCTTTGATTCACAAGATGGCAAAGTGATGCCACCCGCCGAGTACTTTGGATTAAGGGAGAACCTGGCAAAGGCAAAACAAGTGGGTTCAGCGGTATTTTTATACTCTGAGCGATACTCACTGACTGGATCAATAGTGTTGATGGCCGGCATCAGTAATGATCTCAAGAAGGCCATGGAATCATCGACTTCGGATCCAAAACCGAGCGCAACGTATCTCTCGTACTTGTTTTGTCTCAACACCGATCCGGATCTGAGAAGCCCAATATCGATTTTGAGAAGCCTTGATTCGAATGCTCGCCGAAGCGAATCCGAGAAGCCCGCAACGTATCATAGAACGATATGACCATGACACTCGCTCGATAACTAGAAGTACTTTAGAGTGGTATCCTCTGTGCGAGCTCTTCCATATCATCCCCTCTGACCTTCATCCGACCAGAGTCTACATAGTGATAGTCGAGTGGGTACAAGAGCTCAAATACACCAGATCTCAAGAACGGACTGGACGCTCTTTTCCCGTTTCTTTCTGAGCCATCAGTGCTCTGACTCGAAGTCGTTGACCGATAATCAATCATACCATCTAGAACAACGCAGTCTTGCAGAAATCAGAACACATACCGGAGAGCTTCACCAGGATACCATAGGGTAAAGCTATCAGGGTTATCAGGGTTATCAGGGTTATATGTAGAGGGGTAGCCTTCAAATCTGATTGGCCAAAACTCTCTCACCTTCGAAAACGAGTGACGATCACGACGAGATTTATTTCTCGAGCTTCGACGCAACATCAACCTCTGTAAACATACTCCGAAAAATTCAATACAAAATGCCGAAAGGAAAATCTCTTCTCAAAGAAGTGAATAACGCAAAACACAAGTCCAAGAAAAAGGGCAGACATCAACATGCTGTAAGTTGACTTTTGGTCGTCTCCCCGCACTCTCATGCCGCGTGCTACGTATATACTGACTGACTGTCTGATTGATGGTAGGACCCAGAAACCGCCGATGAATTTCTAGCTGGTACATACCTCATCTCATCCTTTCGCGATCACGATTCAGCTAACAAGCTTCAAGCCGGCGTCGATCAAGAAGAAGGCGGCGAAAAATGGCGAGCCGGCGACGCCGTCAAAGCGATGCGATTCTTCATGCGCGCCATCGAGATTTACGATAATGGACTTGCAAAGTATCCGACTTCGTTTGATTTGGCATATAACAAGTATGTACATAAAGAAACCAATCACAATGGGCTGTATAGGAGAGAGTACTGACAATATTCAAGAGCTCGCGTTCAATACGAAATCACCCAACATCCCAAATTAGCCACCCAGCTCCCCGCACCGCAAATAAAAATCCTCCATATCGCTCTACAATCCCATCGCGACGCGCTTGTACTTGATCAAGATAATGCGGATGTCTTGTTTAACACGGCACAGGTCTTGACGAGTCTTGCAGAGGCGCTGACGGAGTCCAAACGGCCTAATGAAAGTCGCATCCAGGAAGCGATGAAGTATTTGAATGAGGCGTTGGAACTGTTTCAAAGATGTTTGGTCGTGCAGGAGCTGAGATATACCGAGTCGCAGGAACAGATCAAGATGATGGAGGCTGGTGAGGCTCCGCAGACCGAGGCGGAAGAACCGGCAAGCGAAGAAATGGATACAGAGTCCGACGCCCCAGCGCAAGAAGAATGGGCTGCTGTGGTGGAGCCGGTAACGAAGGATACACTTGTCGACACGGCCGTTGCACAGTTGGAGACCTTGGCGACGTTATGCGGTCTGTTGGCGCTCAACGGCGGCAATGGCCTGGCGTGGGTGGAAGAATATTCGTACGACTTGTTACGGACGAGAATAGCAGCCTACGTCGAAGGCACGGACAGAGAACAGGAGGTCGCGCTTGCTCGCGCAATATTCGTAGCAGCATTGACGGAAGTGCTATACCGAAGTGGAAGAGCCGACGTGGAAACATACCAGAGAGAGCTGAGCGGCGCATTCCCGCCCGAGTTGGATCTTTCAGACAACCCCGAAGGCCTATGCAGTAAAGCAGAAGCCCTCACATCGTTCAACTCCGCAATTGCAGATAATCCTCCAGCGGGTACTGTCGAGGAAGTGCAAAAGTCGCTCGTTTCACGTTGGCAGGCACTGACTTCAGCGCTTGAGTCGTTAACCGCGGCTTCGAAATTGGCCAGTGCAGACAACGTTCCGAAAATTCACATCGCTAGAGGGGACGCCGAAATGTCGCGGTGGCAGTTGGGCAGACCTCCTTGGAGTTATTCCGTGGCAGATGAAAACGCGGCAACACTCTTGAAAAATGCACAGACATATTACCGTGGCGCGGCTGCTTTAGCGCGTAGAGACGGCGATTCCGAGCAAGAAAAGGAGGGCGCTTGCAAAGAAGCAGTCGCTGCAGCACTGGCCGGAGATAAAACCAAATTGGACCAATTGAGAAGTGTAGATTCGGAAAAGGTGATGGGTATCGCGCAGGAAATGATCGAAGATGGTCTGGTAGGATTGGCTGATGCCGAGTCGCTGCTCATGTGAGCATGTTTTTTTTTTTTTTTGAAAATGTACATAGCGTCCATATACCACCACACTATCAAGAATCGGTCTGCATTTTCATCTCCTCGTCAATCTGCAAGCTCTCCTGTCGTAAATTATGCGCCTTGCTGTATTCGGTCGATGTCTTTGCCGAGCCTTCCAGATCGGCCATTACAGCTTCCAGACCAGCGAGTAACGACTCAATCTCTTTCCTCTGAGCCAAAACTTTCTCCGCAAGGACCACATTCTGTGATTGAGCTGCTTCGATCTTGGTATTAAGCGACACCTGCGCTTCTTGCAGATACGGCGTCAGATGGGCTGTGTATAGCCCCTCAGCGTCGAGCATATGTGGACTACTCTCGTCAGTCTAAACCTTCTAAAAGATAGTGATAGTAGAGTAAAACGTACGGCACATCACTCTCACTCTCCCCCTGAATTTTCCTCCTCCTCGCCTCAGCAACCAATCTGTCCAACTCATTCAACCCCCTGATTACCTCGCGCTCTTTGATAATCTCGTTGAACTCGGCCGTTGCGCCTTCCTCCAGTTTTGCATTCAATTGGCGGTGGACAGACTCCAAGCTGGCGGGGACATGTCTGGCGGGTGTGGGGAAGCACGACGCGAAGTTCTCGTAGGAGTTTGCTTTGAGTGTTGCGCGCAGGGCTTTGCTGTAGATATCCTGGAGTCGGGATGCGCGTGGGCCGGGTGTTAGCTGGATTGGAGCTGGAGGGGGAGGAGAGGGGGAGATGGCTGGTTCTTGGGTTTTTTGTGGTTGCTGCGACATTGTAGCCAGGAGGAATCGGTTGTCTTTTTGGAAGAATTGGTTGAACTGCGATAGTCCAGTCGCAAGTTCGTGAGGAGGGATGCTTGAGTGCGGAGATTCGTCTTAACGCGACGCGCCCAACAAATTACAAAGCTAGCGGCAACGTTCCTATTGGTCAGTCTTTCTTCTCCTTCTCCTTCTTCTTCTTCTTCTTACACTTTCAATTGACGGTCACAAATATTCAACATTATTTGACTTATACATAATTATCATTAATTGACTACTTTTTTACATTACCATCTGCTAAGCATCAATTATGCCCCCTGCACCCCCTCCGCATCTTTCGCGAAATGCGTCGTACTCTCCGTATCATCCGAAACCCTCCTACCAACTTGACTACCACCGCCAATCTCACTACTCTTATTACTAAAGTACTGCTTCAGTCGCATATCACCAGCCGACGAGACTGACGGCTGTCTCCGAGCACGGAACTGGCGCACAAACGCCATTACCGTCGACCACGAGACGGCAATGTAAATGATACTATTCCAGAATCCTTGCAAGGGGAGGACAAAGGCAGATACGAATTCGAGGCCGAAGATGGCGTCGTTGGGGTATATGAGGCTGTAGACGCGGTTTATTGTTGAGGGGACCTACATATCATCACGTTAATCAATCCAGTTGGTGCAGTGGGAGTTGAGGAGGGGTGTGCTTGCCCAAGTTACTAAAAGTGCAATGAAGTATAGCACTGCGTACTTGCAGTATGCCCACGCAGCTGAAGTAATGTCCATGCGTTGGTGACGCCGTGCTGAAGGCGGTGCTACTTTGACGCTGGCGCTCCCGAGTGTCGATGTTGCTGAGGGCGGTAGTGGGAAGGCTTCACCTCCGGCAACTGTGACGGAGTATGCTGGGAAGGCTGTTACGTTGTTGTTGTTGCTGTTGTTGTCGGTGGCACTATTAGTTCTATTGGTGTTGATATTGCTGCTGCTGCTGCTGCTCTGGCTGTTGTCGTTGTCCCCAGTGCAGCTCCCGACCTGGCTCAGCCCGTTCGCAGCTGGCTCATTCGCCGCCTCGCTGGTAACGTGCACAACCTTGGAAGCATGAATCTCAAACAACTTATTTAACCGGTCGTCCAACATCATATTCGCCTCCTTATTGAAGCTGCGAAGCATGTTTCGTTTCCGGGCTATGTCGATGCCGACGCGCGCATATATGGCAAACGTGAGCAGTATCACGAACCAGACGGGTCCGTAAAAGACGGCGATACGGAGTATGTCCCAATCCACGGAGATCCAGCACCATAACTTACCCCAATTAGTCCAAGAATCGGGTAATCCCAAAAAGGGGGTTAAAGGGGGAAAGACTTACAGTTGCGGAGCCGTACACAGGACCCTTGGAATCAGTCGAAATGAAAGAGAACGCAAACGCCGGCAGAAATGGAAGCCCGTAACACAGTACCAGATACTTCCATTCTAAATGCCTCAGCTTGGCGGCATCATATTTGTGGAAGAAGGTTAGGTAGACGTTGAACGCCATTGCGAATGTCCACAATGCATCGGACGGCATGAACCTACCACCCATCAACCCTGTTCAACTGCTGAAGAAGAGGAGAGAAGACATACCATTGAATAATAAACGCCTGAAACCGACACAGCACCTCTCCATGTTTTCCCTGCACAATCGCCGCTCTTGAGATGAGCGTCCCGACATTGGTGAGGACGTTTGCCCACGAAGCATAAAACACGACGCGATTGATGGGTTTGCGAAATGACGGAGAAGACAGGAACGTGCCGATGATGATTGTGGTGCCGATGACCGAGAGGATGGAGGTTGCTCTCTCGGCGGCCGTGATGGCGGCGAGTTGCCTGTCCGAGAGGGACATTCTTGATTCACTAAGGGGGGTATATGGGATGGTTGAAAGTATAGTATAGCTGATCTGATAATCAAACTCGACTATCGATCGACTCGAACATTATATGTCTGCCAGAGGGCTTTTCAGGGGCAGCACGACACGAACTATATGGTCTGATTTTAGCCAGCACTGGGAGAGAGCACAAAAGGTATCTATAATCCGAGCACTGCAGCACAACCTTGCACAAAACCGAATTTCAATATTTTCATCTATCCGAGCTTTGCACATAATATGATAATATTACCTGCACTGACCCAACGCGCGGCACTTGAAGCAGGTACGTGGATATGTGATCGGGGAGAGGGGGCATGAACTACAGAAGGCCCCTTTGGTACCTAGGTAAGTAACACGAACAAACCAAGCCTCCATCATCCCAATTGAATAGAATAGCCACTGGGACTTGGGTCTCGATTCAATACGGCCAGGCACGCTCATTGGACCCTGATACCTACCTAGAATGTAAAAACGCAAACCCCGCTTCAAGCGCTCATCACTCAAAACGTAATGCAGGGTTTCACAGGGATAGTATATACAAACACGACCACAACACTCTAAATAGTCTTATGTATCGCCTCTCAAGACATGGTTTCATTTTTTTTTTCGCAATTGGACACTCGACATCGGGTAACGCTAGCGGGGAAGGAATACTTACTTACCCCGTATTATCAAAGTGGAACGCGTAGGGCCCAGGCGGTGTTGGTACATGGGATGGGGGAATATCGGTCAGGCTAATGCACGAGATGGAAAATGTTTAGTTTAGCCGGGGGGTTTGCGGTGTGCTCGAAATACTTTTTTTTCTTTCTTTTTTTTTTTACGTATATATCTACATATGCAAGTGTTCCGGCATGGCGGTTGAGCTGAGCTACATAAGAACAAAGACAAGCCGTGTTTGGATTGAAGGAGGTAGGTAAAGTATCCCTTGTTTTTATCCATACCATACATACGTGGATGGGAGTAAGAAGTAGCGGATAAAGAAGCTTGAGCACCTGGGTAGTAGGTAGAGCTCTGGCAACATACTACATAGCCTGTGCTTGGGCTTGAATCGGGAAATTAGGGCTTGTGATACCGGTGTGAATTGAAATCGGTCTAGGCGACCGCTTGCTTCTGGTCTAATTCTCGATCAAACTTGTCTTAAAGAGAAAATACTGAGTAGTAGGAGATCGCGAAGTTGAGGCGGTGTTGTTGGCTTTTTCTGGATTGAGTATATACCCTGCTAGGATGGTGGATGGTGGATGGTTTGATCCATGTTTGACTGCATCTCCCTACCAGAGTATTTGCCTTACAAAAGGGCGACCAGGATCGTCCACCGTATGGTCTGGCGCTACCTGAGTAGGAAGTCATCCCGACAGAGCAGTACCCATATCTGCATCAACATGGGCACACGTACTATATCAAACCTCCCCAACAACCATTTAGAAACCCATTCTTTACTGAGAGCCACAAATAGCAAACGAATGAAAGAATTGTATCAGCCATCGCCAAATAACAAACCCAGACCGACTCCCTCATACTGACAATTCAGAACCAAACTGATCAGTGGGTCTCCGATACATAGCATGCACCGGCCAAAGCATTCGATGAATATTGCCTCAGTCTCATCCAGAGCATCCTCTGCTATCTAGGTACAAAGACCGGATCAAGCTTCAAAGAGAATACAACCGCGGCAGACGCTCTCGTGAGAATAGACTGATTGGTGCTGACCAGAATTGTAGGTAGTTCATGTGTCACCGGACCTCTCGTCCTTCCGTCTTCGTCATCCGAATGGTGAAAGAGATTTTTGTGTTTGACTTTGATGTTGTGCAAGGACGAATACACCGATCATGTTGTGGATGGGACGGCATGCCGTCCACTCGGAAATCCCACCGCAAATCCCACCACGGCAGAGATGGTGACATTCCCCCTCTCACTGCCGGATTCACTTATGACTGGGACATGAATGAGGTCATAAATTGACGTTTATCATTGTACCATTGAAAGAAAGACTAGACGGGACGAGACCGAAGTAGGGTAGACAGGTATGCAATTGATGATCCCGAACGTAATAGAAATCAGATTATAACAGAACGCAGCAAATCGAACAAAGTCTCCGGGTATCACCTGCCTGTCATTTCCTTCGTCTTTCATTACCCAAACTGCTCGACTAGTAGCCCTGCTGCGCCGTCACCATACCACCATAACCCGGTAATTGCGCTTGTTGCTGCTGCTGCTGCTGCTGCTGCTGGTGATGTTGCTGTAATTGGGCTTGCAACTGCGGCAGGTCATTGAACCATGGATGTCTCAGCGCATCTGCCGCGCTAATTCGCATCTCCGGCCGAAGTTGGAGCATACGAGTAAGTAGATCCAAGCCCAATTGGTCGATTTGAGGCAAGATCAGTCGCAAGTCTTGGGTGGCATAGACGTGAAAATTGGGCTTATATTCTGGGAACTGTGAAATACCAGGCCACGACCTCTCGGACGGTGTACCCATAAGTCTGAAAATCTTTTGCAGTTGATCTTCGTTTGTCGTTCCAGGGAAAAGTGGTCGACCGGTATACATCTCTGCCATGATACATCCCGCCGACCAGATATCGATGCTGGTGTTGTACGTCCTACTTCCGAGCAAAACGTCTGGTGCACGATACCAGAGGGTGACAACCTCGTTCGAAAATGTGTTGACGGGGATACCAAATGCACGCGCAAGGCCGAAATCAGCGAGTTTGAGTTGTCCCTTTTTATTGATAAGTAGATTCTGTGGCTTTAGATCACGATGCAATACCCGATTCTCATGGCAAAACGCAATGCCGCGCATGAGTTGATGCATGAATGATTTGATAGTCACATAGTCCAACGATCCGTGGTCTCCTTTTGTGTCCATGTATCGTTTCAGGTCTCTGTCCATATACTCAAAGACGAGCATGAGTTTGTTTTCGGTGTGGATTACGTCGTAGAGCGAGACGATGCTTTCGTGTTTGAGTTCTTTCATGAGGGAGATTTCGCGGATGGCGGTGGAGGGGGTGCCTTCTTCGGAGTCGAGATGGATTTCTTTCAGAGCGACCATTTCGCCGGTCTGGCGGTTGCGGCCTTTGAATACCTGTTCCAGTCAGACGACATCTAGTTAAAATACGGAGTCCTCTCATAGATCGCATACCGTGGCATAGGTACCTTCACCAAGCTATAAATAGTTAGCATGGCAATGATACATTCTCACAAATAACACACCTTCTCCAACTGCTGGAATGAGCTCGGCTGCTGTGGTTTGTCCATGATGGGCCTGAGGGCAAACGCTGATCGTGTCGGTCTCGCTGTTTCAAGGGCTTGTTGCGGCGGTTGGGTGTGCGGGGGATTATTGTCTGCGGCGGAAGAAGACGCAGCAGTCGGAGGTTGGGCGAAGAGAAAAGTACTGGGAGCAACGAGAGACGAGACCAGAGTGGACAAGCTGGATGAGGATAATAAATAGGGAGAGGCAGAAACAGAAGTAGGATTAGAAGAAGAAGAAGAAGTAAGATGCTCCATGTTAGTCTGTCGGTCGACTCCTTCCTTCCTTCCTGCGAATCGATCAGTTCAGACGCCTGAGGCCCGCTTCGCTGGACCTTCTTTGCCGCCCGGTGCTGGCTCTGCCGCAGCCAATCACCGTGGAGAATGCAGTCATGATTCTTCAGTCTGATCCATAAGCAAGGGTCGATTGAGGTTTACATAGTAAGTTACTATTAGTACAGTGGTTATATTATTATTGTACAAGTCATTATATCTATCTACCTAGTGAACAAGTACAGGCAGCCGGGACACCACTTCGGGCAGCACCGTCTCGCTTTTGTGATCGCATCGGACATGGTTCTGGAGATATCGCTCGTTGAGAAGATTTCCGAATATCTGCGACTCATTGCGGACGCCGCCCACGTTGATGATGCCGATAGCCATGCCTCGTTTATGTGCGCGCTCTACCAATCGATATGCAGAATATGTCGCCAGACTGCTGCCCATGATCAGAAGCCTGCCGGCATCATCGATGGCTTCTTCTGCTGCGCTGCGAACTGTCGGGCTCGTGGACTCGCCAAACATGATGACGGCTGGCTTCAAGATCCCAGCTGTCGATGACGGCGACCATGCGCCATCAGGCTCTATCTCGACAACCGCTTTTTGTCCGTCTTGTAGTGAAGGCGGCTTCTCCAAACAATGCGGACACGCCGGATAGCGAAAGCTGGAGTACGGCGCATGGGGGAGATCCACGTCACCGTCAGGGTTGATCTTGAGCCCGCGCTTGCGCTGTTCCTCCGGGTTGTTAGTATCCAGTGCGCCAGACTGCACCATTTCATCCAAGTACTCCCCCCAGGCCGGGTTCAACCGCGTGAGAGACCGCTGAAAGTCGTCTCTGGGAACCAGATTGTGACAATTGATACAGACAACCGCTCGTAAGAAACCGTGCAGCTCAATCGTTGCCAGTTCCGGATGGGCAACGAGATGAAAAGAGTCCACGTTTTGCGTAATCACGTTGCTCACGTAGCCCTTCTTTCCTAGATCCCCGACCGCCTTGTGCGTTGTATTTGGCTTGGCCTTCAACAGTCCCGGCCATCCCACGTAGCTTCGCGCCCAGTACCGTTTCCGCGCTTCATGACGGGTGATGAATTCGTGGTAGTAAGTCGGACGATAAGACTTGTTCCGCACGTACGTCCCATTCTCACCGCGATAATCTGACAGCCCCGACGCGACGGAGATTCCAGCGCCGGTCAGAATCACGGTTTGAGCATTTTTGCCGACGTCGATGCCCCGCAGGAAGGGCGAGGGAGGGGCCGTGAAGAAGTCGGCGATGGCGTCGATTGCACCGGCGACGCTGCTGGCGGTTCTGGGGAAGATGACGGCGGGCGGGAAGGGTTTGGTGTAGGGAATTCTCAGCGGAGACATGGATGCATAGTGTCGATACCTATTACCTAGTCCTGGGTATACACCGTAATTAGATGAGGGATGCACAGTCGAGGAGGGAGCTTTCAGCAGAAGAAGCTACAGACTGACTTAGGTAGGACTAACTAACCCAAGCCGGCGGTGATGTCACTGGAGCCTTGCTGCCTGAGCCTGCATTCTTCCTCTTTACTGCGTTCATAATAAGCAGTAAATTATTTGTTACTTCTGGATGATTCAATGCTTGTCAGTAGGCCTTTTACAGGGCAATATTTACTTTACTGCCTTTCGATAAGTAAATTGCCATCACCAACTGCTTCCATTCCAGGCATTCCATTCTGTCTGCCTGACAAAACAGCCAAGCAAAGCGGCAGAGCTTCCGCGGCCCTCAGCCGAACTCGGCCGGCGCTCGCATGTTGCAATTCGACGACAGACACTGATAAAGCTCATAGACACCCTGCTCCCCCGCCGATATTCACTGATTTGTCGGTCGGAAAACTGAATAGCAAAGACTTCGCCGTTTCCCTTCGTTTCACACCCTGGCCGGCGTCGTCAGCTCCCTCAGTGCATGCCCATAAGCCCCGGGGCTTACGCACTAACATAGACCTTGGCGGCCCTTGATGAGTTTCCTGCCGCCGCTGGGACGACGCGGCGGCCAGCTGCAGCAATGCCACGTACTCCAAAGACTCCGACGACACGCGACATTCTCTCTACATCCCAGGAAGCTGTATACTTATAGCCCTAGATTGCACCAACGAAAGTCTCCCTCCATACAACATTCTCTCCCATCATCGACGTCGACTTGGTCCCTCGCTGCCGCCCGCGCGGCATTGACTACCAGATCCCTTATGGCTGTCCAAACCAGAGGCCACGCCGGCCACGGCCATCACCACCACCATCACGACAACGTCTATCTAACGTCCTCGAATAAAAAAGATGCCGGCGTGCGAATTACTCGAATCGGGTTGTTCGTCAACCTGGCAATGGCTATTGGCAAATTTGTCGGAGGCTACATATTCCATTCCCAGGCATTAATTGCAGATGCCTACCATGCATTGACGGATTTGGTCTCTGATTTCATGACGCTGGGTACCGTTTCCTGGTCTCTCAAACCCCCGAGCGAGCGGTTTCCGAACGGATATGGAAAAGTAGAGAGTTTGGGAGCGCTGGGAGTGAGTTCGTTGTTGCTTTGTGGCGGTGTATTTATGGGATTGGATGCTACTCAGGCTCTGCTGTCTCAATTTGCGCCTGAAGCGTTTGAGGCTTTGGAGCATGCTGGGCTGCTGTTTCATGGTCACTCGCATAGTCATGATCATGGCGCCGAAGTGCTTGGGCCGAATATCAATGCCATTTGGCTGGCGGCTGGCTCTATAGTGGCCAAGGAGTGGCTATACCGAGCTAGTAAGCCCTCCCTTCCTTCCTTTATCGGGTAGCCACGTCTAACAAACGCAGCAATGAAAATCGCTCAAGAACGAAAATCATCTGTCCTCGCCTCGAACGCAGTCCACCACCGCATCGACTCGTTGACGAGTCTCGTCGCATTGGCCACAATCGGAGGCGCTCACATCTTCACGAATGCGGCATGGCTCGATCCCGTCGGGGGATTGATCATCTCCTTGATGGTGATCAATGCAGGATGGACAAATACAAAAACAGCTCTATTAGAGCTCGCCGATACAAACGTCGACCAAGAGATCAAAGACTCCATCCGCAAGGCAGCTACAAAGACACTCGCCAAATCTTCGGCGGCGATGCAGGATGTTCAGATTCGAGATATCCAGGGCTTGAAATCAGGACAGAATTATCTGGTGGATATCGAAGTCGGCGTCGCGGGATCCATGACCGTGCACCAATCTCGCGAGATTGAGGAAGCATTACGAACCGGCGTTGGTGCCAAGGTGCGCGGCGTGCGTCGCGTCAAAGTACGCTTTGTGCCTAGTGATGTAGAGGGCGTGGATTTTGCGGAGGAGTTTATTCCGGGGGATGTGAGTCCGAGGGCTAGTCCTGAGCCGGAGGATCATGATCACGAGCATGAGCATGAGCATGAACTCGGGGAGGTGCATAAAAGGCGTTGACAGATTTGAATCTCATATAGCCAGTCTGTTTAGAAAGGCTTCGAGATGATACTCGCTGGTTGAGCTACGTTTTGAGCCATCTTTGGTAGAGCTGTCTAACCTGACTTGAATATTGTCACATGATGGATTGATTTGGAGACATGTATATAAAAGGATATCTGGATAATATACAATTTCTTACCATGTACATACTCCCTTAGCTGTAGGCCGTCGAGTCAGCCATTTCACGGCAAACTCGACGTACAAGTGTGCTACACGCTACGGGGATACCGGTATTGTCGAACTGTTGCTTGCCATGAAAGCGGCACCTGACATGACTGATAATGACGGGAGGTCAGCGCTGTCGTGGGCAGCAGCTCTTGGGCATGCGCAGATAGTTAGTCTATTGGTCGGCCATGACAAAGTTGATGTACACGCAGAAGATGATGATGGATTGACTCCATTTGAGTGGGCCAAGAGAAATGACCAGCTCGAAATTATGAAGCTCCTGGATGAATACTGCGGAGTTTAAACTTCCTGAACCGGCAATAAATGATGATTTTATTAGTGCCGAATGAGCTTCAGTATACACTTAGGTAGAGAGAACGGTTGTTGATTTTCGAGTTGCATATCCCAGACCAACCCCTCGCCTCCAGTTCTGAGGAAACTATCTCAGGGGTGAAGTCTAGATACCTACTCGGATGATTATTGGTCCGAAGATCGCGTAATGGTTGTGACTATGAATCAAAAGTTCATCACCAAGTTCGGAGCATTATCAGTCAAAGCAGGTGCCGTTGTAGGGACCCCGGCATTGAGGAATAGAATCTCCAGGAAGGGGATGTCTTCCTTGAGGGATTCATTGGCGAATTGTTTAATGCTATTGAAGGACGAGAGGTCCAGAGGACAGGTTTCGATGCGAGCTACTGGAAATGAAGATTTGATTGACGAAACAAGCACTTCAGCACTAAATATGGATGCTGGACGGGCGCAAAGATAAATGCATAAAGGATTGTGGTGAACTAGGAATTTTATAGTAGCAGCACCTAGACCTGTATTGCCTAAACATTGGTTTAGTCTGGATGAGCCTAGTGAATAACGGAACAAAGATGAAGAAGTCGCCTCCAGTAACAAGAATTACCTTTCCATGGACACTTGATATGTCACTAAGTGGATTGAATGGCATCTTGCTCTTCGAACCATGGGAAGTAAGGGATCTTGAAATCTCAATCCCGACTTTCTGAGACTTCTTCAGCAGGCACTGACTAAAGAATGATGAAATTGAAGATGACGCTCTCGAATAGGAAGAGGAAGTTGATTCGCTGGAAGAGATCTGGAGCGACAGCGACTCGGACGATGGCAACGATTATTGTGACAAGATAATGAATCTCCTCCTCAAGAGATGCGCTAACGCTACCATCAATGCCAAAGATAGTCGAGGGCTGACTGCATTGCATCTAGCCTGTCCTGCCAGGAATGGTGGCTCTGTCAAGAAGTTGCTCGTGGAGGATAGTGAGATTGATGCCAATGCCCGAGATGATTACGGACGGACCGAATTACACTTTCAGTCTTGTACCAATTCACTAAGATATTGGAAACGCTTCTAACATTTTGCAGCTCGATTGATACCAACATTCAGGATCAAATGGGACAAACACCGTTGCACCTAGCTGCTTCTCATGGTCGAGTGAAGCCGGTGAAGCCGTTGCTGGACAAGGGACGAGATATGGATCTGGGGCTCAAGGAGAAAGAGGGCCGGACAGCTTTGGACCTGGCCGTAGAAGGAAATTATGTTGAAGTTGTGGATATGCTCAAAAGGGCAAATGAGCATGCGTCCCAAGAGCTTCTTGATGAGAATGGCTCTGGCTGATTTAGGAATGACTTCACCCGCATAGATACATCTCCTTTTGATCTGCATAAATTAGACTAAATATAAGTATTTTTATAGTATGATAATTATTATAGTCTACCGAGTAGGTACATAATACAAATGAAAGAGATACATAACATCATCAAATAAAACACCAAAATCAATTAACAATAACCAAACCCGGACCCGCCAACGTAGCATTCGCCACAGCCTGGTTTGAAGTAAAACCCCCAGCAGCCGACGTAGGTACAATAGCAAGTATAGTAAGCCCATTCAGCAAATGCTCCTTGAACGGAAACGGCGCTTTCACAGAAACAGTCTGTCCCTGTTGACTCAGCACAGTAAAAGGCAACACAAACGGCACATTCTGTTGATTGATATACGCAATCTCGTAGTCCACCGCTTGCGCTCCGTTGGGCAACGAGAAGCTCAGTTCGACGACTTCCTCGGTACTGGTGGCGGGATCAAAGGTGCTGGTGACGGTCAACGGCTGCATGACATGTAACTTTTTGAAAGCGTCAATCTTATCGGCGTTGGGACACGAGCCCGGCACAATGAAAGCCTGATTAAGCGCATTGAATGCAAAATCGCGCACCGAGTTTGTCAAAAAAGGCAACTCGCTAGGGATTTTGCGTTGGAGCACTCGGAAGAAACCCTGTTGTTCGCCCTCTTGGCCGATAACGGATGAAATATCTTGCGTTAGGGCAGCGTCGCCGTGGAGGCCCATGTTGACGATGATGTTCTGTAGGGTGCCCAGTACAACGGAGGTGAATGTTGTAGCGAGGGTGACGGCTTCGTCGAGTGTGGAGACGGGGAAGTTGTAGAGGCATGGTTCTACGGGGGTTTGGTTGAAGTGTTTGAGGGCGCTGATAGCGTCTAGGGCGTGCAGTTCTTCTTGCTATGGAAGTAGTCAGTATATAGACTCTTCCAGGGTCTTAATGGAAGTACTCACAGCGACAATAGCAGTCAACGCATCAAGTCCCAACGTCCGCGCATTTGAGTTTTGAATCACAAATCCGGGTTCATTATTGCTGATGTTTGTCAATAGCTGTTGGAAAAAGGCAACCTCAAACTGCTCCTGGGCAGCAATCACTTGAAGACTGATGATTGTGTCGGGGTCAACAGAAGCCGGGGGTGTGCCGTTCGACAGGGTACCGTGAGCTCTCTGCTCGATGTTGAGGACTTGCTGATCATTTGGGGCCGGAAAGCCATCGATACTCTGGAATTCGTCGCTGACGTTGTTGTTGATTGAGCGACGTTCAACGGGGGCTGCTGTTGAGAGGGCTGCGAGGCTGCATAGCGCCACGGTGATTATATTTTGACGCATTCTTTTGTCGTGCTGGAGTCGGAGAAGGGTAAGATGTAGATATTCTGTTGCTTGAAATGTACTTTCTGCTCTGAAGAAATATTGTTTCGCGGGACTGTGACTAACAATGACAAACAACAGGAAACAGCGGGTGCCACACTCCTCTTTATATCAGATGCCATCTCATTCTAGTCATTGTGTGACCTGATACTACAACACCGTCATTCCTATTTCGACCAGACACGAAAGTCAATCTCTTGACGAGTCACCCGGGATATCGCAGACCCAGCCTCCACAATCCCAGTCATAGTTTAAAGCTTGACTCGTCGTTTTTCGGAAATGACAGGAAGTCGATCCATGCATCGTAGATTTCGGACTTGTACCGGCGATTAAAGCAATGAATCACAGTGCATACAGGAAAAATAGAAACGCCGTAGCCAATGATCAGACTACCTAGACAGCCGAGCTGAAACATAATACTAGTGTGGATATTGGTCGGCTGTGCAGACAAAAAGTGAAAGAAGCAAAAATAAACGCCTTTATGTAAAGCAATAATGCCTTGACTTATCTTGCAAGGGTGAAGAAGATGTTGGAATCGCTGCGATTCGCCAGCTCGATGGCCGGTAAGGGAAACTCGGAGCTGAGTGGCTTAGCTTTTTCCTTTTTGGGGCGATTTGTTGTCGTTATTGAGTTTGTTGTACCACGTACTCTCGGCTTATCAATGCTGATTGGACACCAATAGATGATTTCTAGATTACAAGCACTAGATGTTATTTTTCTTTTTTTTGTGATGAAGATGTCATTGAGTGTAGACGGTGAAGCCAGAGGAAACTCTGGTGGAGGCTCGCAGCGGGTAGTTTTAGGGTTGTGATCTATTTATGGAGTAGGGCTTGCTGTCCGTGCATCACTATAAAGCTTGACTGCGATAGCCACGTTCTGCCTCTTTAAGTTCCGGAAATACAAATAAGGAAAATGGTATGATCCAATAACTATCTGCGTATGGACAAGTCGGTATTTATAGCACCGTATTCCAAGGTTTAGAAAAAGTCCAACTTTGGTCGTTGAATCATAATATGCCAAATTCAGAGTATGCCAAACATGTAAATACCGCATCGAGAGCAGGCGTTGCGCTGAATGACAGTCTCGGGATTGATGATTGTGACTTTGTCGCTGTTGGCGGTGACTGAGACCTTGTCGACTGGGATGACGCCGACAATTGGGAAGAGGGAGCCGGGGGTTTTCCAGCACTTGGAGCAGCCGCAGGCATGGTTGTGGAGGACGTCGGAGCTTAGAGTCACTTTGATCTTGTCGCTGAGATAGTAGTAGTAGTAGTAGAGCTTACTGCCGAGGAGGTTTGGATTGGCCTCTGGGTATGCCATTGTCGATTTGGGGGTGTAAGTTCAAAGTTATTGTGATTGTGTCTAAAGGGATGACAAGGGTAGGGCTGTATAGTGGACTCACTTGGGGTAGACGGGTGCACATCAACAAGGACCTCGATATGATCGAAAGTGACTTGTTTTTATAATTGACCAACCTGCACTCACTTATTACCCTTCTTCCAACAAAGATAGCCTTACCGAGGGCGGAATAGCATATCTAAAACACCCTACCCAGAAAGTCCTCCCTGACCACCATCGCAGATCGACTTACTCCAATTATCATGCCCCTTCAAGCAAGTCTTGATTTGCGATAGCCCGATGCCTTCCGTCTGTGGCTCCCATTTTCCAAATTAGGAAATTCTCGGACAGTCTCATCACGTGTCGGAGGGGACACAGTGCCTTTCTTCTCCAAAAGGATTTGTGAGCCTACAAGAATCAAATGTCTTCGCTCGATCAACGGCTCACAATTCTGTTGTTGACGCCATCTAGAACAATTTTCTCGATCCAGTCCCCGCACAAAGGTCGGCGCATTTCTTAAAATGTGTTGTACCCTTCCCTCATGCGGAGATGAAATGATCCCTGCCTTGAATCGTGAGTCATCGGAACGGTGGTTTTGGAAAAACGTTGATGCTTGTGTGGCGTCGATAGGGAGGATGTATCCTTGCAAGATAAGTCGAAGTTACGCGTGTTTTTCTCTCGATCTGCCGTGAGTAGGGAGTATTATCGGAGCATTGATGGGTTCGTTTGTTCAAGCCTTGAGTCTATGGCAATTCTCTAGGTAGCTGACAGGTTCCGAACCTCAGAGAGCATCCGATCCGACCGATATCATGATAAACCGACCCAGTCACTATCATTTTCCTTCGTTCCCAAATCCGTTCGAAATTACTGGCATCTCACTCGGCACGTCTTACATAGTAAACACATGGTCGAAACACCCCACCACAGTGAAACATCACGCGGCATTATCCAGGCAAGCTGATGGAGAATTTTCTCGGTACGCAAAGAACTTACGTTTCGAGAGAAGAGCCGTTAGCCCACACCGGTTTTAATTTTAGGTTCTCGATGGGTCACTGACTCACGACGCAAGCGATAATAACGTGAAGCTAATCCTGTTTAGTTAGTACCTCATATGTTTGACAACGTGGAGTTGTCCGACTGCAGAAATCCGACAGCTGAAACGGAGGCTAGGTCGGCAGGACTAGGCAAGGTACGGAGAACAACGCTTTCCGCGGTCACGCGAATAAAGAGCCTTAAATGGCATGCTGTGTATTCGTAATACTGTATACAGGTCTTACAGGTCTTACAGTACCTTAGTGTATGCCTATATTGACCGCTTATTGGCTGTTCCGCACTTGAAACTAGGGCTACACGTGGCTTGCGGCACAGTCTCCTTGTATGAACCAGTAACCTTGTTCTTTGTTACCCCTGGTCGTTGGTCCAACTCTCAACCATCAGCTTTTATAGGAAGTATTTCCTCAGTGTAAGTAGTTGATGCCGACTAAGCTACGAGGCAGGGAAAGAAGAAGAGCAGACTATCGATTGCTGAAACTCTACAATAATTGTAAGCGAGTACGTGGATGTGAATCATTCATAGTGATTGCCAACCATTGAGCCTGTTCCATTCTGTAAAATACGGACGGTACGGTACCCCCAGGCAGTAAGTACTACGGAGTAAGACCATACGAAACTAACGAAGCCCCTCAGGAAGTAAAAAGGACGAAGATCCTCGGACCACGTTCCTTTCTCAGTCCTCGACCCAGGTGAGCTGTGACTGACTCTCACAAGCGTCATTCTGATTCTTTTCCTCCTTCGACTTTATCGCGTATTCTCTTTGATGATTATATATCCAGCCGCAAGACTGCTTGGTCACGCCTCTCGCGACTACTGAAGATATACTACGATAATTATTACGTTCGGTCCAACCTGCTTGCCGCGTGATCGTCGTTTCTTGTCGAAGAACTAGGTACCTCGTGCGAAGAAAAGGGGAATTTTACCTCAACAACTTGCGCAACATCCACGGAGAACAACTGGTTTCTTCTCCACTGCTCGCGAAAATATATATACGCACAATCTGATCGATACACGAACACTGATTACATATACACAATGGCCCGTACATCGTTGGAATCTGAGCGCCCGATCATGACTGGATCGGTAAGATTTTTACCTTTCTGTTTTTACTGAATGGAAACTTGCTACATGACAGCTTGCGCAAACTTCACAAAGTTCATCTCAACTAACCGGTTGACTATAGAATCGCAACTCAAAGCGCTTCTCAACCTACAGCGGAGTCCCCTCTCTCGCCTCTACCGACACCACCAGCACTCTCCCTAGCGGCGATCACATGGCCGAAATTAAAGAATATACGGACGGCGTGGAACGCCTCGAGAACAAACCCCTCACCCAGCAGCGCTTCGTGCCTACTGCCGAAAAGACGGACAATTTGAACAAGCTCGCTCTCGGCGCCAAGGTTGAGCGCGCGCTCGGAAGGAGGATGACTGGACAAGATGCTGTTATGCGCAAGCCCGTTGTTACTATCCTCGATGAGAAGAAGGCGTTGGATAACTAGATTTTCCTTCGCTTTGGTTGGTTGCTGGCTACGAACATTTCTACTTGGTTTTGTCGTGGGTGATGGTACTGTATGATGAGAATTTGCAGACCATTATCCCATGCTACTCGCACCTGATGCTATATGTTTCCTTTGGTTCTTTCGACGGAGTCGCATTATTCACATTTTCAATTTTTCTCTCGCTGCTCTGGTCACATATTTCATTTGTCTATTCATCTCTCATATTGATTACCCCATCGTGTTGTAAATAGCACGCTTCGCATGTCCATTTCGATGTTTGATTTGCTTTTATATTGGATTCACTTTTCTCTCATCTCCGCTTCTATATTTGAATACTTGATGTCACTTGAATATAGATTTGATTCTCGACGGTTTTGCATGCCCATGGTATAAGTCCCTAGGCAAGAGGCAGCAGTCAACCACTCCTAGGCAACGTCAGGCAACATCATACACGAGAAGAGATTTATAGTGATCAGTTTGAACTAGGCCGATTATGTTGACTATCATCTTGAATCGATAATACTCAACTCGCAGAATTATTGTCCGAATAACTAAGTTAGTTAACTAACTAGTTAACTAGTTAAGTTATCAAGCACAGCTTAGTCAGAGTCTTCAGAGCACGGGCCAATCACGACGCCGCACAAGCTTCGAGATACCCGGACGGACTCCATCGCTCTTTCCCTCTTCTCTGCTTCTTCCTTCCTTCCTCTTCTTTTCCCCTCTCGCTTCTACTCTTCCTCCATCCTCTTCATTAATCAAACATCCCACTTCATTCTCCTACCGTTCAGCTCATTAATTCTTCTTCTACTACATCTTCTAGAGGAAGCCCGGTCTCATCTTTACCTATCGACGAAACACATTTGCCCCATCTTTTTTCCGCTTCGCACTTTATACCACCAACCCAATTCGAATTGCCGATTCGTCGTTCTTCAATCCTCTTCAAACAAAATCTTTTCTTCTATCACACGAAATCTCCTCGAATTCCTTTCTCGTCGACATACGATTGACCTCTGTTATTCTGATCTGATTTGAATCTTTCCGCCGACGGAGTTCGAATTTCTCATCGCATTTAGCGTCGCACAGTCTTGATATCATAATTTTCGATTCTGTACAGACATCATCCATTGTTGCAGGTGAGTGAGAAAAATCGCAAATCCCTCTTTATCTAGCTGGTGGTGCATACGCTATTTACAAAAATCTTTATTGCTTCTTTGCTAACACGTTTGATGACATCCTTTCAGGTCGCAAAACGACGTGACCGGTCCATTTCCCATTTTTTGCCCCATTTTAAATCGACGGTCATTCCCGGTGTCCTCCACGCTACGATTGACCTTTGCTTTGCCGAACGCAATCTTCTCAACATCACTTAGATAAAAGTACAGCTAGATTTCATTTCCAACATTTCAGCAGAAATCATGGCGGACACGACTCAGGCTCCCGTTAACGGCACCTACGCTGCTCCTCCCAACGGCTACCCCGATATCTACCTGTCTCAGAACACCATGAACACCATGAACAATGCTGCCCCCAGTTACCATCCTGGCCCTGGCTCCACGCCATCAAATGGACCAGCTTCCGAGAGTAAGACTGATATTTCCAAGGACGAGGTTGGCTGGTACTTTGTCGAGCAATACTACACAACCATGAGCCGAAACCCAGAGAAGCTCCACCTTTTCTACTCACGTCGATCTCAGTTTGTCTCTGGAGACGAGGCTGAAAACGTCCCCGTTGTTGTTGGCCAGAAGGTGAGCAAATTGTCGAGTGATTGTTGACGACCATGCGCTAATATGGTATAGGCCATCAATGACAAGATCAAGGAACTCAACTTCCAGGAGTGCAAAGTCCGTGTCTTAAATGTCGATTCTCAGGCCTCATTTGACAACATCCTGGTCGCTGTGATTGGAGAGATCTCCAACCGCGCTGAGCCTTCCCGCAAATTCACTCAGACTTTCGTTCTCGCCCAACAGCCAAATGGCTACTATGTTTTGAACGACATCTTCCGATACCTTGCAGACGACGATGAAGAGGTCGTTCCTGCTGACGAGGAACCCGTCGTTGAGCCTGAAGTAGCTGCCGAGCCTGAGCAAGCGGAGACTGTTGCAGTTGACGCAGCTGAGACTGAAGAGGCTGCACCTTTGGTGGATAGTGAAGAGGCAGTCGCCGAGGTTGATGCCAAAATCGAGACTATTGCCGCCAACGGTGAACCTGAGACGGTTGAGGAACCTGCTGCTCCTGCACAGGTCAATGGCGATGCTGAACACGAGAAGCCCGCCGTTCCTGTTACTCCTGCTGTCCCTGTTGTTCCCGCTGAGCCTGAGACCGTCAAGCCAGAGGAGCCTCAGACTCCGGAATCTACACCGGCCGTCAGCACCCCTAAGGAAGCCGCCCCAGCCCCCAAGGAGACTGCTCCTCCTGCCAAGGCTGTTCCTAAGACATGGGCTACCATTGCCTCAAGCAACCGTGCTGCTGCTGCGGCGGCCGCCGCCGCCGCTGCCGCTGGAACCCCTGCAGCCGCACCTCAGCCCAAGCCTGCCGCAACTGCGACCGCATCTCAGCAACCAGTCAAGCCCCAGCAAGAACAGCCTGCTGCTGCCCCCGAGACGGAAGCTGTTGCTACCAGCAGCCAGGCTGCTTCAACCGACGCCGGGTGGCAGACCGCTGGTCACGATCACGGCAAGAAGCAGTCTCGTGCTGAAGAGAAGTACCCTGCATACATCAAGAACGTCACCGAGAAGGTTGACGCTGCTTTGTTGCGCTCTGTTCTCTCTCATTTTGGAAAGCTTACACACTTCGATGTCAATCGTTCAAGGGTATGTTCATTTACTTACTCGAATTCGGATTCTCTGACTTTGACATACTAACGTTTGATTCTCTTAGAACTGCGCTTTTGTTGACTTCGCCGACCAGGCCGCATACAACGCTGCTGTTGCAGCCAATCCCCACCAGATTGGAACTGAGCAGGTTACTGTCGAAGAGCGACGCGTTCGCAACGGAAATGTTGGCGGTGGTTTCGCAGCTGGCCGTGGTGGTAGCGGTGCTAACCGTGGCCGTGCCGACGGCCGGGCTGGAAGCCAGGGACGCGGTGGCAGCGGCTTTCAACGCGAGCAGGGACGTGGTGGATTCGCAGGTCGTGGCCGTGGCGGCAGCAACGTCAACGGCAACAAGCGTAGCCAGGCACAGGCTGCTTAATTGGCGACGTGTTGTTCTCACATATTGATGCCGAAATGAAACACAAGAACTACAGAAAGCAACCTTAATCAACATTTGCTTTGGTTGTCGGTTCGCAGGTTATTTGTACGACCACGTATTTTACGGCATATACGTACATCAAAAGGCATTTCTATTTGTCATTTTTACGACAGGTAGTGTTTTCATTTGGTGATGATTTCTTACAACGAGCATGTTAGCGGTTTGGGAAAAGTCGCTTTTTTTATTTACCTCTTTTGCTTGGTTGTTTCTTTCTTATGTCTCTACAGGCGCCGCGGGTCTTGTCTTTGTTGAATCGATTTCATTTACCGGACCGGTTGATTCGATTGATTCAGAAAACCTTCTTGTATCAAATTTCCCCCTTCTATCTACCTTTCGTCCCTCATGTTAGAATACCTTTCTACCTGTCTTAATCGGCTACGATGATTCGATCTCTATGTGTTTGTCCGATTTCCATTCTACCCTTGTTTTACTCTATTTAAGCATAGCGAGTCCCAATAAAGGGGAATCTCATTTCTCTTTCCTTCTATTATCTTCGCTTGCCTGTTTCACTTTTCATCGAAACCCCCCGGGACGACTGGCAAAGTGGGTTTATATTCATGTATAATTAAAACGAATTTTGCTCTCTACGTTAGAAAAGAAATACCTAAATTACTGTCTGATCTAATGACACCTACTTGCTACTAAGGTCTTACAACAGGCATGATTGATAGATAGTATCGACTGTATTGATTCACCCTATGTTGAATAGGCCTACCAATAAACAAAGTCACTGCAGTACATTTGATCCACAGCTTTCCTTCGTGAGAAAAGAAAATGAGCGACTACAGTTAAACATTAACTTAACCCGGAACCATTGCTAGATAGTCCTCGCCTTCCTCAGTGGAAAGAAGTAAGTCCCTTCAACCCCCGTCACCTATGATGTGAATCCTTGAAGGAACGAATGAAGTTCCGTTTTTTTTTTTTTCTTTTTTTTTCTTAGGTAGTAGTATCAATGGTGCAATTGGTGATGGTCGCAGATGCAACGAAAACGGTGCAAGGGCCGGTGACCGCGGCGCCTATTTGTATGGCAAAACAGCATCAGTATTATATTCGTTCCCCTCTGTTTTGGGATGATGGGATGATTGCGCGAGTTGAGGTGAGAGGCTTCAAAAGAAAGAAAAAAAACTTACAGTTGAAACCCAAGGTGTAGTCCAAGTTACAGGTGAGCGTGGGATCAGCGCCGGCAGCGGGCTGGCTGGCGGCTTTGATGACGGCGCCCATGGTGCTGGGGTTTAGGGGCACGGGGACTTTGTCGGCGGAAACGCCGGCGATGGCGAGGGAGATGAGGCCGAGGGCGAAGGAGAGCTTCATTTTGATGGATTTTTGGGGGGGGGGGTTTGAATAAGGGGAAATGAATTTGAGTATTGGTGGCGTTTGGAAGGCCTGCTTTGTTGTTGGTTCGAGTGTGGTATTGAATTGAATGGTGCTTCGGGGGAGCGAGAAGGGGAGTCGTTTATATACTTGATAAAACAAGCTGGAGAGGTGGTTTTTCACATGCATTGATATCAGCTGCGAGATGTATCTTGAGGTGATGATTGTCAGACATGAAGCTATACACGACCAAGTGCTACATGAGCATGTGTTTTGCCACACTATTTACTGCTCGATAGACGATTAGACAGGTCCAGCCAGCCCTTGAAGTCCAAAGTAGGTACCCTGCATACATCTTGTGTACTGTGAAATGGCATCTGTGGCACTGAAACATTCAGAACCTGTATATTGATCTGGGGGTTTTACGTACATCGTCGAATCGTGCACGATACGGAGCTTCCTATTTGGCCACCGCGGAGAGAAGACTCCCTAGGCATAAATCAGCTGCGTATGCGAAGTGAGAAGTGCCAAATACAACGTCCGCCAGAGACATATCATACAGAAGCATAGAGGACGGTGAAACCATATACTGGATCTCCTGATAAATCATCCATCTCTCTGACGAACAAGCATACATTGGTTGAGCACATGAAACCATAAGTGGGATACGGGCAATCACGAAGTTGACGAGCGAGCGTATGGCAAATTGGGATGGAATGTCAAGCTCGTCAAATGAGGATACCATGTAGAGTAATGCTGAATACCTAGGATTGTTGAAGTATCACATGCGAAATTAGACTTCATTCGTAGCATCCCATTGAGCTCTCGTAGGCAGACCTAGATCAGAAGGGGAGATATATCATACTAGGACAAAGTGTGCTAGCTTCTAACGTTTACAATCACATTCACGATTCCATTACAGAGCGGAATCGGGCACCTACCTTCGTGATCGCTTCCTAGCCGACTCTATGGAGTATCATCATGAACATCAAATGCCATCCAAGGTTTCGGCCTTGTGGTGTGACTAGCCGGCACGGTCAAGCATACTCCGCAAAGCGAGATTGTAATACAATGCCCCCGGATTATAGGGTTACAGGCAGCATCTATGATATCTCCGCAGGTAACACTGCATATGCAATATGTATTACTGTGGATGACTTTGGGGAAATATGGGGCGCGGATCACAAGCTAGATTTATACAGTATAGGCTAGAACACACTCTGCTTCTTGCTGCTACAAGGTACTTGACTAGAGACTCCCGACTACTGCGGATACATCAATCTTTATATCTGGGCGATTCATGCATCTGGAACATGCAGGTAAATCTTTGTTGGGACTCCATCAGGCGTATATGCATACATATGTATATTCGAAACTGACTTGGGAACGTGTTGAACTGGCAACAGCATTGATACTAGCTGGAACCTAGAGACGAGGAGGAAAGAGTCCATACAAGGACTGCTCCTCAGCAGACACATATATACCCGCTTTTCGAAACGTATTTGTGTAGAGACATGTAATTTCACCCCTTCGACTTCCTCTGCAAAGGAAGACATGTATGTTTTGACCCCTGAGTACTCCACACCAGAACCCAGACACTACTTCATCTTCCGCTGCGTCGTGGAACACACAAAATCAAAAAAAGACGGCACCAACGTGCACGGATTCGAATCTATCTCTCATCAGTTTTTTCCGCCCTCCCCCTTCAACCTTTTGCGTTCTGGGGTCATAAACTAACCACATGTAAACCCCCAATCAGTAAGGACGCAAACCTCTCGCAACAAAGACCGCTCAGCCGAATTATCGAAATTGGTGAAGCGTGTGATGATGGTTTCGCTGAAGTTGTATGATACCATGCTTCCGGGGACTGGGTCGGGGAGTTGGTCGAGGAATGATGATGATGCTAAAGTTGCCAGAGAGGCGATAGAGAGGAGCTTCATTTTGATTTCTATCCTGATGTGATGTATGTAAACTTTGTTGGTAGTGAGAACGATCTGCTTCTTAGATCATGTTATGAGGGAGTCGATCTGGTTATACATGCCTTTATAACTCAGACTGCCCCAGGGTCCAGCTAGCTGCCTTGCACGGGGGTCATCTCTATCCAGAGCCCGCATGTGTATCGATGGGTAGTATCTGAATTATCGTACGTCCCCAGTCTGCAGGTTACCTAGGTACATCAAAATTTGCGATATCTCCACACTTCGTGATACCATCACATATAATGTCACACCACGTAACCCTCCTAAGCAATATATACATATATACGGAAAACAATCCCCGAGCCACAAAAACCGATCCATGCAAAATGAAGGTAGTCATGCAGCAGAAGCTAAGCGGAAAAGAAGAATGAGTAAATGAAGAACACAGCCCAATCTTCGCGGGATGATGGATGCCGTAACTACCTACCATAGCCATGTAAAAAGCCATGGTCGTTGTGGAGGTTAGGGCTTCTCCCCCGCCAATAGTTACCTCCACACGGAGACTTGCTACCACATCGAGTAACCCATGCGGTTACACATCGTGAGTAGATGGCCCGGTATATTCCGAGCTGTATTGGACCGAGTAAAAGTTGCAGAGGCAATGAGATTCTAATATTGCCCATTTACCTAATCAGTAGAAGATGGACGGAGTTGCCCTTCTTTGGTAACGGGTGATGAGCTGAGTGAAGTACCTGAATACTGACTTTTCCGTGGACGGGGAAATAGTGGGATTCTTCGAATATTTAGATACCGTTATAGATATCGCCTGGGTACGAGGTTCGCGAGTTACTTCTACATGTAGATACTTGATTGAATGTCCTAAGCGGTTCGGATGGGTGTGCTCAGGTTATAGACTGGTGGATTGGTAGCCAATAATGGGATTGGTATAAAAAGCCTACAGGCTTTGAAATATCACTACGATTACACATGCACATTACGAGGAAAGAATTATATGAACGAGTATTATTGTGAGCAATAAGACTATTTTATCTTAAACAAGACATGAGAAGAAAAGTGTAAAACGCTCAAACGCCGATCACAATCCGCCACTTGGACCATGACCCTGATTTTCGTCCAGAGAAAAAATACATTCCAGAAAAGTTTCGTTGTCACATCAACCCGTAATCAGCTTGTTGCTACAGAAAATTTAGTCGACCTCCTCCATGGCGCTCTCGCCGGTGGCTTCCGCAGCAGGGGCTTCCTCAGCCGCGGTCTCCTCAGCGGTCTCGGCGTCCTCATCGACGTTCAAGCCGAGAGAGACGAGCTTGTGGATGCGCTCGGCGAAGCTGGCGGGCTCCTCGATGGTGAATCCAGAGACCAAGAGGGAAGTCTCGAAGAGGAGCTGAGTGATGGACTTGACGGTGCGGTCGTTCTCGCCATCGGACTCAACCTTCTTCTTGAGCTCCTTGATGATAGGAGACTTGGGGGAAATCTCGAAGGTCTTCTTGGAAGCCATGTAGGAGCTCATGGAGGTGTCACGGAGAGCCTGAGCCTTCATGATACGCTCCATGTTGGCAGACCAACCGAATTGGCCGGTACGGATGGCGCAAGGAGCACCAACGAGCTTGTGAGAGACAACAACCTTCTCGACCTTGTCACCGAGAATGTTCTTGAGGCTCTTGGCAAGCTCCTCGTATTCCTTCTCCTCCTTCTCACGCTCAGCCTTCTCCTCATCAGTCTCCTCGAGCTCGAAGTCTTTGGTGATGTCAACGAGCTTCTTGCCGTCGTACTCCTTCAACTGAGTGAAAGCATACTCGTCAATAGGGTCAACAAGGAACAAGACCTCGAAGTTCTTCTGCTTGAGGGTGTCGAGGAAAGGAGACTTCTGAACAGCCTTGAGGGACTCTCCAGTGATGTAGTAGATCTGCTTCTGGTGCTCGGGCATGCGGGTGACGTAGTCAGTGAGAGAGGTGATCTCGTCGCCAGACTTGGTGGAGTTGTAGCGGAGGAGCTTGGCAAGAGCCTGGCGGTTCTGGGTGTCTTCGTGGATACCGAGCTTAATGTTCTTGCTGAAAGCAGTGTAGAACTTGTCGAACTGCTCACGGTCCTCAGCGATCTCGTTGAAGAGCTCAAGAGTCTTCTTGACGATGTTCTTCTTGATGACCTTCATGATCTTGTTCTGCTGGAGAGTCTCACGAGACAAGTTGAGAGGGAGATCCTCAGAGTCGACAACACCCTTGACGAAGCTGAGCCACTCAGGGATGAGGTCGGTAGCGTCATCAGTGATGAAAACACGGCGAACGTACAACTTGATGTTGTTCTTGGTCTTCTTAGTCTCGAAGAGGTCGAAGGGAGCGCGCTTGGGGACGAAGAGGATGGCACGGAACTCAAGCTGACCCTCAACGGAGAAGTGCTTGACAGCGAGGTGGTCCTCCCAGTCGTTGGAGAGGGACTTGTAGAAGGAAGCGTATTCCTCCTGGGTGATATCAGCGGGGTTGCGAGTCCAGATAGGCTTGGTCTTGTTAAGCTCCTCCTCCTCGATCTTGGACTCCTTGACCTTCTTGGTCTTGGGCTTCTTCTCTTCCTCCTCCTCATCGACCTCCTCGACCTTGGGCTTCTTCTCAGCGTCTTCCTCCTCCTTCTCCTCGGCATCCTCATCAGGGACCTCCTTCTCGGTCTCCTTCAAGACGTGGAGGTAGATGGGGTAGGAGATGAACTCGGAGTGCTTCTTGACAATCTCCTTGATCTTGCTCTCCTGGAGGTATTCGGTCTGCTCATCCTTCAAGTGAAGGATCATCTTGGTACCACGGCCAAGAGCCTCACCCTCAGTGTCCTGAGTGAGAGTGAAGGTACCACCGGCGCTGGACTCCCAGATGTACTGCTCGTCATCGTTGTGCTTGGAGATGACGGTGACCTTGTCGGCAACGAGGTATGCAGAGTAGAAACCGACACCGAACTGACCAATCATGGAGATATCGGCACCAGCAGTCAGAGCCTCCATGAACTGCTTGGTACCGGAGCGGGCAATCGTACCGAGGTTGTTGATGAGATCCTGCAATCATTAGCGTTTGCTCGCTGAACTGGAAAGGAAAGTGGCGAAAATGAACTTACAGCCTTGGTCATACCGATACCGGTATCGCGGATGGTGATGGTCTTGTTCTCCTTGTCGGGGATAATGTCGATACGGAGATCCTTGCCCGAGTCGAGCTTGGAAGGGTCTGAAAGAGACTCATAGCGAATCTTGTCCAAAGCATCAGAGCAGTTGGAGATGAGTTCTCGCAAGAAGATCTCCTTGTTGGAGTAGACGGTGTTGATGATGAGGGACAAGAGCTGAGAAATCTCAGCCTGGAACTCGAAAGTCTCCGACATTTTGATGGATGTGATGTGAGGCGAATGGGGTATCCTGTTTGACAGGCAATTAGCTGGTGGTTCTCAGATCAGAGTTTTCTCCGCACTTCTCCTCACTCGACGACAAGGGGATGGTACTCACAAAGTAGAAAGGGATATGGAAATGAGAGTCACAGAGATAAGAGAAGCTAGAGGGAGAGGATGTCTAGCAATAGGTTTGACAGGACAGAAGAGAGATGGATGTGTGGAGGAAGGAGGAAAGTCAGGAAGGACTGAAGCTAAAATACTCTGAGGTGGAGGACCGGCCAGGCTGAGACGCAGTTCCTGTAGCTTCGAATCGATTCTATTCTATTGCTGCCCGCTAGTCTGCATTGGGTTAGCGCCCCAACGTTCACTTTTTCGATCTCTTTCGATGCTTTCTCCAGAACGTCCTACTCCGCGGTGGTAATTACTGGTAAGGTGGCAGGTGCGTTTCTATTTTGACTGTCTATTCTTTGTAGAGTCTTTGTATAGGGATACCTCAGGGTTTTCCCGTCAATTGCCTCAAAGAGAGAGCTTCTTTGCATGCTCGCAAGTTGCCTTAGTTTTCTGCCTTATTTTTTGGGTTAACCACACACTGTAAAGGGACTAGCGCCCCACTCCTTTCTTTCTAGAACCAGTGAGAATAATATGACCAGGACCGTTGACTTTGCTCTGCCTTGTAAGAATCTGCAATTCCTCGTTTTGAGATGATTTATTTATTTAATCTTGGTCTTGATCCTCAATTTGTCAATTTCGGCCAAAAAAATATGGAATTGGGTTGTTCTCCAGTCAAGACTACGCAGACAGCCTGAACCATGTGGCGGTCAACAGTCAACAGAGCAAAATAGAGGGGTGGCGTTGCCTGGGTAGCTCAAAGAGCTAAGCATCCGTCCATGTCCCAAAAGGGTTAAATTGGTTTTTCTTAGCGCCAGAGCTCGGGCTCTGCTTTGGCGACAATATGGAGAGAAGCAAGAAAGAAAAAGAAAAGTCATCAAATTGTCATTGCGTGTCTAATTTGAGAGGCCAGCTACTCTAATTTGCTCGTCAGGTCGTTTCTTCTTGATGCATTTCCTGGTGGTATAGTGGAGAAGGTTGAATCATATATAATCCGTCAACTGGCGTGCAGCAGCTTTAGGTATATGTTCTCGGAGTTAGTGCCAACATCCCACCTTGGGAGCACTCAGCATGAGAGTGGTCTCTGCCAATCAGTGACCGGCTTCTCCATCGTCCCTTGTATTTGAAAAGCGTCTACGTCAGTAGTTGGAGCTTGCAATGACCTGCACATTGATTAATCGTGCGGATCAATCCAGTGAAAGTGCCATTCAGATAAGCTCTTCGAGGGGAGTCCCCAAAGTTTCGCCAGCCAAAGTGCCAGACCACCAACAACTCCAAAACTGCCCACGACTCGTACAAACGCCCAACCATGGCGACGAAGGTCTTCGTTCCATCGAACCAGCCCCAGAGGGTCCTCAGGGTTGAGCTTCGTGAGGCGGTACTTTGCCGTCTGTCCGTTTGATGTCCGTACCACGATCGCGCCTGAATGTTGATCGGTGTTAACATCCCCTCGTGGGAAGCCAGGTGTCTGCTGAATCGGGACAAGTGTGCCGTCAATTACACACTCTCCGAGACGTTCGGTCAACCAAGCTGCTCTTTCCCCTCGCGCAAGTGCAGCGTATCGTTCGCGTTCGTTCTGTAGACTCTGCTGTAGATCGGCAGCCCATTTTGCCAACCGTACGTGAGCCAGTTTTTCTTCATGCTGGGTGTAATCGTTTACTCGTGCAAGAGCATAATTGGGAGCTCCGCCAAGATTACCAAAAGGAGCCGCAACGACGTTTCCGGGGCTCTTAGATCGCGCACGTTTGACAGCAGTATCAGCGCGCTGAGAAGGCGGAACGGCACCACTTCGAGTCAGCTTTTTAGCTGCAGTATGACGGAGCCAAGACATGTTATCGCTATCAAAGATTTTATCAATCAAATCGCCGATTTCAGAAGCTACCAATGGCGGGACATAGTCTGGGCTCATCAACACACTGGCGTCCATATTGTCCTCGTCACCAGATTGCATTGAGGAGATCGCGAATAGCGACTGCGACTGCTCGCCTTCTGACAAATTTCGATCTTCAAAGGAGAACAACCTCACGCTTTGCTGTTGAATTTGGGTGTGAAAAGAGGTTTTAAGTGACGTTATCTGAGACTCTGATAGCAAATCTGCTTTCGATATCAGAGGGATAACGTTGCTAAAGTCCGATAACTTCCGGATGCATTCAATGTCATTTGCAAGGGTATCTATTTCTTGTCAGATAGATGTTGTACTAGTACGCGCCAAGAGAAGTGTAAGCATACCTTCAGAGATGAGATAAAGGACCAAGTCGACTTGAGAACCGCCGTTCCCGCCTAGCATATTTTGAAGATCGGAACTGGGATGGCTGACGGAAGCGATAGCACGAGACAGTTGTTGTTTCATATAGTGTATAATAATATCTGTGGTCTGATCAGGCGGGCCGTGATCGTTCTTTGAAGCTGACGTATCGACAAAACATAAATTTCGTTCCAGCACGACCTCTCCGCTGTTCTTCCGTCGTTTGAGGATACGCGAATCCTCGAGATCGGACCACCATGGCGGGTATGGTTTAGTACTTGCATGAATCTCAGAGATCATGGTTGCCTTGGGGTTCTTCAAATTTGCTCTTGAATGAGGTCGGCTATATCCGAGCGAACTCGACTTGTCGACAGGGTCAACATGGACAATATCATCACATGCTTGGACAATCGACTTGATCAACGACGACTTTCCGCACCCTAACAATTATGAGTGTCAGATATTGCTACGAGATACATCGCCTAGGTTAGAGAGGGACCTACCTTTTGATCCAGCTACGAGAATCTTGAAACGACCAATGTTCTTGCCTCTTTCGGTGAACGGACGTCGGCTTGGCATTCGAATGCTCGGCATGATCAATTGTGACGAGCTATCGCCTACTCTGTGATGAGTATGCTCGCTCATTTCTGGAGTGTCTTCCTCTTCACCGCTAGACACCAGGGCTTGGCTACTGATTTCATCTGTGACTGAAATGTCATCCAGCGGCTTGAAGGACCGACTTGATATCGACTTGGGACTACTCGGCATGGAAGACGGATCATCGTTAAGATTGAACGGAGTCAGCGGTCGCGAGGGTACTGGGGAAGCTCGTGAAATAGCTTTGGACAATGGTGTATCCAAGCGATCAATGTGATGAAGTAAATCCGATGGCTTAAGGGTAGTTCTACGCCTCAAGACAGGATCGGTGGGTTCATTGTTGGCATCACGACGACAAGAATCGTCTTTGAAGGAAGAAGATATGTCTGCAGTACTGATCGTATCTTCCAGACTCTGGACCCCGAACGTGCTGTCCCGTGAAGAAACCATATCATCGCCGGTTTCTCGGGCTAGAAAAAATGAGGTCGGGACACCAGGTCCAAACTGGGCGTCGGACCATGATGGAGCGGGCGGGTCGGCGGATGACAGCTTGCGAGGGGGTGAAGGGGAGAACTCGGGGACGACAGGGCGCATACTGAGGGCATCTAGACTGACAGGATATTCGATCTGAAACAACAGCCCATTGTCGAGAACAAGCACGAGAGATGAAGGTCAGCAAGTTTCGTTGAGCCCTTGTCTGGTGATGCCGTGTTGTTATCGGCTGACGATGATGATAAGGTCACGTGTAGGTGGGCTGTGGTTGGTCCCGGCCAATGAGCGGCTAGTAAGTAGTTCTCCCCGCAGTGGAAATTTAGTATCATCATTACATGCATAACATGCACTACGCTATTACATGCAGCCAATCGCCGTCCGTCGTGGCACTTTTCCTCATCGAACCATTTTCAGAACAGGTCAAGTTGATACAGCACAATACCAACAATACCAGCCAAACATACAGACTTGCACCACTGTGGACATTTGTCCGGCTTTGTTCAGCGGCCACCGGCGAGGCCGATGCAACAGTTGTCTATCTGTGGATTGTTTCCATGGCTGCTTTTGACAGCTTTCTATATCAAGTACATCATTCTCATGCAAACCCCTGAACGCTATTCAATCTATTCAATCTAGATTTTTTTTTTTTTGGCTCACTCTATGCATACGCACTGATGCAGTGCTTGACTGCAGTGGGGTGAGCGTCTTGCACTAACACGGTGTATTACTAGCGTTGGCGCAGTTGCCGCGATTTGAGGATTCAGAAATTAGCCCAACTCCAGCTCGTGGTCCCTTGATCCTTCCATGCATGCGTCTATAAAGATCAGTTGATTGTCTGCGAGGGTCGAGATCCTTCGCCAGTACGTCGTATGTGTAGAATAGAATATAATTTTATTAACACAAAAAAGAAGCATTCAATTACAACCGCTAGAGACAGAAGTAGAGGGTCTAATGGTGTCGTAGTCCAGGCTCCACCGCGAAACTTTGCTCTGCTTTGCCCACGGCGGGAATTAGCCGGTTCACCCAAGAAGGAAAGAACGAACGAGTTCAGATTTTCTCTCTTTCCTCCTCTTCGTCTCTCTCTTCTCCAACCACCACAACTTTCTCCGCTCGCTTTCTCTTCTTGTACTGTCTTTCCTTCTCACACGACCACGAAGACTTTTGTTTTTCTTTTTGCTTACAATCTCCCTCATTTACGAACACATCCCGCAGTGCCACCTGCGGCACCGTCAAAGAAAGAAAAAAAGCAAATTCACGGCATTATTCGTCGCCGGAATATTTAGTTAGTGGTACCTTAATCGCGATAATCGGAACCGCTCCCGAGTCCCCTCCCACGACAACCACCTTTATCATTCCTGCCCACGCTATCGTATTGCTTCCATCCACAGTCCAATCGCCACCTGGCTAGCCAGAAATCCATTGACAATGGCAATGGATCACGATACCGCCATGACCTGGTCGGAACAATTGCCAGAGGAGACATTGATGGCGCCCGGCAACGAGGATGACTTTTCCAACTTCCTCGAGTTCGGAATCGATTTCGCCGACTTGGACAGCCATAATGCCGCGGCAGCTGTCCAGCACCAGCAAGCAATGCAGCATGCCAATCAACATATCGCAACCACCTTGGCAGAAGACGTTCGTATGGCTGCGACAAGTCAAGCAACTCAATATGCATCTATGATGGGCGAGCACTTAGGACTCGGCATCCCGAACAATCGTCCCGTGGAGGATCCGTCTTTTCATTTTTCACAGGAGCAGCAGCAGCAACAACAACAACAACAATATCACCAGCAGCTCTCTCAACAACAGCAGCAGCATCAAGAAAAGCTCGTACATCATCATCAGCAACAACAAGGCCAACAAATCCCACATCCGCATTCCCAAATGGCGTCACATTCGTATCAGGAAGGACAGCACATAATCCCTCCGACGCCAAACAGTGTTGAGCTTCACGGTGGAGCAGCTCGTTACATGCAGCGTGTTGACCAGAACAATAACGAAATGTACGAACGCTACGGGCAAATGAACGATGAGCAGGTAACACAATACGCACCTTTGAGGTACTTCGTACTACTGAACCTGGACCTCGGACTAATTGATTCTCTACGTTACAGGCCGCTGCTTTCTATACCCCTCTCGTATCGCCAGCAATGACGCCAATGGAGACCCAATTCCGTTTACCAGAATATACCATACCCGGCGAATACTTCACCCCACTCACATCACCTGCATTAGAAGCTCAGAATCACAGCTCGAACAACTATCCCTTCCAGACAACGCAGCCACATCAAAATGCCCAATTCGTTACATCACCACTTGATCCTAATGGAATCACCATGACATCTGCTCCCTCATCGCCCGCAGTGTTCAAAAAACAGAGACAGGCACGTAGGCCATCTACAGCAACACGGGCAGCCGGCCGTGCTGCAAAGGCATCGCCGTCGATCCAAGCGAAACATTGGAAGAAACAGAGCAGAAGTTCTCAACTCGTGTCAGAAGACTTCGCCAATAACCACAACGCCAGTGTGCAAGAACAGGGATCTAATCGATATGCCAACAATGGACTCAGCTCACTGCGTTACAGCAGCAACGAGAGCTCTCAGGACTCTGTATCACCCGAGCCTATCTCCGAACCGCTCATGCCACCACCCGCGCTACCGCACAAGTCACCAGCAATTCTGCCACAACTTTCAGAGCCCAGTTCGAGTGCGCCCGCAACGCCGGCGACTTTGATGAGAATCACCAACCGACCGCAGCATTCGCAGGGTACGTCTGGACAGTTTTCAGGACAGGCGAGTCTGGTTACGAGTGATTCGCAAGATGAGCCGATGGAAGACATGGTGTTGCCCGAGGCAGCGACCGACATTCGACCTCGACCTAGCCGCATCAACACAGCTATTGCCACAAAGGAACCATCAAATAGTAAATCCGCTTCGAACACTCCATTGATGGGACCATTATCTCGCCAGCCATCCGGCTCTTTGACACCGGGACCACGCTCGGCTACTATGGCATCGCCTAGCGGCCCAGTGCCCAAGAAGTCCGACTCAAAAGCATCAACAACTCGTAAAAGACAGAGTATCAGCTCTTCACACGCCAGTCCAGCTCTGCGGCCGAGGATAAGTCCTAGCATACAGCCTCTTGTACGGGGAGATGGTAATTATACTGCTCTTCTGGTTTTACAGACGAAACACTGACCTTGATTAGGCATCACGAGTGAATCCTCGGCGTTATATCTTGCATCCAAGTCGAATTATCAGCACATTCTAGACGGCACCGTTCTTCCAGGTGTATCATATCCAGAGACTCTTGCCGAAAATCTGAGCAGCAAACGAACGAATCATAAACTGGCAGAGCAAGGCCGTCGAAATCGTATCAACACCGCGCTGAAAGAAATCGAGGCGCTCCTCCCGCCGGACTTTGCACATGAACGAGCAATCAAGGAGGGCAAAGAAACGAATGGCGTAGGCAAGAACGGCGATGGCAAGGACACAAAAGACACCAAAGAAAAGACTTCACCGCCCACAATTAGCAAAGCTAGTACTGTCGAAATGGCCATTGATTACATCAAAGCGCTCAAGAAGGAGTTGGAAGAGACCAAGGCCCGGTTACACGCTGCCGAAAGCAAACTGTCTGGCGGTCCCGTGAAGTCCAACGGTGCGGTCGCTGCTGTCGATGGCAATACATCCGATCATCCTACCAAAGCCGAAACCTCCCCAACCGATTGATACCATTTTTCTTTTTTTTTTCCCAACAAGATTTCATATTGGAGGCTTTCTTCTTATTTTCTCTTAGAGAACTGATACCTGCTTCTGTTCATGTTCAAGTCATTTCATCAACAATTTCTGTTTTCAGCACAGCACCTGTATACGTGGAAAGAGGCGTTCTTAATAATTCCGGCTCGTGGTGTGTGGACTATTTGCAGCTCCTTTTTTCTCATGCTGAAGATTTTTTCTTTTGTCGCTTGTTTTCACGAATGTCCCGGTGTACACGATGAATGATTTGCTTTGGGGTGGCTTTCTGTCTGAGTTTTTGAACGACTAATTTTCTTCTCTTTTTTTCGTTGTCTTCGCTTCGACAGTTTATAGTTTAGGTAATATACTTATTCTTTCTGCGAAGTCGCGTTCAGGGGTGCGGGGAGAGTACATACATAATGTACTCATATATATCTTTTTCATGTTGGAATGCCTACATGTATGAATCTATCAATTGTTGATTGCAGATGTCGTTAATTCTGTACCTGGTATGAGCGCATTGATATATATATATATATATATGACAAAATTCTGACCCCGAAATTGCGGTGTTCTACTTTTGGGGAAGGGCAGGCATGGATTTATCAATATAATCAGGTAGATTTTTCATACATTTTCTATCGTTACTCATAAAGAACAAATCAGCAGTAAAACACGGAAAACTCCCCTACCTACATAGGTAAATCGAGCGCCATTCTGACAACAGAAAAACCAAAAAAAAAAAAAAAAAAAAAAAAAAAACAAACAAACGATACACGACTTGCGTCGATCCTTCTAATTAAGTAAAAGCTTTCAACGATCTTTTCGATAAAGTCCCTTCCTATATATAAACGAGTAACCCCAGCAGAAACACCGGCTAGAAGAACGCTCAGGTTTAAACATCTAACTCCATTGCCCCATCGGCGTTATTGACACCACCGTATTGTAACCATCGTTCGCCTCTGAGAATACTGTCGATTGATACGGATTGTTCGATGAGTGGTTTCCATACTTCATCGTCGGTGTTGTCGGGCGCAGAATCCGTTGCGCGGAGGAGGTTGCAATGCCATGTCTCGATTGAAGAAGATGAGGGTTGCAACTGGGTGATGATATCTTCCCTCATCCAGAATTTGACCCGAACATGAGCATCATCGCTGAGTGTGATTGTGAATGTCGATATAATTATACAGCCTTCTTCGGGAAACGAGAGAGTTGTCGCGGGTATATAGGCGTGCGGGTTGTAGATCATCAGTGCCGTTGACGTCTGTGGCAGATCACTGACGTCGAGCTTGAAGTCGATGCTATACTGATATATCGTACTGAGAAGAGGAAGTGTTGAGATCGGGTTGAACGGTAAGAGACGCTGAAACAGGCTGGCGAGTGTTGACAATTCCGGAAGAAAGGGCGCTACACTGCCGTACGCACATCTCATTGTCGCACTAGTAGATAATTGACTTCGTGAATTGACCTCGTCTGGCGTTCTGGGTGGTGACGGGGAAGCGTTGACTCCATCACCAAGTATCTTCGCGAGTGCATCTGCCAGCCAGTGGGATGGATAGCCGATCGAGTGCAAATGAATGAGCAAGTCGAAGAAATAGGTCAGATTCACAGAAGCGGATGTTGAATTCCCCTTGGATGGCAAAGCCAGCTTGTAGAACTGAGAGAATAAAAAGCGTGATAGCTCTGCGCGTGAAAGCAAGTGTTCGTATGTAAATGGCGCGAGTTTGTCCCGTCTCATCTCCAGTAAATGTTCGTCCGATGACGGGAGGGAAGTACCATATTGGCTTTTCTGCAGAATTATTTGCATTTGAGTGGCTTTATAGAGTGTTCCCGAATCATTCGTAGCGAACGGGTCACCTTCTTCAGGGTCAAAGTCGGAATTTGGCACGCTGATCATAAGTCTCGCGGCTCGGGACTCGTTAAGAATCTTACTTGCATTGATGACCGTTGGGACATCGCGAGATCCGGACAAATGAATTAGATCATAACCAGCAACCGTTGAATTATGTCGGCCTTCTCCCATACCACAGCGTATTCCATCAATCGTCATCAAAGCATCACCAAGCACGTACTCAACGCTAAGTCGGCCACGAACCTTTCGAAGAGCGACTACCACCAGCTGAAAGAAAGACGATGCATATTCAAACAGCTTGGTTTTCTTAGGGCCTCCTCTTTCTTGGATAGAGACTATGTTGTATAGTGCCCGGCAGACATCAAACGGATTAGATGCATTGGTATGTTCAGTCGCATCCACAGTCGGATTAACACACCAGTTCCCGGTCACGTAAGTTCGTAGATTTTCGATCGGGGCGTTTGTCTCTAAAAGTTGAAGAAGCTCGGGTTCGTGCTCTCTCATAACGCTTCTGGGAGCTTGCAACAATGGAAGTTTGAAATACGTTTCAAACTCCTTTTGACAGCCTGGTGGTGCTTTTGGAATACCATCCAAGTCGTACGCACCTCTTTGAAGTATGGTAGCGTCATATAGGTGCTGCACTGCTCTGTCTATGACAATGCTCGTAGAGAGTCGATTGTTTGGCGCACAATCTAGCCACGACTCTAAAGCACTAATCAAGTGCAACCGATCCGACTCATGAACCTGTAGCCACGGAAGCACCGGCTCATTATTCCGCAATCGTCCAATAAGGGAGTCAACAGTGTGCAGAAAACGATCCAATGCGTAGCGCGGCATAATAACCCCAGCGAATATATAATACACGGTCGTATAGATCTCGGTTCGTTCGGCTTGTGGAATATCCGTCAAACAGGCCAGCTCGTCTAACAGGACAAGAAGAACAAGGTTTCGTGAAACCGCCACACGATTGCTGTCGCTCAAAGTGAAGTGATATTTTCGTTTCAGGGGTGATGTAGTGTGCATAATCATCCGTTCCGTGGCGCCAAGAATGGCAATTTGAGCATAGAAATGGCGTGCATCGCCAATGCCTCCAAGAAACACGGACAAGTTTCTGTCGACATTGGAATGAACTGCAAAGTCGACCAAGGCAGTGACATGGTCAAGATTGATATTTCGGGCCGATATGTTGCCGTCTCTTTGTGTCGAGGTTGGTTGATAGCGTGGCAACTCGGCTATGAGGCGCAAATACGTTTCTTCGTCCGGAAAAGCGTGCCACACTGACTCAGCACGGTCGAGGGCTTCTTGATACTGGCGTAAATCGTCAACCGAAGATGGGGTTTGTATGTCTGCTAGTCGATGTAGCCATTGTCTCGCCGCATCGAATTGGTGCGTATGTAAATAGCCTCGAAATATCCGAGGAATTAACTTCAGCTCTGCGGTTGTACTGGAGATGCCATTTTCATTTCCCTGAATCTGGCAAATAGCTAACGCACGCTGGGCACATTGGATAGACTCGTAGAGGCTCCCGACCTCATAGTAAGCTGCCGAGAGATTGGACCACGGTAGATAATCGTCTGGTTCGGCACGACGGGCGGCTTCTTGGTAAGCTTTGATGGCTGCAGTCTTTGTCAGCCATTCATTCTTTCTTTCATTCAGTCATTCAGACAGCAAAGAAGAAGAAGAAGAAGGTGTCCAGGGGTTGAGTGTAGGTTGAGTTGGAGCTGATGCTTCAAGGAAGGGGCCCACCCAGCCGGGACGAGCTAGCTTCTTCGAGCCTAGACTTACCTTCAGTCAGGTGACCTCTCTTGTACAAAGCGTTGCCTCGTTCTCGCTCTTGCACTCCTTTCATTCTGTGAGTCGCTTGCATACAAAAACACTTACAACAAGGAGTGAGAACTTGCAAGGGAATATCACTCCTCTTTAAGTCGATCGAAAGAAGAAAGAGAAAAAGAAAAAGAAACGAGCTGGTTGGCCCCAGCTCCTGGCGTTTGCGATCTTGCGGTGTCTCTTCGCTCCAGCGCTGAATCAGTTGGCGGCCGCCAAGGCAAAGAGACATACAAATCAGAGCTGATCTGTCTGGCGCTCACCGCTAATTCTCTCGACAAGAAGATCCAATGGTCTGGTAACCTAAATCTACCGGTCAGGCCTGGATTCTGCATCCTGGTCAGTTTTCCAGGGGAAAATATGATACTAGAAAGAATCTTCTATTCATGTACGGAGTGCAGCAGATTCTGCGCCATTTTGGCGGTAGCCAAAGGAACAGCGCATGAATGGAGTTGTACTAGATGTGCTAGATGTGCCAATCATTTCTCTCAAATCATTTGACTCCATAGCGGTTTCGGCTTTCAACGTGAGATATATTTAATTCAACAATAATCGGTGGTACCTAACCTTACCTAACCGACCCAACAATGAAGACAACGATACGTTGGGCTTCGCCGGAGCAGAGCGGACTATTTCGTGATCCATTGACTCATCAATGACATACATAATCCCAGATACGATTTTTCATTAGCTAGGAGAAGGAGACCCGTATTGAGGTACGTACGACTTATATGGAAAAAGATTGTACATAGTACATCTAAATTTTATCGTTTACCTCGGCTCCTTCAATGTTGTAGGTCAGACTATGCCTAGTTTGCACTTTATGCAATCAATTATTATGGGCAAACTAACAGGAAATCAATTGAGAAAAGGTTGTTAAAGTATCGCCTCTCTCAAGATATCCTTTTTTGTGTTACCTGATGCTTTCTTTCTACGTGAATGCGGCTGACCGCAACAATATCAGCTGATGTATAGCCCTGGCTTTAACCCTAATTGACGTACGCATTTATGAAATATTTAGAAACAAGTGATTATGCATAAATTTTTTGTCCTAACCAGTGAATGATTGGCAATCGGAAGCACCGGCCCTTGCAGTCAAGTACATATGTAACTTCATGGTACTCATCCTGGCTACAGGTTTCAGCCTGTTCTAGATGACTTCGGAATCTCCTTTTGAATATATAGTCTCGTGCGAAGACCATGAACTTGTGCTTTTGGCTCATCTGGATCTCCGAGAGTGTATTCCTCACAGCCTTTGTTCAGCTCTGCAACTCTAGGTGAGGTTGGATCAGGCAAGAAGCCTGCTTCTGGACGTGTAACTCCATCCACAAAAATTCTAGTATTATAAGATTCCCATTCTTCTTCGATCTCCTTGTGAATAATCATTACTGGCGTTGAAGTATCAGCGATGATTTGTAAAACAGGAGATCTTGGCGTGAAGGCGACAACAATGGTATGTTCATTAGCTTCTAAATTTCCATCCAGGTCGAGTAGTCGCTCGATTACAAGTTGTTTGAGTAGAGTTCATCCTGACTGCCTATATAAAATCCATCTTGCACATAAGCTTCTACTTTATGCTCGCTCCTCTGTGCAATAAATGTCTGTATATCGTAAATCACGGCGTGTCTTGCAGCATTCGTGGCCAAACAGATGGCCTTCCCAATGCAATCATCAAATATTGATACATGATTATACGCAAACAATCCATTTTCATTGCGATTACTTTGATAACGTGCTCCAGTTTCTCGTTTAAAATGCTTTTGAAAGTCTGTTCCACGGCTTCTTTGCTAGCGCTCTCGTTGTACAGGACACATCCCAATCACGCCTCAGGTTAATGAAATGTAGGTCTTCTCCCTATTTGGTAACCCCCCGTGGGTGCTTTGAAATTGTGGATGGCGTTGACACGATTGAATGTATCGTTGACTTGCATGAAATACCACCAAGGATTAATCAGATTGAATAGGTACCTAGTCTATTACCTTATGACTTCGATCTGAGATTAGCTAGTCCAGTTGTTTGAACAGCGTTATGATAACCTGATCAGCTCGTGATGTGAACTTGCTTGTCGTCTTTTCTGTCGTATCCTAGTTCTAGAGCGAGACGGTAGAGACTTCCATCGACATAATCTGAAAGTTCGATGCTTTTTTCTTTATTTTCGTTGGCTCTTTCAATCTTCTCCAAAAGCTCTCGCGGAAACAACTTCTTCTTTTCCTGAAGATACTTTTTCTCGACCTGCTCGACACGGTGTGAACCAGTGCAGCTTTCTGGATTCCTTAGGTCCATTTTCTTTAGCTGGGTGCTTCACTTGCCTAAAATCATACAAGTATTGTAATAGGATCTTGGTTTGAGACGGACAGAGGAAGAGCTTAGAAATTGGCTTTGTAAAAGATCTAGCTGCCGTTGTTGACTGCCTATTCCAATTTATGCTCCAGAGGTTCCCTCTGTGACATCTTTCAACAGTTTGAGTCATATACTTGCCTTTCACTCATGAAGTCGTCTCAATGTTACCATGTTTGGCAAATGATACTGCTAAGTTATGGGGACTGTGACGCTGCTTTATCTGAAATACCTCGAACCTTGAATATTAGGTCCGCGCTTTTGACTACTTTCTCGAAACCACTTGGGAGAAACATACTACTGTGGTCAGAGCCTACCGGTTGACGCACAAATCAATGTCCATTTTCCATGAAAGCTAGACCTCTGAAAGTACCTTGAAAAGCCATGGAAGTAGATGCGCAACCCCTCCTCTGTTCACTATCCCTCGAATGTGTTACACGTTTTCATCCCACGTCTTCTGGTAATCGTTAGACGCAAAAACAACGCAAATATTTCCACAGCACTGAGTCATATTGAAGAATGAGACGATGGCTTGATCAATAGTCGGCCCTAAAAATGCTACTCTGTAACAAATATCAACAACCTACATTACGATGATGCCATCTCAAGTCGTCCACAAATTGGATTCATTTCGATCAAAACTCGGTACTGACTCACAATTGGTACTTAGAATCATTTTGCATATTCTCTCTCAATACCGATTTATCAATTATGTATCGCTTGGTCGACTTGATCAATGTGCCTGAATGGAACGAAGTGGAATGAAGGGTAAAATATCTGCCGGGTGTAAAGATTTTCCGATATGCTGCTAAGATGCTGGGGAAATCCAAAATCGCCTAAACCTAAAGAGGTAACTCCTGCCTTATTAGGTTAGACTACTTTTTGGGGAGAAATCAATGACACTAATCCTAAATAGGGTTAGAGAATATCTTGTGCTGACTAAGAGTAAAGTGAAGGGGAGATTCCATTCAGGCCACGGGCGCGCCGGCGCAGCGCGCGCGTTACCAGTACATGTACCCAGGTTATCGGGTCAAGAAATTGCCAATTTGGATCGCGAAACCCTAACGCTAAGCCTTAACAAGGTGATGATGTCTACTGGACATAATGATGAATTTGCCTCCAACTTGTAGTACCTGACCTCCATTAGATTTGATATGTAAATTGTTGTTACAATGCATTAAGGATGATTCTGTCTCATTGTGTTCTTTGTTGACACTGTCTTACAACTAGTATTTCTAGTGCAAATTATCGTTATAGCCTCCATCTCATGCTCATATGACTCAACACAGTAATAATTTTGTCTTCACGAAGTTATCGAAAAGGATGCCCCATGGGCAGACTACAAGGTTGCTTTACAGTAGTTGATGATCTCTATACACGCCTCACTTACATGCAACTGGACCGACCAGACGTCTCCCAGGGTTGAGAAACTCATTTCAGAACTACCAAGAGCATGTGCTCGAAGACCCCGAAAAATTGTTCCTGGGTAACAAGACAAGATTTTATAATCGAAATTGAGCTTCGATACCTGCCTGGGTAGTCAAGCTAGCTTAAACTTCAGTCATTGACTCCACAACGAAGGTGTCGCTAGCCATGCTGCCCAGTTAGCCACTACAAGCTGTACTACTATATTACTTCTAATCAATAATATTCTCTTCTTGATTCTTTATTAATAGACTTGTGTTTTTACACTTAAGGGGCTATTTGAATGAACAAGTGGTTCGTTGTATTGAAACCTTAACTAAGACTAAACCTAGTCAAAAACTTGTATAAAATGAGTTCACGTCTGAAGTCCAGCGATGACATCTTTACACGCCGTAATTTACATAAAATTGCAAGTTTCAGAGCCTCCAAGGTCTACATCGTCTTCTTACATTGTAGTGCTCTGGTATTTTTCGTAGTCCCCACTCATTATACGTCAAAGTACAGTAGTTTGTTCGGACGAACAAGAGTCACACACAGCCACTTTAGCATGAATAAAAGGAGATGTCGAAATGATTTCGCAAAGAAGAAATGCTATCATGACTCAAATTTAGAACCGTGTCATAGAAGGCAAGTTCAAGGGCATAAATTGGAAAGGGCCCCCCTAACTGCTCTTGCCCTTCTACTCTATCACCAACATCGAAGATCAATCATCATTTCCAATCACGAAACAATTTCTTCCTTCTCATATCAAGTTTGACCATAACAATCAATATCACTTTATTTTTGCTCAAAACTGAAAATGTCAGCTCAGCCAGGTTTACCAAAAGTTGACCCACCGCATACGGAGTCAGACGAGCGTCGTATCAGAGAAGTCGAACATGCTTACTTGGTCCAAGAGAAGGCGCTTTTCAAGCGTGAGACACTGAAGAAGATTTCAGAGAGACTTGCCGTTCTCAGATTGAACGGATCTGAGGACGAATCTGAGGATGAATCTGGCCCTTCTATCGAGATCCCGGACTATGTTGAAGGAGAGAAACGTCTCCACAAAATTGACCTGGATCTAGGTCTTATTGGCAACAGGCAAGTTGATCGGCCTTTGACCACGCGCCGAGACCTAAATAACCGCTACGTATATACCAAACTGACATCTTGATTAAGATTTTTGACCACGCTGGTGTACCTCCCGATCCAGTGGCTCATAAACCCTTACTACTCTCGAAGAAATCTTGGAATGGATGACGATGAGATCGTCAATCCAATCGAGACCGTTGACATAGAATCGAGGGTGGGAAACCCTACAGAGCACGAAAGAGAGGACTTCAGAAAGAAGTGGACAAAAACCTACGAAAAATGGAACAAGGATTCTGTGCGAGACCAATTCGTAAAGAGATTTCACGAGATATACCAAAAGAAACCCACCACAATCAAGAAAATCATTGCATTCGGAAATGATTCATTGTTAGGCAAGTTCATGTCAGAACACGAGGAATTTGAAAATTGTGTGATACAACATGCCGTGATCGAAGATATGCGGAAATATCTCCAAGAAACGTATCTGAGAAAGAACATTAATCAAAAGGTTGAATCATTTGCGCAAGATCCGCAGTACGACTCAGAAGACGACGAGAAAATCCTTCATGATCTCAATATCACTCGACGACATGATCCTGATGGACTGCTGGAAATCGATAATGAGACGATCGTTTTCAGCATCAAACCCGATCTTGCCCTCTTGCAGGTTATTGCTGAAATTGCGCAACCTGCAATGATACTTCACGAAGAGATTTGCAAAGATGTCAAATGGGCGGATTACAAGCTTGCTAAAAAGGACAAGCACGGTCAAATTTGCCCACCTTACGCTGAAGGGTTTAACCTGACGTCTCCCAGGGTGCAGAGATTCATGGAAGATTACGAGAAACATGACCTCGGACTCCCCGAACGTTATCTAGCGGGACCAGAGACAAAGCTCTATGTTCGGAAATGAGCTTCAATTCCTGGTCTAGTTGATTGCACTTCGGTCATTGGATCACAGTAACGGTATTGCTAGTCATATCAGCCATAGAGTAACCAGAGATACCATTACTAATATACTTCTAACCAACCTTCTTTTATTTTCCTTCCCTTGAAATCCTGTAGAGGTGCTTTCACAGCGAAGGGCTGTATGACGGAACGGGGGTGGACCGCTGATACCAAGCCCTAAGACTAAGCCTAATCGAGATTACGCATACAGATTGCAGTCCGATCAGTCTACGTTTTGAATCTGATGCTGGCAATTTCGCTCGAAGCAGCCCATCTTTTCAAATGGGGAGAACTCTTGTCTTCTTCTTAGTCCCCAGTTATTACCTGGTGTTGAAAGGGGACATGGAAGTCTAGGGCATAACTTAAATCAAATAGCCGTCCTGATAAGAGTGAAATAAATATTGAAATTAGCTCGATTGATTATCTACAATAACCAAGAGCACGAGGAATTGCAGTCAAGTAACCAAGTACGACTAGCTACGCCTCTGAGATAAGTTATTGGCTATATTGCCTAGTTGGCTAAGCTTGACCAAGTCACTTACGAACATACAGTCTCGCATCAGGGAAAAACAGATCGCAGTCGGCGCGAATCTGTTCCTCGAAATGGAAGTCATATTCCTCATACTGCTTGATCATGGCCTGCACTCTTGGCGAAGTGGGGTCCATCTTATGGCCCTTGGGCGGAGGCTGACCCCTGGCAACAGACTTGTAGTCCTCCCATCTCTCTTCTTCAATCTTTTCGTGGAAGATCATTGCCGGTGGCGTGGCCTTTGTAACATCCGCGATAATTTGCAAGAAAGGGTTGGCTGTATTAAAGCAAAAGACAAGGGTGTTTGCATCGATCTCCAGGAAACCATCCGGATCTATTAATGACTCAATTTGGAGTTCGGCGAGCTTCGCCCTATCCTTCGTGGTGTACGCCTCATCTTGCGCGAACGATTTTACTTTCGGGTTAGGCAGTGCTTGTTGGGTGCGTAATTCCTCGATGAATTCCCGTACATCTTGAATCACAAGTTGGTTTGCAGCCTTGGCGATCAATAGAGGATACTTTTCAGTTCGGTCAAACACATCCCATGCATAGATATTGTCGAATGAGTCTCCCCAGAAGGCAATGATTTTCGTAATCTTCAGGAGTTTTTCACAGGGAATACTTTTGAAAGTCTCTAGAACCAATTCCCTTGACTTGCTCTCGTTCCAATATTGCTGCGAACTTTGCCACAGAGGCTCACGATCCTTGAAGGAAAGAAATTCACCCTCAAAGCAATCCTCCTGTGGATGTGTCACGAGGTTATGGATAGGGTTCACGGGTTCCCTACTAGAGTCGAAGCGACGATGCCACGAGGGGTTTATAAGCCTCTGAATAGGAAGGTACTGTATCTGTCTCAGACTTGATTTGAAATTAGTTTCGGTTTAGGACGTCTGACATCACGATCAGTATCAGGGACAAGTTTGATATACTGGCCATCCTTGTATCCCAGGTCTAGATTAAGGCGATACGGACGGTTTGTTCCATTCACGTAGTCCGGAAGCTCGATGCTGGAATCTTTCCTTTTTCTAGCATCGGAAATCTGCGTCAAAAGCTCTTTCGGGAAAAGCTCCTTCCCTGCAAGGTATATTCGTTCAACCTGTTCAATACGGTATGACTCGGTCCATTGGCCTCCTTCTGCCATTTTTCTTCTCGGCTGTAGTGATTATAGAGGAAAGCGAATTGTTGGCAGAGTCTGATAAGTAAACGAATTTCTTTTTAGTATGATTTTGAGCATTTACTATTGATGGTGAAGCACAAAAGCAAGAGCAGGAGAGAAATAGAAATACGTCCCTTTTATGCCCTAAAGGTGGTGGTTTATGACACATCTTTGAGGCCCTTGAGTCACATATCTGATCTTGGTCTGTCGAGGTCGTCTCAATGATGCTTTTTTTTGGTGTTGAAACATTGTAGAGACGAGTGCCCAGGTGTGACTCTGATCAAACAGGGTAGGCATGTCTAGCATAAGGCCCTGGATTGCGAGCCCGACGCGTGTAGACTACCATTTCATGTATATCTCAGTAATGGTGTTCTTCGAGAGCTTCTGGGATGTATGTTACGGTATGGACTTCTAGTGATATTCTGCCTTACGGCTGATTACACTGGAAGTGGATGTGCTGTGGTACATCATGGGTTTTACCTTTTCCCTTGTCATTTGCTCTCAATATCAGACGACAAGAAAACCTAGCCAAACATCGATCCATCTTCTCTTCAAATTGAGTCATAATCATGATTGGGATGAGAACTGAGCCAATAAACAGGGCTCGAAATGCTGCTTCGAAATAGATAACCACGTTAAGCACTCTCTTCGAAAAGGCAAATTGTTTATGACTCTCAGAAAGGTCCCTTTGCTTCGGCTTGCAAGGTGCATCTCATATGACTCTGAAGAACAAATTGAACGACTCTTATATATACGATATTGAGACAACCATTGACAGTACATTGGCAGATTGGAATGAATGAGGACTTATGGAGTCTATTACTCATACTATGTACCCCTGGTGGAACATTGAAGAGATTGAGATAAACCGACGCAGAAAAGATGAAGATGTGACTCAAGTTCCAAAGATGTGTCATTCAAGGGAAGTCGAACTAAGAGAATGAATAGGAAGAAAGCCATCTACCTGCTCGTGTATTGGTATTTATCCTATTAGAAAACGATCTTATTCCTTCTATTCTATCCAACTTCCATTACATTAGCAGGCTTGTCATATACAGCCAGCTCGATCATTTGCAGCTCGTGACTACAAATCAAAAATGCCGAATCGTCGAGAAGATGTTAAGAAACCAACACCAGGGTGGCAATGGTACTTCAATCCGGCCGACCCCTGCCTCTCAAAGGAGGAGAAACAGCGTGCCGAAAGAGTTGCCAGCAAGTATCTCGTTGCGAACAAAATGCTCTTCCCGCGCGAACTTCTGGAGAATATCAAGACATTACTTGATAATCGTCAGACTGGAAATCTTGGGGACTGTGCTCCAATCGAAGTCATGCAGGAGGACTACGTTGATGATAGCAATCAAACCATAACTTTGAGCCTGGGGAATCATGGAAATACGTAAATAGACATCGATGTTTTTGCATGGCGAATGGAACGACACTGATCACATAGAACAGATTGACGAGGCTTAATTACGTTCCTATTCAACGCCTCATGAATCCCTACTGGTATTGGCTTAGTAAACCCGAATCGTTCGACAAAGCGCCCGAGATAATATCATTTCCTATTGGAACCGAGTCGCGCGCTTACAACACCCTTGGGACGGATCGCATCTCGGGCCCAGATTTTCACGGGTGCTGGCGCGTTGACTATCTGGCCTGGTCAAAAATACAGATTAGAGAGAAAATTCTAGCGACACTTGACGGAATCCGGATTGAAAAGTTGAAGGCTATTAAGAAAATCATCGCGTTCGAGATTGGCTCATTCTGGAGATCATACTCATGCATTCCCGATGATGACACACCCTTCACAGAACTCCGAAATCGGGTGTGGCAGCACGCTCTAATCCGAGATATCCGAGAACATGTGAAGAGCATAACAGGCAATAAGGTAGAAGCATACGTGCAGGATCCTACCTATACAGCCGAAGACGAGCCATTTCTTAAGGGATTAGAACTCGAGCAACTGCAAGAGCCCGAGGGATTCCTCATGGTCGATGAACATACACTCGTCTACAGCATCAAAGCGAGAATCCCGGTCATACAGATCATTGCCGACAGTATGCAGGCAAGACCCGCGATGATACTCTGGAGAGATTTGCTAGAACGCGCAGCTACATGGCTCCCCGATAGCACAGACCATTATGCTGTAAGGTCTGACCCGTTGTCTCCCAGGGCCTACAAGCTATTCCAGTCATACTGGTCGTGCAAAGTCGGGGAGATTGGTCCATTTCTCTATGGAGAGCACACGAGACTCTTTATTCCGGAATGAAACCACGGCCCACAGGGCAGTACAAAAAGTCTACAGGTAGCACCAAGATGGCAATGGGGGTCACGCCTTTGATCGCTGTGAGGGACAGTGGCTATCTACCTAGGTAGAAATTTATCTTCTATCATATAATCTACATGCATTTCTAAAGATTGACAAATAGTCGTTCTTTCTCAAAGGGCTCGCGTAATGAACCTGAACATAACCTTCAACCCAACACAGGTGAGTATCCCAAACCTGTCAAACCAGAATATGACTGGATATACCACATACATAACCACCCCTAGAACAGGGCCTCGTTTTTGGTTGTATGGTATAAGACGTGGATTTCACATACCCAACACAGGTGAGTATCCCAAACCCTAAGGCTAAGCCTAATCGAGAATACATTGTATACAGCGCCAACGCAGTGTCACTTCAACGTTCTCAATCCATGATTTTCAGTTGATAGAGAAGGAATATATATGACTAGGGGTACATTAACATTCCAATCTATGTATATTTTTGTTTTTCTAGTCCCGAATGTTGGTATGCCTACCGCAATACATAGTGGAAATAGAGGCCACATCGGTGTGTGTGTGCCCAAGATGATTGTATTCCTGTAGTTTGGTCATCAATACAGCATCAAATCAAGACGGACCATTGGCTCAAAAGAAAAGAAAAACGACGCTTGTTGCGCTACACCTTCTATCCGGATAACACTCAAGCTCTACATATGTAGGAAGTCTCGTTCGTAGAACTCGTACCGTTATATGTTACCCTACCTAGGTAGATAACTCTGCCCGCAAGCGCATTACTTTAGATTGTAGTTAGTAGCACTGCGATATTACAAGAGCACACATCATATCCTTATGCTAGGACAACGCGCTATGATAGTATATCCCGTGCTTACAGCATCGTGATATGACTTATATATAGTGAGTGATCTTACTATAATCTCATGCGGCATTACGAGGCTCAATTTCAATACGCTCCTTCCTAGTATAGGCATTATTTCAACCCCATCAAGTGGTCAAGTCAACTTGCTCAAGGCGCCGCTGGGAAGAAGGGCCTTCGTCACCATCGATCTCCGCAATATTACTGCGCATTCCCTACGGTAATTCAAATCTAGGTGTACTATGTGATCGCGATTTTCACGTTATTCAATAGACAGAGAGCGTATATCTATTCTTATCAACAATTAAGCAAGAGGAAGAGTCATCACTACATACATACATAGATACATTAAGCAAACATGAAACTCAACATACAAAAGGGGAATATGCTTGGGTCAATGAAATGAAAAGACAATGAATGCGCAGAAACATGATGAGCAAAATGACACAAACACAAGATCGGGGCAAATGCAGGGCAAAGATCGAAGATGGGATTGGGGATCGGGACGGGAATACCTAAGCCACAAGCGCTGCGCACGAACAGCAGTTTGCCAGGATCACAAGAAAAGTATATTCCCCACGCTCTCGTCTTCATCTCTCTATTTTCTCTCTTTCTTTTCAATTCTGCAAATCTTCTAACAACTCTCGCGTACGCTGCAAATCCACAAAAAGCAAGCGATCAATCCTCGAAGAAATTCATAATGGCCCGAATACCGCGCGATCCCAATCCATGAGGCGGATACGCAATATACAACGGCTCCTCGTGCGCACCCAGTTTCATACGGAACTCACTCTTGCGCGTGAGATGGAACTGTTTCGCAACTGCCTCGTAGGTATGCTGCAGCATACGCACTTTGGCACCCTTCATGTGGTGACCGGGCGTCAATTGAGCGGTTGCGCCAGCCCCGAATGTGAGTGATTTGACGCCCGATTTTGAGGCCGTCTGAATCGCGTGGGTGACGATGTGCTCAATTGTGCCGTTGGGAGAGTTGGGGAAATCGAGACTGTATTTCACTTGCATACCTTGACGAGGGGCGAGCATGGCCAGAGCGACGAAGGCGGCGATGTTGTTTTCCTTGTCGGTGGCATAGAAGTACCAACGGTGCTCATAGTCGCGCCAGGGAGCGATTTCGGAGAGATGGATCTGGGTACCTTTACGGTTGGCAAGCCAGTCCTTGATACGTTGGTCAATCTTTGCTCGGACCTCATCTGATGGCAGCTCTCCATGGGGAACGTCGACCAATTTGACGCCCTCGTTCTCGGCATGTCGGATCTTTCGCGCGACTTCAGTATCGGAAGCCATGAGGTTACGGCTGGGGTCTACACGTTCTTCAGCAATGCAAGACAAGCTTCGCCATCCCAATTTCTCGCCAAGAAGCTCTTCGACAGCGGGCGAGATCAAGATCCAAATAGGCTTAAGCTTGGTCTCGCGCTTGAGCCAGTGCAAGAATGAGCTGATGACTCGGTTGTATTGACTTGGGTCGCACAGTGGGTCACCGGGAATAATGGCATAGCTGTAACTTGGAATGTACGAGACAGCAGCACCGGTGAAGGGGTCCCGCCAGATTTGGTATCGGTCGTCTGTCCAGGATGTGGAAGTTGCATCGCCGTAGTTGGCAATAAGCTCGACAAGAGGCTGGTATTCCTTTTCGTCGTTGGCTTTACGACCGCGTTCTTCTCGCTGCCATGCTGGTTCGACAGTGGAAGAGTCAGGATGACGGAGTTGATAGACCTCCGGCTTGGGCGGGAAGCTCTTGGGATCGCGATGGAAGAGAGAGGCCAGACGGATATTGCCGAGTTTCAGCAGAAGCATGAGGAAACGTTCCAGACCGACACCAGCTCCGGCATGAGGGGGTGCTCCCCATCGGAAGCCTTCGAGGTAGTCCTCCATATCGCTGGGGTTAATGCCGACACTCTTCATATTCTCTTCCAACATTGTGGGGTCGTGGATACGCTGACCGCCAGAGACAATCTCCTGACCACGGACGAAGATGTCGAAAGAATTTGTATAGCGGGAGTCGTTAGGGTCGGGCATGGTATAGAATGGACGAGCGGATACAGGAAATTTGTCGATGATGTAGTAGTCGGTACCATATTTCTCCTTGACCAACTCTCCGAGTCGGATTTCGTCGCGGGTGTGCAAGTCCTCGTCGGCAGGAACCAACTCACCGTCTTCGCCGCGCCAGCCGGAAGAGTTGAGAAGCTCGACGGCTTCTTTGAATGGGATGACGGGGGTTTTTTCGGCGAGAACGACGTCGTCAGAGGGGAATTGATGCTTGACGGCTTCGACCTCGCGGCGGTACTTGCTATAGACTCCAGAGATGATGTGCCTCAAGACTGCATCGATGGTCTCGAGCATTTCGTGGTAGTGCTCTTCAATGGCCATTTCAAGGTCCAGACCGGTGTATTCGGTCAAATGACGGTGGGTGTTGGAGTTTTCTGCTCGGAACACGGCACCAATTTCATACACGCGGTCAAAGTCAGAAGCAATGGCCATCTGCTTGGCCAATTGAGGACTCTGAGCAAGGAAGGCAGAGCGGCCGAAATAGTTCAACTCAAAGACACTTGCACCAGACTCAGTCGCGGAGCCCTGCAACTTGGGAGTGTGGATTTCAATGAAGCCCCGCTCGTCAAGCGCAGAACGCCAGAGGTTGCCAACAGCCGACTGAAGACGGAAAATAGCCTGCGCGGTACCGGTTCGAAGATCGAGAATACGATTCGACAAACGCGTGCGATCAGCAATGTGGCTATGACGACCCTCCACGCGCTCTTCTTCTTCGGTGCGAATTTCAGCTTCGTAGACCGAGAAGGGAACAGAATCCTCACGACGGACGACGACGTGAAGCTGTTCAATGGAGATTTCTATGTCATGGTAGGTACAGCCGAGAACGGGCACAGCTGGAGTCTGCATGATACCTCGGACACGAACAATGGTACCAGTTCGCAGATGTTCGGCCCAACTCACCATACCTAGCGATTTCTTGCCCTCTTCAGTATGTAGCACACCTTGGAAGGTGGTAAGTTGCTGACGGAAAACCAAAAACACGAGCTTAGCACTCATGTTACGAATGATATGCAGACGAGCGGTAAAAGTGACTTCCTTGCCAATCATATCGGTCGTGATATCAATCAGCTTCAAACGCTGTTCATGAGTGCGTTGCTGACTCTGGACGAGGGGCAAATCGCCATAACGCGCCTTCATTTCGGGCGTCTCTTCACGCGCGATCTCTTCTTCCTTTTCAATACGACGCTGTTCCGATTCATTTCTCTGTTCTTCGCTCAGACGCGATTTGGCCTGACGAGCTTGTTGGCGGGCAAGTCTTTTCTGTTGGTTTTTGCTCATGGGACCTGACGAGTCGTCCGAGAGATCGTCGGAAGAGGAGATATCGTCACGATCGCGCAGGAAGCCGACCAGCGAGCGGCGGGGGGAGTGGGAGTGCGAGACGCTGCCGCCAGTGGCGTTGCTGTCCGCATCGCTGACGACACCTTCATGTTTACCACGGATCTTGGAGAGGGCGCGTCTGAGGCCTGACATTTTGTCGAGTGCCCGTGGGCGCGTGTCGAGAGAGAGAGAGAGAGAGAGTGTGTGTGTGTGTGTGTGTGAAGCAGAGAGACGAGGTTGAGGAATGAGCCGGGAAGGGAAGCAAGTTGGCGGGGTTGTCAGACGGCTAGATTAGATTAGCCCACCTCGTAATACGCAGGCGAATGGAAACACTGCACTTACCCAGAAGAGCTGATAGCTGAATAAGCAATTACCAGCCGAGAATGGGTTGAGACTTTGACAGGCTGGTTGTGCGATAACTTAGTATGTTGCTGCTGTATGTAGGTAAAAATTGGAGGGGTGTTGGAACGCCAATCGGTTGTTCGTAGGTACTAGGTAGTAGGTAGTCAGTGGTCTGGCCTCGCACGGCCGGCAACTGGCAAGCTCAAGAATGAAATCAGATAAAAGATAATCCGGTCACAAAATCAAGTGGGAAAAAGTTCTTAAGTAGTCGTGCCACAAGCTGGGTGTTCACGACGACGTCAGCCTAGACTCGTGCCTGATATTTTGCAGATGCGAATAAAAAATGCTTAGAACGGAATGGAAAGAGAAGAAGAAGAAGAAGGAGAAGAAGAAGATCTAACAAATCAAGCTTTGGAGGTTCAGAGCACCGAGGCTCCGGTCGTGCCTCTGGATTCTCGGATAGGCTCGGATGATGTAATCCTGCCAATCATGCAACTTAAACTTATGTCATGTCTGCTGCTGTCCCTGTTTGCGCTCTTTTCAAATACGATCTAGTACTATGATTGAGCAGTGAGCAGTGAGCACAGATAGAGAGAATAATCAGACGAAGAGAGTCTGGAGGTATGTTATGTTTCCTCGCCCGGAATAGGTGGGAGCATTCCATCAATGAGCGACCGCTTGCAATCTGATCGATGACGTATACACTGTTGTGAGCTGTTGCGTGCGTAGACCGAGTGAGTATACATAGTATACATAGTATACTATCTATACTCGACGGCAGCCACGTTCCTTTTTTATTTTATTTTGGGAATTGTTTATATTTCTACTTATTTGGAAATTGGAATGATATTGAATACTAGCAAGATGGTAACCACGGATGAAATAAATAATAGACTCCTTCTGGAAGCGTGGCTGAGAAGCATCCTCGTATCGCTCGTATTGCGCTCCATCTGCCAATCGCCTTCTGCCAGAATGAGGCATTACGTTGTCGCCGACTATTAAATACTTCCCCTGCGCCTAGATAGTATTTTCATTTCATTCTGTATCCCATCAAATATTGATTCCTGTCACTGCACATATTTTATAAAAATCAATAAAACGGAGAGAGAGATAATCGTCGGTCGGCCTATCGGACTCCCCGGCAGCCGCTATCCGACTCACCTTCTGACGTACGTACCGGTACCATCACACGACCTCAGCGCTTCGTGAAATCAACACCAACCACCAAACTCGACCTCGACCTCGACCTCGACCTCGATCTCGCCATGTCCGAATTTCCCGAAGACGAGCCCTCGCATTCTCCCTACCCAACCACCAAAACCTCGTCTTCGGATCTCCATCCCTCCGACACCTCGCACTCCTCCCCCGACGGGCCGCGACATGGCACGATGAGCACCCACTACACCCGCGCCCACAGCCGGTCATGGCTGACCGTACAGGCCACCATCTGGCGCTTCCTGATGGGCATCGGCATGTTCCTACACACCGTCGGCTGGTCTCGCCCACCGCGGCCGTCGTTCGTGCGCCGCATCCCATTCAGCACGCGGGGGCGAACGGTCGATCTATATTTCTACTGTCCGCCGTCATACTGGCGCTACAAGAATAGATCCCATCGCCTTTCATCGTCTGCTGCGTCTGCATCTCAGCGGCCGTTCCCGGTGGTCGTCAATTTCCACGGCGGAGGTTTTACCTTGGGTAAAGCAACGGACGATTCATACTGGGCGAAATGCGTCCTCAAGGAAACAGACGCCGTCTTCGTCAGCGTAGAATACAGACTCGCGCCTGAACACCCTTTCCCCGCAGCCGTAGACGACGGCGTCGAAGCTCTCCTCTATCTCGCCGCACACGCCGGCGAACTCGGCATCGACGCCTCCCGCATCGCGCTCACGGGCTTCTCGTCAGGCGGAAACCTCGCCATAACCGTACCCTTACGCCTCCAACACCGACTCCGCAACGACGCGGCCAGCGACATCCTCCACATCGAGCCCACGGACTCCACGCAACATCTCATCAGCAACCAGGGCAATCTCCAGATTGTGGCGACCTTCGCCTGGTACCCGCTCCTCGACTTTGTGGCCTCGCGCGCACATCGACGAGCCATGAGCGTGATCCCCGGTAAAACAATGCCGTCGTTCTTCACCACGCTATTCGATGAATCATATCTACCGGATCATACCGAGCGCTCATCCCCGTTTGCGTCCCCCGAAAGGGCGTCGGATGAAATGCTCGCCGCGAGCCTGCCGCAGGACATCTTTCTGTATACCTGCGAATGGGACATGCTTCTTCAAGAAGGGCAACGCTTCGTCCGTCGACTCGAGAATATGGGTAAGAAAGTAAGGGCAATGATGGTGGAGAAAGTGCCGCATGCGTGGGACAAGTCTCCCAATCCGTTTCGGGATCAGGGCAAGATTAATGTGTTCTACGAGGCGGCTTGTATGGAGATGAAGGCTATTTTTGATCAGCCTTAGTCGTTCCTTTTTCTTTTTCTCTCAAGAGATGTGCATTAGCGGTTTGGTTGGTTGGTGTATTTGCAGACAAAAGTGTACAGTAGCATCGCATATAGACTCATTACGTGTATTCATTCATATATCGTTCAAATCAATTGATATCTTCAACTACTTATTCACATCACTCCTCATCAGTAGCCGTAGGATCATCATCGTCGTCATCAACATCATCCGCACCACTATCCGAAGAATCATCATCCGCCCGATCATCGACGCCCGGAATGCCGCGCCACTCAATATAATCACCTTCCAACCACCGCCGACTCCGCGGTAGTTGGTACGGATCAAACGGGAAATAAGCATCAAGCACATCCGCGCCATCGTTGCCGGCGCGCGTCTCGCGTTCGACGATACTGAATCGCGGGTCGGAGAGAGTCGTGATACTCCTAAACGACGACAGGCGGAGGCGTTTGTTGGTTTCGAGCAGAGAATAGATGTACATGAAATTAAAATGTTGCGATATGCGCGCAAACTCGGTCACGATGGCTGGTGAACACACTTTCAGTGGATTCAGCTTGGAGTGTATGGCACGATACATCACGTCTCGGACCGGTTCCGGGAATGTGACGTCTTCCAGGTCGGGGTCTTGGTCTTCGAGGCCGTCGTTTTCTTCGGCGGCCGTCGTTAGGTCTCTCCAGCGAAAGCAGAATATGTACAGGAGTGCTTGCGTGGAGGCATAAAACGGTCCGTAGCGACGGAGATCAGGGCCTTTGCAGTCTTTCTCGTAGGTCTCTAGCAGATTGAAGATATTCTTGCCCAGCATTTCGTATATATCCCGAACGGAGCGGGAGGATAGATGTTTTCCTCGGGCCACAAAACTTCCTAGATATGCTGCTGCCGATTGACGCATAATGGCCGATCGACTCTTGCTATTGATAATTTCCATGCACGACGTGACGAATTTGTCCACAAGATCAGTGGTAAGTTGCGAAAAATGAAAGAGTAGAAATTGCGTATGTCGTGATCGATATGTCGGGAGAATAAAGCTGACGAAATGACTAATCAACAAATCCAGTGTTTGAAGCTTTACATCGTCTGTACCATCCCTGAACGGCGACGAATAGTATTCAAACAGTTGATCAATCATCGAATCGACCTTGCTGATGTTATCTTTGACAGTCTGTAGCCGCTTAGCCTCGGCATCGGTCTCATCATCGCTGAGAACAGATTCGTTGTCTGAATCGTCTTCGTCGATGTATTCTATTTCAAAAGGTCGCGAGAGCTCTTCGACAATATCCTCGCCCACCTCGTCTTCAAAATCCTCCATATCGACTTGAATCTGTACGTCAATCTTGATCAACCTTTCGGTGATCAACGATAAAATATCACCTCGTAGCTCCGGTGCGTACTCAATCAACTTGATGAGATTGCGAGTATAAAACACGTTGGCCCTCGCAGAATCCGTGTCAAAAGGAAACTGCTGCGACAATAAAGGCGACAGCGTGCTACTTCCGGCCGGAAGTAGCTGCATAATATATCGTAACGCCATATGCACTCGGTCGTAGATCTCTTCATGTGAGACGCTCGCATAGCCGGGAAGTCTGCCGGTTCCCTTGGGGACTGCTACCGTCAGCGCCACAGCCTTAGTAAATGGTGGAAGCAAACTTACTCTCTCCGAAATAATTAACCAGCATCTTCAACACCGGCCGCATGTAACCCGTATGCGTCGCAGCCAGATTGCCCAAAAACCGGACAAACAGCTTGACGTATGACTCATCTCGACCAACCCACTCACTACCCAGCACTGCATGAACGAGTCCCTGGCAATCCCGGTTCAACGCAGCTACATTCGACAGCAATCCCATCATATGTCTCTTAATCGCAGTCGCGCTCGGAATCTCGGACCTCTCTTCCGCGGAAGTTGCTTTTGGGTCCGTCGTAAAAATCTCTTTGATCTGGTCATATCCCTCGCTATCCGCACCGGAAACATGTCGTTGAATAGCTCTTCGAATTTCTTCTCGGACGAGAGCGACGCCCTTTTCTTGTGGGGTATCATCTTCTACCGGTCGACTGCTTGTTCGTTTCGTGTCGGCCGTCTCGTCGAATTGTACCCGGGCACGTTTGGCTGGCGGTGGGACATCACGATTGCCGGCATCGGATACAGGCGCAGAAGATGGCTCGGGCGAAGATTCAAGATCAATTACTACTATCTTTCGTTTTTTGCCGGCCGTCGACGAGGATTTCTTGCGACTAGATGATTTGGATGTTTTGAGGATAGAGGGCGGGGGCGATGATGTGATGGGCATATTGGCGGTTGATGTTGGTTTGGTGGTTGGAGGGAAAACGGCCATCACTGTTTGAAAACCTCCGAACAAAAGGATCAGCCTCGAGGCTTTGGTGTTGCTTTAAGTCGAAGTTGTAGTCTATTCAAGCCGTCTCAACAAGATCAAAGAGACACACGACAGACTGCAGACCCACAATGTAGGTCAACTCAGCACTGTCTGCCTGACAGCATCTAAAAATAATAGGTAGAAATCATAGATAGACAATGAATAACAGAACAATCTAGAAAGGATGAAGCAATAACAGACAACGAATACAGGGAGCAGTGTGGTGTTGATGAGGTTGACAGGACCAACGCGGGTAGAGCAGAGTGAGCAGAGTGACGATAGGAAGAAAAAATTTGGAGTGGGGCCTAGGTATCTGCTGCTCCACTACGAAGTACCTATGGAGAAACAAAGGCGGTGAATGGCGAATGTCTCTGTGTGCTGAGTGCCCGCTTCATGAGGAATGTGGTAATTTCTAAAAGAGGTTATATTGGTTTTTATCTGATGCCTGATAAGAGAAGAATTCGAGATTGGACTACATGAAGACAGTGTATTGGACATCTCGAACTTAACTCGGAAGAATCCTCCGAAAATACTTTGCCCCTAACCAGTACAAAATATGATCAATCTACGTATGGCTTCTGTTGAGTAAGTAGGTAAGGATATGTGCATTGCATTGTTGTTCATACAAGTAGCATGCCTTGAGCTCAGATGAGCGACGATGAGGATATAACGAGACGCGTAAAAATAATGTAAATATGTGCATGAAGATGCCCTCAAAGGGCATAAAAACAAGGAACCTAGAACCCCATGGTATGTACTTCCGAAACCGACAAAATAAAATAAAAAAAAAAAACCGAGAAAGATCGTACAGTGAAGACCATTCACTATGTATAGAACAGAGACAGACAAATTCTTATCGCAAATCTTGTTGCAGAGCGGTGGATATCGTAGATTCATCGAGAGAAACGTGGCGCGAATAAGCAAAAGATGATCAACTTCTTAGAACCACGCATGAGTTGCCATGGGACCGACGTTATCGTCAAACACACCTCCGTAGAGCTCTTCAATCTCGCAAAGATAGTCGTCAAGCGAAAACTTCTTCAATCCTTTGTTGATAAGAATTTGTTCCTCCTCTTCCAATAGTTTCAGCGCACCAAAGTCCTCGGCCACTTCGTTCACCTTGTCGAGTTCGCGGCTGAATGGGTGTTCAGCGTATTCAGGCACAGGCGCAAAAGACGTTTCTTGGCTGCGACGGGTGGTGGTTGTCGTGGTGGCCATAGACGACGGTGGCGGGGACATTCTCGACACAGAACGCTTCCGAGCAAGATCCTGATGCGATTTCTTTGTATGCGACAGCGCACGCTTCGGCACACTGGGCGCATCTACGGCCGTCGATGATGTCGACGACCGAGGCGTGCTAGCGATCGTCGCTGATCGCTTGGGGAAATATCCAGACAAATGGTTTGGCTCCATCGCAACCTCCGGCTCAGTCGATACTGGTGTGATGGGGGAGAAAGGAGCTGCATCGCTGTCGTCTGAAGATCGAAGCGATGAGGCGGAAGATGATGATGACACTCCCCCAGCGGCAAGGGCAAGGTCGGGGGCGTTGTATACCAGTGGGTTGGTGGCCGAAAGGAGTTCCACGGGTCCGGAGATGTTGCCACGACGGATGGTGCCGGGCGCATACTTGACGAGGCCGTCGCGATATGGCATGGGTGTTGAGATTTCAGGTCGCTTGTGGCGTTTGGTGAAAGCACGGCTGATAGTCGCTGCCATGATGTGTGATGGTTATGAAGACCGTCTCGATTTTTCTGTGTTTTTGTCGAAAGTAGTGATCCTAAAGTCCAGTCTAGGATCGGCTTGAGTAGATCACAGATCTTGGAATTTTGAAAACTTGTTGTCGCTTCTTAGCTTGTGGTGTAAGACTGCTGTCGACTTAAGGAAGGTGAAGATTGCTCTGCAATCGATCGATGGAGGATGATTTTGTATGGCTTTGCATACAACAGACGACAGCCAAGGAGTGTGTCGTCACGAAGCACGCAGGAGTAATGGGATAGGATTGTTGAGGGAAAGGAGCGGACAACCAGGACACGCAGATAGAGAAAGGAAGGCAGAGAGGGAGGATACCACACTCTCGCAAGCACGCAGGATGCAGTGCGTGGATCAGTCACAAAGGAAAGGAATGAAGATGGCGACTCGAGAGCGAAGCGACCATGTGAAAGACTTTTAAGAGGGAAGCGACTTGACAAGAAGAGGATGGAGGATGGAGGATGACCGGGCGAGTTCCCGTGACTGGACTACCACCTACCACGCTACAGACTAGAGTACTAAGTAGTAAGTACTAAAGTAGTAGTACAGACCACAGACTACAGACTCAGAGTGGGTTGTTAAGGTGGGAACACTAGCAAACACTCCATAGTCCAAGACTACATACATATTACTATGTACATACATACTGTGTACTATGTAGTTCTGGACTTGTTCGGCCCACCCACCCACTTCGAAACGGAGCGTTCGTTTCGTGAGCGATTTTGGGCGATTGCTGGTTGGTGGCGAGGTCCATTCTGTATATTATTGCGCTGTCTATTGGTCGGGCATATTTTCGTGGCTTTTCACTGGGAGCACCGAGGAACGTTGGAGTGCCCGATCCACGGATTGGTACAGCGGTGGTACATGGTACGGCCAGGGACACAAGCAGGACACAAAAGTACTTCCATTGTACTGTAATTGTTCCGCAGCGTGGCTGTTTGTTTCCACGCTAAGGGAAAAACCTAGAACAGATCGTGCGCCCAATCAGCGTTTGCCGTCGTGTGGAGTAGGTACATCGACTGTTCGGTACCGTCAAACTTGTGTTCAGTGTTCATACAATATTTGCTCCGAGAATACCATTCTTTGTCCCTTGCACCGCACTCAATAAATTATAATGGCATTGGAATTGAATAGCTCATCTCCCGGCGCATAACCATTAGTCGCCATGAACTGAAAATCGAAACGAGAAACGTAACCGCTGAAACGGCGCCTTTCCTTGCGTGGGCGACCAGCAAGGAATCGCAGCAGCCAATCATTCTACCGAGCCCGCCCAAACGGCAGGGGTCTGGCACACTGGCGTGTCGGATTGTAACATGGACTACTACGTAGTACATACATACTACATAGTAGTATGTACGAACTAAACCCCTAGTGCTCGACTAGCCTAGGCTACTTAATAGTATTTATTCAATTTTATTGTGATAAGTTATGTGTTTGAATGCTATAGAATATCGCGACAGACAGGTCACAGCGCTTATGCCATGCACGTTGTCGCTACAAGAACACGCATCGGATGCAGCTCCGGGAAACATACGATATTCTCTCGAGTCCAAGGCAGACAAAGAAGTTTCAAGGGACCATCGGCCTCGTTTCAGGCATTCACGCTAATCCCCGTTCAGATTTGCCCTAAACCTGCCCTAAGCCATCTCAGGAATAGCGTCAGATTGTGCCGGTGGCCAGCTTGTCGATTTCATCAACTGCAACTCGACTACAACGGAGTAACCCTAGGTGACATGCAATAGACCTTACTTACGACCTTGAGATAAGATGTGGCTGGAGTCATTCATGTTCGTGAGCTTATCATATGAGGTGCACCACCGGCTCAATGCTTGGTCACCTGCGCTGGTACGCAGACGTCAAGGTCAGCGGCGATACTACCTGCCGAATTGATCGATCTGACATATTGGCCTACTCCATTGAGAAATGATGACAAACGATGTGCTTCCTGGCTGTCTATCACGCATGAATATGTCATTGTCGCTCGCTGAGTTTATCGATGATGGGCTTCTACTCCAGAGTGGCGGGGGCAGGGGCCAGAGGATTTAGTCGTGATCTCCAGCCCCTCGATACGTACGTACGTACTACGTACGGAGTCCATGTTCCCATATGTATCTCGAGTGTCTGTACTCGGCACGAGAGAACTGTGTCTGTGCTGATAGAAAGTACTTTGGTTTAAGAAAGGGAAATGTTCAACTCCCGACTGAACTGATATAAGTTATATCCGATAATCCCCGCCAGAGCCCGCCGTTCTACCCCATATCGTCGTCGATCCGGAATACATCTGCCATCCCCACTTCAGAAACAATGCATCACGTCTCAATGCACTCCGTACACCTTCTTCGTGTAAAAGTACGCTTCATGTCGAAGCCCCTTCACCGTCATTAGCCAGCTATATCTCACCGTCGAGGCAACATATCAAAAGTCCCAGCGTGCATTTGAAGTGATATCTATGTGAGGCATCACGTGTCTGACATGGGAAGGACTAACGACGTGTTTGAGATGCGTGCTAATGTTATGGAATGGGGTCATTTCAATACTTCGACATAGCATCACAATCTAATTAAGCCGCCCTGTCACCGTCCCCTCTTCAAGGTCTTCCCGATCAAACCCCTTCCAGGCAGCACACAACTCAACTCCACGTCAGTGAATCTGAATACATGTCAAAACCGCACCGATCCCGCAGAATCGCTCCCACAACGGGCTGACTTCACAACAGACATCTTAGATACTCTGTGTACAAACAAGACAGTTCAGGAGGCAAGATGTCAAATGGCTGCCAACCCAAATAATCTGCTCGCCGCGGCACCATGTCAACCGATGCGTCTCCATAATCGTGCATTTCCATTTCATCACAGACTTTATCATGAAAATGCCCGGATGCCTGCTGGTAAACATCTTTATGAGAATTACTTCGCATGAAGCCAGCCGAAATCCGTAAGATTATGGCACATTCGTTGCTCTTGCCGCTGTGCAATCCATACCACCCTATCAGGCCATGCCAAGCGGGCATTACCTTGTCGGAGAGGAGATATTTGAGCAACATAGGCAGTCGGTCCTCTCGAGGAGTATCGTCCGGGTCCCCTGAATCGTATTTATCTTTTGGCATGGTCATCGTGAGCCGTAACCACTTCTCTCGAAGTTGAAGTGGTGTTGCTTCCATTTCGGTAGCCTGGTGTCTCGTTTGCAGTTGTTACTCAACAGTGGTAGATGGATGATGCAATGAGTATGATGAGCAATGAAGACGGTGTAAGTGACAGAAAAGGTTCTGTCTCTGGCAGGGTTTCTGTCTATTTATGTCTAAAGGTAGCTATCCTATCAGCATGACCGCAGGTCAACGGAACTTATCGGTGGCTCTTTGAAAGAGCTTTGTTATTGTTGCCTTACGTTCAATGGCTTTCTGTGGTTTATTATTTTGATCGACCAGCCCTTGGAAATCACACTTGAAATAGATATGTTGGATATTAGCCACATCCTAACATGAAGTTGAGCTGTCTACTACCTTTTAACTTCACAGGATCTTTCTATCAAACCTCCCCAATCACAGCTCAACCTACCAATATCTTCTTCAAATCTGGATACATACCAGACCCGCACCAACTGTTCCAATACCTTTCATCTACCACCACTCCGTGTAAAAGCACGACAGCTCCGGCGGCAACATACCAAAAACCCTCAAATTCGAGGAAGGAACATCCTCCCGCCGAGGCACCATCTCAAGCGAAGCATTCCCAAACCCAGTAATCTTCACCTCATCGCAACCCTGTCCCTGAAACATCTCACGCGCTTTGCCGGAAACTTGCTCTGCCCACACGCCTGACGCCGTAGCTGAGAACCGCAGGATCATGATATACGTGGTAGTGTCCATGACAATGTCGCCGCCGCCGGTTTCGGAAAGACAGTCCACGCACTTTTTGTTGTATTGCCAGCCATACCACCCGACGAGACCGTACCAGCTAGAGTTTGCGCGATTGGCGAGAAGGTCGTTGAGATTCGAGAGGTTTTCGAGATTGAGGGGAGGGTCGAAGGAGCGGCGGGACATGGTGACTGTGAGACGGAGCCACTTTTCTCGAAGCTGCAGTGATTGCTGGTCCATTGTTGGATCCGGATGTTGGACTTGCCAGCTGGTAGTTGTCGCTGGACGAGTATGAGCAGTGCAATGAGCAATGGGGTCAAAGTGATGAGAGAAGAACAATCCGATTCTGGCAATATTTTTGTCTATTTATACCAGTTGACATGTACCTTCATGGCTGGCGGTGGCCTTTCAGCATGGCCGACATCGTTGCTGTTGACGGAATTTACCGGTGGCTCATTGATAGGGCTTCGTTAATGTTGCCCTATCTGTAGCCAGCCCATTTCTTAAGGCCCCCGGCAAAGAGTACGGAAGGAATTTCCCGTTCGTGGTAATGAAAAGGAAGCGGTGGACAAGCATAAATAGACAGGCCAGTACCTTTTCATCATATTATACCTTTGACTCAAACACATGCCCCAAAACTCATCTAACCTCGATTGAAACTACCACCTACCTGGCCAACACGACTTAAACGATGGCCTCAAACCCCCCTATTAGAAAAACCGGCTCGCCGCCATCCTTGCAATTCGACGAAAAATGGCTACGCATATCAGTCTACATCCCACGCACCAAGTACACCGATCCCACAAATCTGCAAGACCTAGACAAATTCAAGACTTTCCTTTCCGATAGAGTAAAGCCAAACTGGACCGGTCTGATAGGGTGGTACGGATGGCGAATTGAGAGCTTTGCACCGCCTAAGCCTCATGGTAGTAGTAGTACATGGACGCCCATGGAAGGGGATGTTACTTATTCGATGGTTTTACGGTTTTCGGCAGACAGAACCAAGGGGGTTTCTCGGAGGGAGGTTGAAGAAACGGTGGAGCATCGGTTTCATAAACATGCTTGTAGTAAGGTTGAAGTTGTCGGGTATGGGAATGCCTCTGTTGATATGTTGGCTGGACTGGATGAGTCTGTGATGAAGGGGGAGTCGAAGATGGGGCGGAAGATGGCGTTTGGTATGTTGCCACCTGAGTTGTCATGCTTCTATCATACAGGACTGTATCGATGCGGTTGAAGCCCAGAAGGTGCAGTGAAGAGTTATCTTGGCCTATCCTCTGTTTCCTTGCTCGTACCTAGCCAATTGACTCGTACCAATCCCGGTTATAGATTCGACCATTTTGCTTGATCTGAAGATTAGTATTGTATTGAAAGTACTATTGTAGGAAAATTTCAGTCGATGGATACAGAAAATGAAACATTCATCGGACCTGCGCCGACAAGTCATCCATGTCTTGCGTGCACATGGATGTACGTTCTTGTAGCTATATTTGAGATAGACATTCGTCCTTAGCAAACTTGCAAGCTACGAAACGATGAATATGTACAGACGGGTATCTCATTTTCACCATGGCTTCATCGATACATAAAGTTTATCAACCCATTTAATCCTCCTCCATCGATTCCCATCCATCCTTATTTTCACCATCACCACCCTCCTCACCATCCGACGAATCACTTTCATCATTCTGATTCACCCCCAGAATCCTCTCCTTGATTTCCCCTTCTTGTCCGGTAGCAAGATCCGGATTACGACCGGCAAACGCACGACGCACCGCGGCATTGGTAGAAGTATCCCACACCTGCACGACGCCTTTACTTCCGGCAACAGCCAGGCGGAAACTAACTTCTGGGTCTGGCGCAAACGAAGTCGAGAAGACTTTACCAACTTCGAGTTTTCGACTGACGACCATGTTCGGTCGGTCGTTGGCCGTGTCCCAGATCTTGACTTGCTTGTCAGTGGAGCCAGTGACCAAAAACCCGGGGACGCGAGGGTTGATGTCAAACGACGAGACGGAGTCGTCATGCGCTTGTAGTGTCCAGACGGGTTTGGATTCAGCAGGTGTAGCAGGTGCGTTGCGCGCATCGTACTTGTAGACTAGACCGGTGTCGGTGGTGACGTAGAAGAAGTTGGGGTCATGAGGATCCCAGCGCAAATTCTCAACGTCAGAAGCAACCTGCCAGCGAGGGGCTTTTGCGTCGGGTGCGCGCATGTCAGCTGCAACGACGGTACGATCATAACTTCCACTAAGCAAGATTGTAGATTCTCTGGGATTCCAGTCAAGGGCGCAAATCTTATCCTTGTGATAGTTGTACGATTTGGCGCATTTTTGTGTGTTGAGATCCCACAGTTTGACCGTCAAATCGGCAGAGGCAGAGGCCAAAAGATTGCGGTGCTGTCTGTTTGCTGCCAGTGCCAAAACAGAGTCAACGTGGTATTCATCATTCGCCTTCTTGGACTTTTTCTTTTTCTTTTTCTTGTCTTCGTCGCCTTCGCCAGCCCCGAGAATGGCGTTTGGGTACATGCAATCGACAATGTCGAGGTCCCAAATCTCGATATCAGGCTCCATGGTACCGACAGCTACGAAGTTTCCACTCGTGCGTCCTTCTTCATTCTTTCCAACCGGGAAATCGAGCCACTCAACGCAGAGGGGAATGGCGGGGAGCATAACGTCGTGATGCACATACAAATTATCCGCGGAATCTTCATAAACATAAACTTCAAGATGCGCAACCTCATCTTCAAGTTTTCCCGCTATTAACAGGTTGTCGGTTCCCAGAATCTGTAGTTCCTCGCGCTCCTCGTCGTTGTCATCTTCCGGAAACTCGAGGTATGGATCCTTCTCGCCCGGTTTGTGGTAAGCGAGAGACTTGACATTACCGAACATGGTGACCTCTTCGCCGTCTTCGTCGACTTCATCACTGTCATAGTGGTCGAGGTTGTACTCTTTTAGATCGTCGTCTTCATCGTCGTGATCTTCGTCTCTGTTACTCGTCAGCATGATTTCCCAAGTCTTTAGCCAGGCAAAGTACAAACTTTAAAGACTTTTTGGTCGGCCTTTCAGTCGTGTCCTCGTCCATTGCATCTCCATCTGCATCCTCCCTCGCTGCCTTCAAGTCTCCCTTTGCATCTTCCAATTGCATCCGGGCAATCTCTGATATCCGGTTGATTTCTGCTTCATCGATTTCATATTTGGTGGGGAACTGGGCGGCAACTCCTCGCCTCACCCATGTCGTTGTCGTGATCATAGAATTCATGTTGGCTGTAAATATAAATTTTTGAATGCCCTAAGTTCCAGCCAGAGCGGGGAAACAAGAATAAGATTTCGACTCGGACAGTTTCAGTCTGAAGTCTCTGGTCAAATAAATGCCAGGTATATGGCTCAGATGATGAGCAAAGATATCTTCTGAAGGGATACTTATCCAAACAGAGTCTAGAAGTATCAGCTAACTGATTGAAGTTTTCAAGCTCCAAAAATAAAAAATAATATTTTTTAGTCTCTCCACCCGGCAGAATCAAAGATTGTGGTTCCTATCGCTCACCGCCCGCGGAGCAGCCAGTGCCAAATTCGCGATCATCTTCAGCGTCAGGCGTGACATTCATTGCAGACAGAACATTTATAGCAGACAGAAGAACGAGAAGAATAGCCTCAATCATATTCAAGGAGCCAGACAGAATGCATTCCCATCTCCATACCCCAGAAAACATCAGTACGTCCTACATGATTCACCATCTGGGTCGAACTATTAGCTAACCTTTGACTGTTCAGACTGCGAGGAAATCATGAATGCCTTAGACGAATGCCACGCCCGCGGATTCCTATGGAAGGCAATGGGTCAATGCAACGACATTAAACGCGACGTCAATCGTTGTCTCGGCGCCGAACGAGCAAAGCGCGCAAAGGAGAATCGCGACCAGGCGATGGAGAGGAGGGCGCGGGTTGAGAAGCTGTGGGCCGAGGAGAGGTTGCGGGAGTCGGGCGAGACGTTGCAGAAGCAATAGACGACAGAAAATCAAAAGAGCTTGGCATCATAGGCTGCTTGGAACAGTTGGAGTAGCGTCGATGCACGGGAGTGGTTGATAATCGGCTTTCAACCACAGCATTTACAGGGCGTTTTCTGATCAAGATCAGATATTGGACTGGCTTGCATTCTTTACACTGTATCATACCACTGGAATGAGTATACTCATATTTGTACATAGACTTCTCCAATCTTATAAAAAAGATTCGACTTCAAATTGCAAAGTACACTTTTTGGAATCTCTAAAAGGAAAACACCGGACGCCACCAATGATTCGACCTTTGACCAGGAATATATCAATCAACCGATGAGCCTGGACCTTCGTCAGGCCCAGAACCATCGGCTACCTCGACAGCTCCAACTCCAGATTTTGCACTCTTGTGTTTTCTCTTGCGCTTCTTCTTGACTGCTTGTTCGCCCTCAGCCCCAGCCGCATTCTCTTCGGCACCATCATCCCGACTTTCATCTTCCCGCTTCTTCTCTTTCTTCTTTCCTTGCTCTTCCGGTTTCGGCTTCTCCCGCCTCTTCGGTTTCTTCATACTAAGCGGATTCGGCGCTTTCGCCTTTTTGGCGAGTCGATCTTTGGATGTACCAGACGGTCCCTCCTCTTCGTCCTCTCTCTTCCGTTTCAGGCCACTAACCACATCCAGCGCGGCTTCCATGCCGATCTTGAACTTGCTCTTCTCTACCCCCAAGCGCACTTTCTCAGATGGCGTACTGAAAGGCTCCAGAACCATGACTGATCGTTTAACGTATATGATAGGAACACCGGGAACTGCGCGCGCGGCTGATCGAAGGGCAAGCGCCTTCTCATTGCGTGCCTCCATCAATGCTTCCGCCTGCCTTCGTGTTTTGGGGTTGTCTGATTTTAAGTCGTCATGAGGTAGCGCGACAGGTTCAGCAGTCGCAAGGATGTAATGCTCTTTGTTACGCATGGTGTCTGTATTAGGGCATAGAAGTGATAAAAGACATTCGACTTCGTCAATCGGGGTATCTTCATCGTTATGCGAGCAGTGGCGCAGCGGTAGCTCCGTTGGAGGAGGGAGGTGCCAGGGTCTATATGGTTTATTCGTTTTGGGGTTGATAGGTTGAGCAGCCATGATAGCGGCGAGCGAACACTTCGAGAGCACTTGATCCTGGTCAGTCAGAGTTCATGCGATCTGGTGTCGCGCACTTACATGGCTTCGCTTTCCCTTGCAGCGTTCGCTCCAGAGCGGGTATAAGTTCCATTTTGAATTGATGTACTGCGCGTAGGAAATTCGAGTCGACTGTTATAGCGGCAAATTAGCATACTCAATCGTTCAGCGATGGTTGCGGTTAGGCCGTACCTAGGACTTGATACGGTTCATGGAAACCAAACGTAAGCTCATACTGATGCATGAGCTTGCGGTACTTCTTGGAACGCTTGGCCCTCATTTTGATTGTAGTGAAAGAATAATTACTGTTATTGAAGATTATCGAGGTAGAGTAATTGAAGCTTTTCGGAGTTGAAACTTTTTCTGCCGCTGGCTTCACGTGGTCCGTGCGTGGTCTCCGCCCGATAAGGTACGATAACGGCCTGAGGCAGCAAGTATCATCTACGTACTTCCCCTCTTTCTCGGTCGTTCCTTCTACTTTCTAGATTCAACTTCCACATCTTCTTTCCTTTACTATGCACTCTCTATAGACTACACTCCGAAATGATCAATCGCCATATATGTCAGCCACTAGAACCATCGGTTTCTCCCCTCTTCATAATCTGCGCCCCCTCCTCGTCCCCATGCAATTCAGCAAACCCCATCTGTCGAATCGCATGACCATATCGCATGAGAACGACGATCGGAATGAACAGCACCAAGCACAAGACGGCCATAGTCCCAAAAACCCAACCAACGCTGACCTGTGCAACCCATGCATCGATAAAGAACGGGATACCCAAGCCTACAGCTAGACGGTATATTCCCAGTATGCAATTCAACTCGGTTGGGTATTTCATAAAGCATTCAACCAGATAGTTGATTGCGACCGGAGTTATGGCAACAGACGAGGCCGTGAAAAGGAATGTACCGACGGCCAAGACCATGTAATGCAGGTGATACTCCAACGTGGCCCCGACGATGCCTAATGCAATCGGCTGAACCAGAAACGCAGGAATCCAGAGTGCGTGAAGCCGGTATTCTGGCTTCCAAATTCCGGAGTATTTGGCGACCAAGTACAATGGGATACGGTCGTTGAAGAAATGACCCCAGATCAGTGCAACAGCGGCTCCGATCCACATCGTAAAGGTGACTTCGATTATTTAGCAATCGCTCCACGTTCCTGGGACTTCAGTACTTACATGCTGCATTCTGCTGAGCCGAGAACCCATACCCCCCGGCCTCGACAGGATTCTGTAAGAACACGCTTAGAAGAGTGTTGAAGCTCACAAACCAGCCAAGAAATCCTAGCAGAAAGACCCCAACTAGGAGGGTCACTGGGGTGATTCCAATCAAAACTTGCGCCCAAGCCGAGTGGATCTGAATTTTGGTGAGAAGAGAAATAACAAACATGCTCAGCTATGACGACTTACTGCTGCTTTCAAACCCCCTGTATGCGTTATTCGCGTGCCGGGAAAGTACGTGGCCAGTCGATTTCGTATAAATCCTGAAGGGGGAAGCGGATACACCTTTCCGTCTTCTCGACTGAAACCAGTCTCCTCTAGAAACCAAAATGCTGTGCAAAATGATGAGTTTCATGCTTGTTTCTCTTTCACCAAACGTACCGAGAAGAACAACTACACCCTGCAAGGGTACTGTCCACCAAAACTCCCACGCCCAATAGGCATGTTCGGCAATAAATCCTCCCAATGTCGGTCCTATCAATGCACCAAGTGTCGACCATGTCATGAAGAAATTGATAACAGTTCCTCGCTCGTGGAGAAAGAAAATTTCAACCAGCATCTGCGGCCCTAAAATGGTCGGAGTCGCGCTGAACAACCCCACGAACAAGCGAGACATTGTGAATGCAACATATTGATCGGGCTTGGTCATGAGAGCAGACCAAATTGTGCAAGCGGTAGCTGCAACCATACTCCATAAAAGTACGGAGCAGCAACCGAAGATATGTGTCAACGGCATGAGAAACAAAGGGCCTGCCACAATACCAGCTATGGCTGTGGCGACCTACTAGACGTCAATTATATATCTTTAAGAGATATTGATCGATTTTACCGTGTCAGCCATGTCATTTAGGCTTTTATGATAAAGATCAGCCTGTGCGCTAATGCCCTGCTGATTCCCGATAGCAGCGCAATGTGAAGCCCAGGCGGCCAAACTGAGGATGCCCAGCGTCATGTACTTTTTCCGTTGGCTCCAGTTCTGAACGACAACCCGTGAGCCAATTTGTTATGGATTGAGCAGGAAGTATTCAAGAGTAAGAAGGTAGGTAGAGACTGACCAGCGGGTCTGCCTGATCATCACTCGGTTGTGGGAGGAGAATGATATCGCCGCGCATTTTCGACTGTCTCCCCATGGTCTGCCGGACTGTTGTTTCTTCTCCTTTTGACATATTTTCCTCACTCATACGTACAGCAATCGGAGTTGACTGTTGGTGATACTAGGTATCGAACAGCAAACGAATGCTTACGGATAATCTATTCGTAGTGGGCTCAAACAAGTTAAGTCTTTGATCAACGAAATGAAGACCTAGACAACAACGTAGGCCAATATCCCTAGAAAAATGTTCTCAAGCCCGAGAGATGTCAAGTCAGTATATATATGGACTCGTCACACTATAGAGGGGATGTGTTACAGAGACAGTTGCACAAAATTGATATACGCATAACACTCTTCTATTTTGAAGCATTGGCATCTCCCCTCTTTTTCTTACTCGATTCAAATTCGGACTTATATCGTACGACGCAGCCAGCCACTCATTGCTGTGAATCTCGGACTTTCATATTGTCGCTCTTTTCGTTGCTTTTTCTTTCTCCCCTTCCGGCTCATCAACCGGTCTGCTATGTACTTGTGTAGTGGATCTGGTCAAGAGCAGAGCCAAGATTGATCAGATTAGGTAGGTATGCACCGATGCACGCACGATCTGCAACCTTGTATGATCACCCACAGCCAATTATTGATTCCTTGCACGCTTTGAATGTGGCATGGCTCCTTTAGTACTTTGAGTACTCATTCAAGATTTGCATTGCCTGGATTGGATTCATTGATATCTGGAGGATTCGGAAACAGTTTCATTAATAGTTGAAATATGCTGGATTGCGTCTGACTTGAGAGTCTTAAATGACGTTCATACTACACGTGAAAAAGCGCTGCAGAAGCGACGACCGGCCACTTTACATGAAATACCTTATGCGTGCTGTCTGCGGCGGATCATTACTGCTGAGGCACAATAAGCGTCCCAATATCCGGCCCATACGTCCCATCAGTCGTCGTGATAACAATCTCATTACTTGAGCCCGCCTTGAGATTACAGTTGATGACACTGATCCCAGGAGACGACGATGGCAAAAATTCAATCCGCTGCGTCACACCATTCACCGTCACATCAGCATAACGAGCCGTACTATCGCCGTTCCGATACGCGATCTGCACAGTCGATAGCGTCGATGAGGCGGCTGTGATACCAGTGAAAGTCGCAGTTCCATGAGAAGAACCACCGATATATCCCGCCGCTTCGTTGTCGTAGCATCCTGAACACGACACGATGACAGCGCCGTTGGTGAGCGTGGCGTTCACGCCGTAATAACTTTTCGCAGATGGAGCCGTTGACCAGCTATCCGATGAAACGCTCGGGACCCAGCTTGTATAATCTGCCATGGTGACAGTGGTGCCACTGAACCTGAGCGGGAGCCAGACGTAGGTACTCGCAACCAGATCAGTGGAAACCCAGCGGTCACCCATATACATGACTGTCTGATTGCCGGGGAACGGTAGGATGTAGTTTGTCTGGGATTGATATGTGCCTGATCCCGCCGTTGCAAAGGTCTGCCAGCTCGACCAGGGACCGGACAAGCTGGTGGCATAGCTGTACTGGTTATCGTTTGCGGCCCATCCGCTCAAATGTGATGCGAATATGAAGTAGTATCCGTTCAGTTTCACCATTGCCGGCGCCTCCATGTCTGAAAACAGATGGACTGGCGCAGAGACGTTGAGATAGTCATCCGTTAACGAGTCGATGCGCAAACCATTCGCTCTCTACACAAATCAGTAGCCTCCTCTCAAACAGAAACGGGGCAACGCACATCCTCGGTCAGCAAATAAGCACTCCCATCGTCATCCTGAAACAACCCAATATCTCGCGACTGATACCCCAACGGCCGCCAACTCCCTAAGTACTGATACGTTCCGCATACACTGTCCCCCGTCGCAACACCCACTTTCGCTTCCCCATAACTCGAATCGTCAATATGCATATAGAGTACATACTTCTTCGTGCGAGCGTTGTATATGACTTTCGGTCTTTCGACGATCCGTCCGGGTCCCAAGTCACCGCTTGACGATGTGGCGCTGAGAAGTGGCCCGACGTAGTTCCATTGCACCAGGTCGGTGGAGGAGTAGCAATTTACGTGCTGGAAGTAGGTGCCGTTGGTCTTGTCTTCGCCGATCAGGTAGTAGGTGCCGTCTACTTGGATGACGCCGGCGCCGTGGGCTTGTATGTGCGCATGGGTGTTGGGCTGACAATCCTCAGTTAGAGAGAGAAGGAGATTCGGAAGAAGTGTGGGTAATGATTCGAATACTTACGGAAGTCCAGGTTGCTCCTGGAACGATCTGAAGGGAAGCGTTGGCGAGGGCTGCAGAGGCAATTGCCCAAGCTGCATATTTGATCAATTGAGATGCACCCATACTGCTGTTAGTCGATGCTTGATATGATTCAGGTCGAGAGCTTGGCTGACAGCATATATTGAGCCATCATGTGGATTTTCTTTTCATTCTCATTGAGGACAGTGCACGTTCTATATAAATAATTGATCTTTGCCTAGTTAACGGATGCAATGCAACCCGTTTCTGAAGATTATAATATAGCCGAATTCGTGGGGAAGAAAGGCACACCTACCAATTGCGGTAACGATGTACATAGTGACATGAATTGTATATATCGAATTCGGGCTAATAGGCCATATGGTCTACCCACATACGCAGAGCTAGTTTCTAGGTTCGAATATTCCACCAGTTGTCGCAAGGTCTCAATACAGTCCGGGTGATCTACAGCCCGGAGAGATGCCGGCATCTGTGCTGATCTGGGGTATAACTCGGAAGGTCTTGATGCCATTACTAGAACGGTGAAGATGTAACTCTAGCCTCGCCAGCTGTTAATCGTATGACGTCCGGGGTAGATTTCGGGCCTACGCCGGTGCTTGATTGATCTGCGAGATGAGGGTATTGTTAATTGAACGTCCTTGTCGCGAGATTTCGCACATCGCTTGAAGACGAGCATCTATATAGGCCGATATTCATTTCCGTGTAGACTTCACATGAATGGAGGACCTCAGCCTAGGTAGCATCGTCAGAACGCCCTCCGCATCATGCAGGATATGTAGCCTATTAGGCTAATAGATCGTCCGGTTAAAAAGGGGAAACACATGAGCCCGCATTCGGACCTGGTGATCACTGGTCATTCTCCGTCTTGGAAAGTGCTGGACGTTGAACGGTTGTAGAAGATCGATCAACACGGAGCGGGGCTGTACATAGTAAAAGTTGCTGCCTCCTCATTGGACGACAGCTTCCACATCACGTGCTTATCAAGACCCACCAGGCATTGTTCTCCAAATCGAAATTTCTTTTTGTCCGCATCCTCAACAATACAGCGTCAACCCAAGAAGACTCACAAAAACCGACAGACTTGATGACAGTCTGAACAATTGATAAGGTACACATTCCATCTTTCATCTCACGACTTCATCAACCAATACCCTCGCTCTCCTCTCCCGCGACGGCCCACGACAATACAGGCAAACGCAGCACACACAAAATTCCTCCACTTGACATGATGAGAACTATTTGAACCTTCAATCTATTAGGAAGAGCCGGAAAAGGTATGACAATGGAGCCCAACTCAATTGAAGATTGGGCCTCATTTGTCGTCGGTGCTTAGAATTGGTTCTGCTGAGGAGGATTTTTTTTGTGTGCTGTTTTGTTCTGGTGGAGGATGGGAGGGTTTTGGTGATGGGGTTCTTTATTTTCATCCCCATCCTTCTTTCCATGGTTTCATTTTTGGTGTGGCTTTGCTAATTGGAGACCAAAGTGTAGGTCGAGTCGAATATAGGATATTGTACGCAGACGATTTGCAACAGGAGGCAGTGGAGGATAATTTATAGTATATGGCATAATTTACATTCAATCCTGGATATCTATCTATATTCACAAAACTTTTCGGTGCCCTCCAATGAACTTGTAAAAATGACGTTGACGCCGTAAATGCTATACCCCTGCTAGTCAATCAAGCGATACTCACATACCCTCTCTTAACACCCGTAGAGGTCGTCGAAACCTGCTTATCCTCCCATGTATCGACATCAATGTAACTCTTGCTTCCCTGCTCGCGAATCTGACCACCAATGAAATGCAAAGCAGCAAGATTGAAGCCCATTTCATCCTTTTGTTTCGCCAGGACCTCTCGAAGCGTTGACCGGATTCGGTCAAGCATGGGTCGCATGAATCTGCTTGATACGATCTGGCGATGATGTGTCTTGAGCATGAAGAATAGTATACGACATGTCAATGGGATTTCCCATTGGCGACTAGCCCATATTTCGAGGAATGTGAAAAGAGCTTCGAGCTTGGAGAGTGGGAGCACTAGTAAGGCGTCCTGTAACGAAGCCGCGGGAATTTTTTGCACGGTGTTGAGCAGATGCTTTTCTGCTGTGAGATTGCCCAAGGCCAGATAAATGGGATTGCGCTGTGGTGGTGCTGCGTTCGGGTTTCTCGCTTTGGTTTCTCGCCATTGCCGCATGACTTCCAAGTCTTCCATGCCCATGTCCAGCGCTTCGATGATTCTTTCACCCGCCATGAGAGTAACCACCGTCTGCTTGTTGGCGTCAACTGCTTCAGCCTTTTCCTCGCCGTTCTCTTCATCTTCAAGAGAGGTAGTAAGGGTGTTTTCGTATAATTCTTCCAACTCCTTCTCGCGTTCTTCTTCCAAGAAGATTTGCTCATCTGTTTGATCCCATACGCGGATGCTCTTGTCGTGGCTAGCACTAACAAGGAATTCGCCCGAATGGCTCATGGCAAGAGCCCAGATCTCTCCATGATGACCTTCAAGTTTTTGGATCTGTTCGAATTTGTCTCCGTCCCAGTATTTGATTACACGGTCTTTACTGGCACTGAAAAAGTTGTGGCCATTTCCTTCGTTGTTGTTCGGCATAAATGCCACTGCCATAATGCTGTCCTGATGGGCAAAGAAAGCTTTGTGGCAGTCACCAAAGTCCAAGCCCCAGAGGCGAACATTCTTATCGGCAGAACATGTGACAATCATTTTGCTGTCGTAGGAAATGTCCATATTGAGAACAGGCAATTTGTGGCCATAAAGATTCAAAAACAGTTTCAATGTGTCGACGAAAAATACCTTGACAGTATTGTCGAGTAGAGCAACTGCAAGAAGCTTTTCGTCTGGAGAGAATCGTACACTGAGAACATCATCTGAGACCTTCAATGTCCGGCTATGCACAAGCTTCAGCTTTGGTGTTGTTCTCTTCGTTCCGGGTATCTCTTCCTGCACCACTTTGAAGTCCCAGAATTTGACAGTCTTGTCTGCACTGCCAGTCACCATAGATTTCCCATCTGGATGAACTTGTAATGTCCACACTGGGCCTTCATGTGCCTTTATTGTATCCAATAGTGTCGAAGAGGCAATGTCGAAAACTTCAAGCTCTCCATTTTTGTTACCAGCCACAACAATCTTGTCACCGGGCAAAAATGAGGAGCACAGCGAGTATCCGCAATCAAGAGTTCGCAAACAGCTCTGAGTCCGTACGTTCCAGATCTTTAAAGTACCATTGGAAGCTGACGCGAGCATCCTGTCATCTGAGCTCAATGCCAAAGACCGTATATCGGTCCGATGTCCGGGTAGGTCAACCGCAAAATTGCGACTGTATTCAACTTCCTCGCTATCCTTGCTTTTCTTCTTTCCGGCTACTCCAACACGATATGTCTCGATCTCGTTGTTCGTAGTCGCGGTCAAGATCTGCAGATCGCCAGAAGCCTTTGTCGTTATCCAAGCAAAAGACTTTAGCTTTCCGGTAGTGCGCACAATGACATGCGGCACAAAAACCTCGGAAATGGGCGGCGGTGTATTTTCATCAGCTTCGTCCTTATCCTCCATGTTGTCTCCATCTGCAGCTTCCTTTTCCTTCTTTCTTCTCCTTTTCCTTGCAATACTCTTCTGTACTTCAGTCGCCGATCGAATGCGCCAGATTTCGACGGCTTTCTCTGCACCATGCATACCAATATAGTCGGCGCGAGGATGGAAAGTAATCCCAGTTGTGCGATCCTTGTTTTGTCGATAAAAGCTTCCTCGTTCAATAAGAATTTTCTTGTTCTCGTACCCTTCTCTTTCTTTGGCAATGTGCAGCATAGCTTGTTCGTCGATCGACCACACCTTTAGCTCTCCATCATTTCCACCCGTTATGCAGCCGGTCTGGTCAGGCGACAGACCCAAGCTCCAGCACTCGCCGTTGCTCTGGGCGACGTGGGTCTCGATACAGTGCCGAGAAGAAAGGTCCCAAATCTTGATAAGTGAGTCCTTGCCGGTGGAAAGCAAAAAACCGCCAGTTTCGCTCGGATCCGTCAAACCAGCGTTGGCTTCGTCTGTCGGTGATAGAAAGTTCAATGATGTGATTTGATCGGTGTGACCTCTGAGTTTATACAATCCGACCTCCGAAATGAGATCCCATATGATGATATCCGTGTCTCTCGAGCCACTGGCTAATCGAACGCCGGACTGGTCAAAGGCGAGCTGTGTGATTGCATTTCGGTGACCGTTGAAGGATATGATCACTGTGTTCATTCTCGAATCCCATAGCCGAATGCTTCCGTCATCGTATCTAACAAAATAAAAAGAAAAAAAAAAAAATCAGTCAAAGCGCAAAAAAGCAGAATATGTCGGGAAACGCATACCCAACGGCAAAGATATCCTCATCCGATTTGCTCTGGGTAATCGCAGTGACTTGAGCATTACAATCTGCGTCTCGCCAACGGCCCAGCAATTCTCCCTTTTTCACGTCCCAGCAGAGAACTTCTTCATTTGCGCCGACTATAGCCCGTCCTGCGCCTGTGCGCCGTTCAGTACCGGGGATATCTTCGTCTCTGGTCCAAACGGCGTTCGAGGAAGACGAAGTGACGAGGCCGAAGGTTTTCGAATGCTCAAATTTTCTGTCAATTGTTAGCGCCAGGCTTTACATATTTTCCGCAACCTCTGTAGCAACTTACAGATATGATTTGACCATTTTGACGGCGTGCTGAGAAAAACCACTTTTTCTGGCAGCTCCAAAACTTCCTCCGCACTTTTTTTTCTTCTTCTTTCTGCTATCGATAAATCGAGGGCAAGTACGGCCAGCCACAGCGACCACGTCGGCAAAGGCGGTGTGCGGAGGGCCTGCGGGTCGCATGGGAAGCTGCCATGACGAACATCCACTCGCTGTACACTGCGCAACGACAACACCAACACCAACACCAACAACAACACAGCACAGCACAGCACAGCACAGCATTGAACGCCTCCCTAACACTTTCTTTGCTCGAGGAAGAATATAGTGCCATGCACAAGTCGCCATAATGCTTCTCCTCGACTACCAAAATGTGCTCATCCAATCGCTTCTCACAGAGCGCTTCTCAGGGTATTCAGCCCCGCAGAAACCCATCCACGCATATCGCTCATCAGGCACCAGCTAATTCGAATCCTCTGAGGATATAGTGCTGCCCCCGTCTCAATAGACCAGGTCGTCTCCGACTTTGACGGCGTCACATTTCATCTCTCCACCCCCGAATCAAAGACCAAAATCCTCATCTCAATTGCCCTCAAGTGCTTCCGCGAATTGGTCCAGTACGGTGCCCAGGAAGTCCTCGAGCGCGAGTATGGTCCATACATCGTCAACCCGGAGCCCGGATATGACTTTTCGGTTCAGATCGACTTGGAAAATCTACCGGCGGATGCGGAGGGCAAAGAGGAATTGATTGGACGTTTGTCGCTGCTTAAGCGCAATGTCATGGCTGCTCCGTTCGAACGTGCCTTTGATGAGTTCGCGAAATTGTCGGAGGAAGCGTCGAAATATACTTCAGAGTCGGCTCCGCAGGGTGTCAAGGAAGGTGGAGAAGTCATGGCGATTCACTATCGAGAGGAGGAAGCTATTTATATCAAGTCCAGTCACGACCGGGTTACGGTTATTTTCAGCACAATCTTCCGCGAGGAGACGGATCGTATATTTGGCAAGGTTTTCCTGCAGGTATGTGTCTACGGATATGTTTATGGCCTGAATCGGATAGATTGACATGCCCAGGAATTCGTCGATGCTCGAAGACGAGTGCAATCGCTGCAAAACGCTCCTCAAGTGCTATTCCGAAACGACCCTCCTCTTGAGTTACAGGGTATTCCAGGATTGAAGAATTCGGGTGATGGGAAATACAGTTATATCACTTTTGGTTGGTTCCTCCTATGTCATCAAAGATAAGGTTTATTAATAGTCCTTTAGTCCTCTTCCCTCGACATCTGACACCTCAACGCCGCTATGATAGCATCTCTCACATCCAGACCTTCCGTGACTACTTCCATTACCACATCAAGGCATCCAAGGTGAGTTCCTAATGCTACTCTCATGGTACATGTAACTGACTCGCTGCAGGCCTACATCCACACTCGCATGCGAAAGCGTACCGCTGATTTCCTCCAAGGTAAGGACCTCACGTATCTATTATGGTTCGTTTCTTGCTAACAATCCAGTCCTCAACCGCGCGAGACCCGAGAATGAAGAGCGCGAACGAAAGACGGCGAGTGGAAGGACGTTCCGTGTTCAAGGTTGATTTTCGTGTATTGATGCCATTGACGTTGGGGCGGTTGAAGTTGGTTGAAAGGTTCGGGTTTTGGCGCTGTGTGATTCGGGCATATGCCATGTTACGAACTAGATATTTGTTGAAAAAAACAAAAGCCTTGTTTCGAGAGAGGGTGCGCGCCAAGTACATGGTTAATTCATGAAGCGCCAGCGTGATTTGAGCGCATTATCTGATTGCGTACTAGGTATGTATCCAGATATTATAGGCGGGATGAACTTTCTTTATTTTTTTAATTTTTTTTTTCTTTGAAACCTTGTCATGATAAACCAATCAAGACAGTTATATCGAAACGAACAGGGTCATAGCTAATCAAGTGTCCGCCTCATACCCTTCCACGCCCTCGTGTCATGAGATTTACATAAGGTGTATCAAGATTACAGCCTTGCGGACCAGCCCTCAGAGTAAGGGAAGATGGTTCGACCAGTTGGTGGCCCTTTTGAATGATGTTCACCTCATCTGTCTATGGCATGAGATGAATTCGCCTCTACGCCCCGATATGTATAAACGGTGCCCAACCGATTACATTACCCGGTTTCTTCTGCCTGAGATTTCTCACCGCACTATGCAGAGCATAAGCAACCACATCATGACTGACATCCGCGCCACTCTCCTTCAGATTTTCTATGAGGTACCGGTAGAACATTCCTGCCACTTCGGTCGCACACTTATTATCGGCCTCCCATAGCGTTCCAATAACGTGCGGGAACCCGAGCAGCTGGAAGGCGCTGGCGATATGAATCACTTCGTTGGCCAAGTCGATGGACGAGTTTTCTGCCGTAGAACACGCAGACAGATAGGCAATCTGTGCAACGCGATGTCGCACTCCGGCCAATTCTCGCACGGTCAGACGTTCCGGAGCCTCGTTTGTGTTCTCTCCGAGGTACAAACTGCCATCTGACGGGTCCTCTGAATCCGAAATCCCGTGGCATGCAAAGTGGACAATTCCACAGCCACCAAGCGCTTCCAGGACCGCGCTCTTGGGAGGTTCTATGAGGGTGGAAACGTCAATTGAGCTCATACTCTTGACGGTCTCCGTGACCACCTCCACCTCTTTCTTCGTCGCCAGCGGATTCAGGCCGACCGTTCGCGGCATGGCAGCGATGAGCATTCTTGTATGTGGCTTCAGGAGGTGGCGCAAATCTCGTTCACGGGCATACTGTAGAGCCTTGAGGGTTGGGATATAACTGGAAACAACATAATCGGAGGTTGTCTTCTTTCTATCGCCTGCCGCATGGATTGGCATAAGACCTAGATATCCATTCGTTACCCACCAGACGTGTGGAAGAGGCTTGGAAGGCACCGGCGTAAGCAGTTTTAGTTTTTTCAGGACCGGACGCACCGCGACGTCCCACAGCCATTTTAAGATTTGCTGGAGCTCTTGCTGTCTCTCGCTCTTCGTCGACAATGGCCCCGCTACTAACTTTTGCCCTCCCACAATCTTTTCGACATTTTTTAGCAGCTCTCGAAACTTGAGCTTGCTCAGAGGCAAGTGTTTTATCCCGTCGAACTCTGTAATGATCAGGGCATCGCTGCGAATTTGCGTGGCGTTAAAGACCACAACGGGACCGCGTTTGGCTTGTTCTATAAGGTCCGCAGTAGTAGGAGGTAAGAGGAATCGTTCAAAAGTTTTCTGTTTTCTAATAACGCGCTCCAACTCCTTTAATCTCTGTATGTCCTTGTACCGTTCAGAGATGATCAAAGGCACATTGCTGCGCACGGCGGCAGGTATGTCACCAGATTCGGTGATTTCCTCTTCATCATATGGCAACGAAGCTCGGTCACGAACTTCCATGTATTCTGAATATAACGCGGGGTTATGGTCCTTCAGCTTGGAAATGTCGGCTCGAGACTCGATGAGAGAACTGGCAATGATACCTCGACCGGCTTCGAGGATCTCAAGAGCCTTTGCGGCTGTCCCTTTGGTTTGAAGCACAGCTGATGCCGCGTCACCCGAAAGATGGCTGAGGTCACTAAGAATACCTTGCTGGACACTTCTTGGCAGTGAGGTCAGTGAAAGACGGGGGATCAGTTTGATGATTGCCTCCGACACGGATCGTGCCTTTTCCCAGTTCTTGTCCATTATGTGATCGCGAAGAGCAGCTTGACCTGCGCTAATGCGATCGTGGACAACTCCATTTTCGACATTCAAAGCCTGCGTATAAAGGCTCAGGGCAAGTTCTCTGTCGTTCGGATCTTTGCCCTTCGAGTAGTATCTGTTATCATATTTCCGGGCTAAGTTCTTCATCATCGTCACTAGCTCCGGATGACCTTCGGGCGTGATATCAATCGCTCTTTGAGCAAGTCGGAAGGATTCATCCATGTCAGAATAGTTTCCCGTAAGTGCCCTAGACCTAAATTCGGAGTGATTTGCCAAGTTGTTTAATAAGTAGGCTTCTTCAACCGGGTTGGCGTCTACGACTTCTTTTTGAATCCGATAAGCTATCTCCAGGTCGGCACCGACGCGTTTGAGCTTGAATCTAGCATCGAGGCAATTTGCCAGCTGGTTAAGGAAGTCCCCTCTCTTCGGATGATGATCCGAGGTGCGTCTGATGACTTCTCCAGTCAGATCGATGGCCAAATTCAGGTCGTCCATGCGCGAATGTTCTCGTCTATATCTCTGCAAATGATAGTGAGCAAGGATGTCCTGATACTCGCCCTGCCGTTCAGTGTTCATGCGAACAGCGTCGTCGGCAAGTTGAATTGCCTCCTCCAAATCAACCTCTGCATTCGTCACTTGATGGCGGTCATGTAGACTGATGCTTAAATCCAAGAGTAATGTTGCTCGGCGGCGATCATTAATTGAAATAGCATTTATCGCCTCCCTTCGAAGTCGGATGGCTGCCTCCAAATCGTCCCTTTCTCCCATCCTTTCGTGCCTAGACGAGAAATTGTGTGCCAGAGAGACCAGGTACCTTTCTCGGCGCGGAAAATCCTCAGCAATAACATCCAGAGCGCCTTGCCTGACTTCAATCTTGACATCCAGATCATCCTGTTTGGTTGCATCCCATATTGAACGAAGATGATCTGCTATTCGCTTCAGAACGGTTGGCCGATCTGGGTGGTTCAGAGGAGTGTTATCCACCTCAGTCTTCATGAGCCCAACCGCTTCTTGCAAGTCGTCTATAGTGTCGTACCTGTAAATGAGATGGTCTATCAGATTATCGACGTACTCTGCACGATCGTGACGGGCAATTCCAGTCGCACGTATGGCTTCTTGCCACAGTTGGATTGCCTCGTCTAGGTCGTTTGCCTCATCTTCATTTGTGTTGTCGTCCTCATCCTCACTTTCCTCTTCGCTTACACTTTCTTCTTCATCAGGTCCGTCCTCTTCATCTTCACTCTCCCGTTCGTCTTGGCTTTCTGCTTGATCTTCTGTTCTTTCCGACAGGGCATCTGAGTCAGAATCTGAGTCATAACTTGTGTCTTCCGTTTCCTCGTATCTGGCGGCGAGATAAACGGCTAGGCTATTGAGATATCTCGGCCGCTCAGGGTGATCATCCTGAAGCATATCAACAGCCTCCCGCATGAGCTTTATAGCCTCGTCCAAATCACTGATTTGATCTGTACTCTCTTCCGAATAGACTGAACTTTCATCCGTCTCATCCGATTTCTCCGGTCCCATACCGTCCTCGTCTCCATCGAGAGAGTGATCCGCCTCCTCGTTCTTCGAAACTTCCTCGCCGGAATAATCTGATCCTTCTGTTTCCGTGTCAGATTCTTCGCTTGGATCTTTTGACTCGTATCTCTGAAAGAGGAGACCGGCAAGCGAGTTCAGGTGCTTTGGCCTGTCCTCGTTATCAGCTGCAGACAAAGCCACAACCTCTCGCATGGTCTCGATAGAATTTTCCAGATCATTGATGCCTTTGGCACTTTTGTACCTGCAGGCAAGAGCGTCGACTAGTTTGATAAGATATGTCGATCGATTCGGATCATCATCCTGCATATTGCTGACAGTAGCTTGCGCGAGTTCGATCCTTTGGTCCAGCTCGTCTGCTGCTTCTTGGTCTCCTGGCTGTTCAACCTGATTCTCTGGACGACTTTTTTGGCTGGACTTTTTATTTGGAGAAGCATCCCTAACTCTTTTGTTGCAATCGACAACTTCTTTGCCGGCGCCGGGCGTTTCGTCTATAGCTGGCTCATCCAACTGCGGAGTAAATTGTGGCTTCTCGTTTTTGTCATCGAGCGGCTTGTCCAGATACTCAAGCAGAGCTGCCTTTAACCCGGCCTTACCACGTGTCTTCTCGAACCTCGAAACTAGTAAGCTAGATAAACCGTCTTGGAACTTCATATATCGGTCGAGTTCTGGTCTTGGGAACATAGCGGTACCTTTCAGCGCCTCACGTCTAAGCCTAATGGCCTCTTCCATATCGGCTGTGCTGTCTGTGGCCTTCCATCTACGTACGAGGATCAAGGATAAGTGGTATAGGTACTGTGGTCGTTTGTGGTGGCCCTGGGGTATAATTTCTAGGACCTCGCGTGCCAGATCAATAGCCCTTTCTAGGTCATCAAAAATGCGTGTTGTCACGTATCTCGCGTGCAGGTGATCAGCCAAATCGTCGAGGTACTTGGCTCGGTCAAGATCTGCTTCTGACGTCAGGTCCACGGCAGCCTGTGTCAACTTGATAGCCTCGTTAAGGTAGTCCAACGCAGCTTCCGTCTTGGACAAGGGCTCTGATTCTTCAGATTCACTATCTGAGTCGCCCGGTGCGATTTTTGCATCATACATCATCCCAATATGACCCGCTAGATTGTTTAGATATTTTGCCTGGCCTCGCAGACCTTCCGTAAGTTTGACTGCCTCCCGTCCCAGGTCAATAGCCATTTCCAGATCTTCTAGTGAATCTTTAGCTTCATGTCGGCAGGTATAGTGATTAGCAAGGTTCTCAAGGTACTCAGCACGAATGAGTCCTTTGTCTGCAGTGGCATCGAGTACCTTTTGTGCAAGCTCAATAGCTTCCACGATATCAGCGTCTGCATTGATGGGTTCGCCTGTATTGGACGTGGTGCTAGTGTGTATTCCTGTATTCTCTGGTTTTTGGCTATGCGTGTCTGAATGGGCCGTGGTGTCAGTATCATCACCCGATTCATCACCCGAATCATCATCCGAATCAGTGTTCACATATGCTTCGAACCTCGTTGCAAGATACTTAGACAATGTGATAACGTCCTTTATTCGATCAGGATGGTCGATATCAACGACTTTTCGCATCAACTCAATGGCCGTGTCCACATCACGTTTCTTCCATCTGTCATCAAACCGAGCCGCATGATAAGTTGCTAGGTCTCTAAGATATTCCCATCTGCCTGGACTATCCTCAGCGATCAGACCAAGAGCTTCCTGTGCTAATTCAATGGCTTCGTCGATAGCAAGTTCCGCTTTATTGTACCTCCCCAAGTTAGGGCCGGTGTTCACAGCATCATGCTTGTCGTTGAGGAGCCGGGCGAGTGTGCTTAATTTCTTGGGTCGATCACTATGATCCTTTGGGACGCCATCCAAGGCATCTCGAGCAAGCTGGATGGCCTTGTCCAGATCCGCTGTCGTCATTATATTTGTCTGGAACGCCAGTTTCCTCGACTAGATGGATCGATGCTAGAGCCGCTTGTGTGAGCCTGTGAGTAATGTTTTGCGAAGATGGGAGGAAATAAGCGAGGACAGAACAAGACTGCAGTGGGTTCATTTGCAGAGGTAATGGAGCATCTAGCAAGTACGCGCCAGAGACTTGAGGCTCCATCGACGATCGAGCAAAGTCGGACGCTAACTTCTGCATGAACAGGCTGTAATATGTGACACAATCAGCCGGGGGCTCCGACTAGGTGCTGGCTAGCAGGGGTGCTGTGAGGGGTCGCCCGTCTCCCGTGGTTCTCATACTCACAGTTCTTAGGTGGTAATTATTTCCAGCCTTGCAGACTGGCAAGGCTCCAGAGCTCAGCTCGTGGTGGACCGGTAGGTATGTGCAGACCAATTTGCTCTGTTCCATCTGGCATCAATGTCCACACCCGCTTGCCTGGTCAGTCAGACATAATCATAGGTTTAGTGGACAACTTCTCTTTTCATTTCGTTGCATTTCCCTCCTCTTCCGGTCCTCATCACCTCAGATGTGATACTAGTCAAACACATTTGAAGGAACGACCTTAATGCCGAGTAGAAGAGCACTAATGCAGACACCAGCTTGCTTGCTTTCTCCGGCTCGTACCGAAGACGCCATCTAGAGATTCTCATCACTTGACTGGATAATAATTTCTTTGTGGCGTAGTGTCATCAAACGCTTGCGTGAGACGTGTTTTTCTATGATTGGAGCATAAAATGAGTCATTTCTGGCTTCACATGTTTTAGTGGCCAGACTCTCGATGGAGGTGATTATCAGCCTCATGGTATCGAACCTTATATCGATAGGACATTCACGAAGAGTGACAAAGTAATCTCTCGATAGCACTAGGTTTAACTGATCAAGATGCGGGACCAGTACGTTTTTGGGGCTCCCTTTCTATCCAGCCAAGAGATCAAACTCGGAAGTTTGATTCCCAACATCAAAGACCCCGAGCTAGACGCCCAGGAATGTCCCTGGCCCCTAGTCCTGAACAAAGATTTCACGATCAAGACGATCGCCAACTTCCACGATTACTTTCGAGCCGAGAAGGATGTGCGCCTCGCCGGATATCTCACCAGTCTGCTCAAGGCTTCCGGCCAGCGCCAGACTGCGAATAGTGACGAGTTTGAATCAGCACGGGGAAATATTCACACGCTGAGACAACCAACCTTGTTGTTCAAGGCTCTGTGTCAAGACCAGGGTGTCCGAGAATGGCTACAGGAGCAGATTGAAGGTGGCTCGGCTGTTCACCTGGTCGTGGGCTTCAAAACGTTTCTGGACGCAAGTAGCGCGAGTATCTCTGGTTCAAAAACCGCGCTCAAAGGCCGCGGAGCTATCCCCGTGACACAGGTGTTGGGCAGTGGTCTCCCCAGTGATGCTTTAGATCCCAAATTCGAGGGCAGCTACATGGATAGCTCGGTCAGTGGGCGCAGCTATTTCGCTCCCGGCGAGCAGATCTTCGCACTGCGCCTCAAAAAGCTGGCATTTAAGTTTTTCCGATCGAAAAGCGTGGCTACAGCGAGTTTGGAGGATACATCGTGGGAGATGGGACCGAAAACCCGAGCGGCGACTGGCAGTGATTCTGAATGGGTTGAAGCGTACCTCGAGGGCGAAAGTACTGATGAGGGAGTCGATGACTCTGGCGACGTGGTGCAATTTGATGACAATGCTGAAATGGTTTTTCTGGATGACCATGAGAGTGAGGTTGAAGACGAGAATGATGATGATAGTGATGATGACGAGGATGATGATGATGATGATGAATAAGCCTTTTGAGACCAGTTTCACGCTGTGTTAATTTTGATCAGCTCCCAATATATTAAATCTCGACAACAGACTTACCGTACTTATTACATATAATTAAATTATTGACAGCATGATTCACACGACACAGTGCAAACACGCTAGGATACTATGTAGTCCCAAAGTACTACAACACTGGTAAAAGCTCAGGCGAGGGCGGCTAAGTGATGCTTATCTGGTTTCTTTCCTTTTTCATATCCTGCTTGTTGAGATCATACGTGTATGTGTATGACTAGCTGCGAATCTTAGCGTGGAAAGAAACCAGTGTATGCGGAGAAACTGTGACTGTGCCGCATCTTGGTGCATCACATGCGAGACTATAGTGTTGCTGACCAGTACAGACCTATATATCTGGAGTATTGTTGGATTGCTTCGTTAAATTCAGATTCATGATACGACAATGCAGATAGAGGGCGGACATTTCGAATTCACTCTGACACATGTATCGCGTGATATATTCCGAGTTAATGACACAAATGTCACAATAATATGCGTGGGAACACAGGATAATCGTGTTCGCTTCCTCCAGTATCTAGTATAGAGCTCAGATCTCCAAATATGCTGGTAAAACCATATCGACCAGCCTCCCGAAGAGCAACTCGCTTACCTGATTATGCAGTCGTGCCTATCCTCAGCTATGTCATCTGCAGACTGACTCAAGACGTTGCTCAACAGCGCAGATACAATTGGAGCAGAAGCTAGAATGGCACGTTGCAGGAAGATACAAAGAAACTGTCGTACAAATAAACAATTCGAGTCATGCGCGGAGCGTTTCTTTGTGCCGCAATCAAGTCCACAAAATTCTTATTGGGTCTCGCTGTTGTGCTCATGCCGTGCAAGATAAATGAATATATCATCTGGACTTTAGAAAATCAGCCGATGTCTCAATAAAAGTTTCTTCCTATAGAATTGACAACATAGAAGCATTGATGCTTCCTAATCTCTGCCGAACGAGCCAAAAGAGAATACTTTATCATTTTGAAAGGACCTTTGTCTGCACGGTTCTGCTTCTGACGATAGATAATCCAATATGAAACATTCTTCTCTGTGACAGTAGTTCGAATGACGTGCAGTCTCTTGCAAAAACCCTGGGAGTATGTATTTCGAGAAATTCTCTGCGCTTTTCTAAGAGTAAGACAGCAGATTAGCTTTACCTCGACCTGTAACTCAAGTCCACGATGGCCGACCAGTTTGAAAAACTGCCTGTCGAGATCATCTTTATGTTTCTCTCACATCTTCCGATTTCTGCATTACTTTCTTTTGGCGCAACTTCGAAGTCCAATTACACATTGCACACCCACTGTATGAGAAAACTCCATCTCGCCATCTTCCACAAACGAGTCCATGGCACTGGCATGCAACACGATCCAAGAACCGCAAAAGGCCAGAGGATATCCGAAAGTCATCGAGTACGGCTCGCTTTACCCCCAGCCACGCGATATACGAGTCCCGAGGTGTGCAAGTTGCCCCTGAGGATCAGCAGCCCGTACTCAGCGGCGCCGAAATACCCTTTACCAAAGCATACTTCGAGAAAGAATTGTCTTATAGCATCCTCAGATGATGGAGGTTTTGTTCATTCGATCTCGACGGAGCAGACTGTTCGCGCACAAAACAAAGCATTCGCCGAGATAGTTAGTCGATATGGCCACTCGCTTGATGAACTGGAGTTTTTGGCTTATAATATCAATGAGGAAGGAGCAATGGCGGTCGGCACGAGTTGTGGCGCCAGGTTGCGGCACCTAGCTCTTCGTCTCGAACACCCATTGATGAAAGACACTTCTCTGCATTATAAGTACTGGACAGCACCTGCTCAAGGTAGCCCCGCATGGAACTCTTTGATTGGGATTGGCCCCGTCAAGAGAGGATTGGATCTAGTCAATCTGGAGAGTCTTATTCTCGAAAGAGCAGGTATCACGTCATGGCAGCTTCGTATGTTGGTCAAGAGAAATCAAAGGCTGAAGGTATTGAAGCTCAGAACTTGTGCCGCGGTTCAGCCAGAGTTTGTGAATTGGCTAGGAGGTATTTCCAATCCAGATGCCGACGAGAAAACAGATGGCAAGGACCATAAAGTTCCAGGGGCTTCGTTCACGGTGTTGTGGCTAGAGAACTGCGATGGAATTAGCACGACCAAGTCAACGACCGCTTTGGGGAACCAAGACATTGACACAGGCCTTGAATGGGTCCGTGGTCTAAGGTCACTTGAGGTACGTTCAGCTTTGCATAGCACGTATATATGGATTGGGAGAAACTGACTGTTGCGCTGCTAGTCCCTTTCCCTTCGCGAGTGCCGCAATCTCGATGCAGAAGTCGTCGATGAGGCAAAAAAGCTGCTTTGGCATATTCCAGAATTGTATTTGCCTCGCTCAACCGGTTCAGACTATGAGCTTCCACCTCCCATTGAAGTTGACCCACTTTATCTCTGATTGGGATAAATAGGTCTGTAGTTGTTGGAACTTGGTGTTGGTGGAATAACTGTATGATAGCGTTTGGGGCCTGAATAGGAAGCTGGGTTTGCTAGGTTGCTTGCCCTGTACAATAGAAAACGAGTTGATTGTCATGTGACAAGGTGGGCCACTGACAGAAGATAACGCTCAATGGTTTACGAAAAAGAGAAGAAGAAAAAACAATGAACGAGGTCGTGTTGAGATGAAGCACAATCGAGGAGTTGAGGGCAACATCACGTGAGACCGACTGTTCGCTCCTTCTCTTTTGAATCCCGCCGACTTCCAAACAGGGAAGGAGCCACCTTCTATCGGGGGCTGGACCACTCAGGGTCGCTCCTTCTCGCCCAGCTGCTCTGACTGTCCGAACACGGCGAGGGAGCACAATACGCGTCCTCATTGTCAATACCATCCTATTCACCCATTCAGTATTCTTTTCTGCTTCATCATTGACGCAGATATCTTCTCTGAACTATGAAGTATAAAAGGGTCATCTTCACTCAAGACCTCGCAACAGGATGAAATCCAGTCATCGATCGAGAATCTCCATACTCTGTCTGAATTGCTTCGTCTCTTTCACATACAATTTGCACGCGAAGAGTGGCTAGCTACAACTTCATCAAAACTCGACCTTCGTCCAGAGCACCATGGATCCACTAACAGGCACACCTTCGTCAAGCCCATCGGATTACTCCTTTGGACAGCATTTCAGTGATATGACCCAACACACCATCTACTCCATAGAGGGCCAGGATATCGAAGAAAACGCGTGCTCTCTGGACATTGACCAACTCGCCGTGCTTAAACCGCCTCATCGTCTCTTCTCTACACCACAAGATGGCCGCACTCTGTATACCATCAACTCGAAGGAATGGTGCTACGAACTTTCCCGCTCCGACGATCTTCACAAAAGTGGTTTGTCTGGCGATGCGAGAAACCTGGACTACCAATGGGAGAGTGTTTATGGTGCAACCGGCGTGGTCTACGGCATTGCCAAAATATTCATTGCCATGTGTCGAAATTTCCGTATCGATGTAAGTCATGTCATCATCAATTGTGCATGGCTAAACTAATTCTTGACAGCTTCATACCCCTTCTGGCAGCATCTTGGCATACGTTGAGAAAGCGGAACAAAAGCTAGAAAAGGGTTCAGTGATAGACTTCATCTTTGCCATTGAAGACCTCTATTCCTGTTTGTATGCCAGATTAGATATCGAGATCGGCCTCATTCACTTCTGCTCCTCTTTTGTCGGCAATGGACAGAAGCCACGGTCCAAGACTCAGCCAAAATCGCCCGAGCCAGAACATATGTACTCAGTCCTGGCTATATGTAAGAGCGCATTGGAAGACCCAAGTGTTTCTTCAGCACTCGACCACCGGATGATCAGCTATCATCAGAATTATTATGTTGCGGAAATGACAAGAAGGTATCGAATCCATGGAGCTCTACCGCTTGACCATACTGGCTTCCGTGCACACGTCTATGAGACAATCCAGGACCCAAGATCTCATACTTTTCGGCACTGGACTCAGATCTACCCCATACTAGGCTATCTTCACATTGACATCCTAGCTTTTCTTTCCGAGAAGTACATTCCTATGTATCCTCGAGCAAGTCACAAGCATGAACACATCACGTTCAGTGCACCAGGTCCTTATGATTCCGCGGGAAATGTTGCTGCTTGGGCAGAAAACATGAAATGTGCTCATCGAATGTGCGCTCTGGCGAGAATTGAAGGCAAGGCAATAGGACAGTTGCGACGTGAAGAGAACAATTTCAATATCGTGCGGTACGCCAGCGAACAAAAGTGCATTTGTCTTGATGTGTGCAGCTGTTCTCGATTGTGTACCAGGTCTGGCAACACTCGCTGTCCTTGCTCTGATCGGTGGATACGTGGATTTCAACTCTATCAACCTGACTATGAGGCTACCTTTCGAGAAAAGAGCACCGTTATGGGTGAGTTGACCTATGAGTCTCTAGTCGCTCTCAAGCGCGATTTGCCCGAATATCTCGTTCAACGTGAGCTGCTTGCCGGCATCAACATTATCCGGGAGGAAATGATCAAACAGCGCATTGTTACACCACGGCCTGACTATGATATCTTTGGGTATGCCTGAACGTTTCCATCGCAATTCGATATCAAGTATCTTTTCAACTCGTATTTCTTGTTTCTTCCCACAGATGTCAGTGATGTTTGCTTTTGAAGATTCGATGATGTTATGACTTATGATGTTATGAAACCGCAGCTGCTAGCTTTCAGATACCTACCAGATTGATGCTATTTAGAACCAGAATTCATGCAAAATGATTACTCAACGCACTTCCTGAATTCCAACCTAATAAATTCGATAAAGTCCTCCAAGGCCCTCCAAAGATTTCTACATGCGGAAAGACTCGGCCGCATGAAACCCAATGCGGGGTTTTATACGAAGTACCTAGGCACATAGGCAGGTAACCACTAGGTTAATTCAAAAAGCTCTTCCCTCCGGTGAACCGACTCTTCAGCGACATCTAGCTATATCCCCTCAACCAAAATCGGCTTTCACGATGGTCTACTGCGGAAAGCCCAGCCGGGGCTGCGAGAATTGTCGGAAAAGAAAGATCAAAGTAAGAGTTGCAGATGTATGTAACTCTGTATTCGGTCGCTAACATAGTATCTATCCTCGTCGCAGTGCGATCGGACTGAACCCGCATGCCATAATTGCCAGCATGCGAGATTTGCCTGCCAGGGCTATCGCAACATGGTTGATTTGAGTTTTCGTGATCAGTCGCAACATGTCATCGACAAAGCTCAACAAGTGTATCATGGCCAGAAGAGTAAACAAGCACAATCCGTACAATCTATATCCTGCTTGACCTCGAAGATCGCAACGGACCAGCCGATATGTATCTTTCTGCACGGTTACGTGCCATCTGACTCGGTTCCCCTGAAGACCCAGTTGACTATGTCCCAGATTGTTTCGCAGGCCAAGTCAAGTCGTGCCGTTCGTTGCGCGATATCTTCTATTGGACTCACAATGCTTGCGAATACTAGAAATGAGCCTAATTTGATGACTGAAGCTCGGAAGGAATATGCTACTGCACTACGATTGACCAACGCGGCCCTGAGACATGAAAGTGACTGTTTACGGGATACGACACTCAGCGCTGTGTTGTTGCTGGGCATGTTCGAGGTCAGATATACCCATCTCCGTCTTCTTCTCTCGTGTGCGTTCTTTGCCATTCTTCAAATCTGTTTAACTAGAGTCTAGGTCATGTCTTGCGATGCCCCCAGATCAGTGGAGAATTGGCAAAAGCACATCACCGGTGCCGCCACACTTTTGCAATTGTGGAAGTCAAATAAGAATATGACGACGACTAGTATTCAGCTGTTTACACAACTTCGTATCGATGTGGTATGACTGTCACACAGCACATCTTTCGTCACGTAATTCCACTAAGTATTTTCGCAGATGGCAAATTGTCTGCGAACACAAACCCACGTCCCGGCCAAGGTAAGACGGTTATCGAAATTGGTCGGAATGTATAGGACCGAAGAGAACGTCCAGGCGGAGAGGTTGGTGGAGCTTATGGTCGAGGTGTGCGATGTCGTCGCGGACGTGCGAGGAAACGGGATATCGGAGGTCGTGAATGTCATTCAAAGGGCAGAAGACATCGATGCTCGGATGCACGCTTGGAGTATGAGTCTTTCATCACGTTGGAAATATACAACCCACAGCTACTCGGCGAGTCGCAGCCCAATATACCATACTATCTCTGGCGGCTCATATCACCACTATCCTGATATATGGACCTGTAACATGTGGTCATACTATCGAACTGGACGCATTCTTCTGAACCTCCTACTTCGAGACCGCTTGGGGCCACTTGTCGATAACGAACCCGAAAGAATAAGCGCCTACGAAGAAGCGAGAGCAAACATTAATAAATTATCCATAGACATTCTCCTCAGCGTGCCGTATTCGATGTCCTTGCAATTTTCTTCCTCAGGAAATGTCGTCGGCACCGACTCGCACCCTGGTGGATATGTGGGTGGATATCATATTTTATGGCCTCTCTATGTTGCTGCTAGCGTTTCTGCTCATGGTTCTAGCCATCGACATTGGGCCATTGGCCGTCTGGAATATATTGGGCATCGCATGGGAATAGGACAGTCGTTGCTTATGGCTAGGGTGGTGAGCAGCGAGAACCCGCATGAGTCGTTGTCTATTTATGACTACTGCCAGTCTTATCGGCCAAAGTCGTGATGCAGATGATGGCTCAATGAATGTCAATTCTCTGCCCTGAATGACAGATAAGACATGAATATACTGAGTTCTAACCCCATACCTAAAATAGAATGGCTCGCTCACTTGATCGAGGGGTTTTACTAAAAAGAATAGGCCATGAATGGCTGATGACCTCACGTTCCAAGAAGTGGTCTGGGATTCAATAATGGCACTTTCCATGGACCGGATTGTGACTCTGGTTATAGTCACTACACTACCACTTTGCTAAGTCATGAAAAGCTCCAGGTATCGTGATTCGACCATGGAGAAGTCTTCCACACAACTAAAGCTAGAGGAGCAATGACAGTAGGATCGGTCTGCAGACAAAACCCCTTAACACAGCCTAGTCTTGTACGAGTACTCTGCGTACACCGGTATCCTTTGCCAGGGATGGAACCTTTCAAAGAACCAAATCGTGAAGTTATTAAGTACACGAAGCTAACTTAACTATAGACAGATTCCTTTAATTGGCAGGCTTAGGTAGAAACATTGAACACGGTGCTTGACCTACCTAGATAAAACCTGAATTCACGAAAACTAAGCAAAATGGATAAGTACACGAAGCCATATTTTGACCATAACCCAAAGGCAAGACATCTAGAATGTCAGCCACCAGGGCAATTTTCATTTCCATAAGTCCTCATTGAGCCAGCGTGTCGCCGTACTTGTTCGGGAAAGGTTACTGAGGTATCGCCTAGAGAGCTAAACAACCAGCGAAACCGAGTGCAACTCCAAAGCTTGAGAAATGACCTGCTGTGACGCCGTACAGGCCATTTCCAGCGGAGCATTGAATGTCACGTTCGCCTGAGCACAAAAGGCAGGTTGCTGCAGTGCCGTAACTGTAAATTTCCTGCGCGGAGTTAGTATTTTCTATTTTGTAATGACCAAGGCAAACTAATGGTATTACATACCTCTCCGTAGTGGACTAGGTTATATGGTGCCGAGACGTACATGTTCTTGGTCACTCGGTTAGAATCGTCTTCTCGCTTGCCTGGACATCAATCTCGAGGACTTACCGGTACACCATCCCCAACATTGTTACCCCGACGAAGCAGTCCATTCTGTGCAGTTCCAAAGGCCGCAAATGCCGCATTTCCAATTGGGAATGCCGCCAGCGCATTGCTCGTAATATTCTTCCCGGGGAAGTTCTGGGCGAGGGCAATGTAGCTCATATAGGTCAAAGCTCCTCCAAGCGAGTGTCCAGTAGACTCCAAGGTGTAGCTAGGATATTTTTTGATCAGCGAAGCTACTTCAGCAATCACCTCGTCGTGGACGGCGCCCCAGGTTGAGGTTAGACCTTGCATGATCTTAACACCGGCCGGAAAGTTCACGCCGGACAACGAGGGGGTGACCATGGTCGTGTCAATGTCGTTTAAGATATCGGTTACTACCATTTATTGTCAATATTGGCGGAGTTGGATATATCTTGCGACAGTTTAAAGACCTTACCACTGGTGGATCCTCGCATGACAACCGTGATACGGCCATGGGTGGTAGAGTAACCGACAAATCCCTATATCGTCAAACATGGTTTACTATAGTACCCTCGATGATGATGTAGCTCAAATCATACCTGAGTATCAGTGGCGATATCGTTGATTTGCTTGGTAATTGTCACGTCGAAAGCGGTACCAAGACAACCTGTATAGGCAGCTGATGATAATTGAGCAGCACGGTGCATTTCGGAGAAGATGCCCGAATCTCAAGACACAGGTAAGAAGAATGAACCACCAATCAAGGGATGTCTCAATTTCCATACCAGAAGTTGCTCTGTCCGTCAAAAGGGGAGAAGCATACACTCCAGCACACAGTGCAAAGAGCGAAAGTTTCAAGGTGGACAAAGACATGGTGAGATTTCAAGCGTTGAAACCTGTATCGTCAGATTGCTGAAGTAGAGCTGGTACTGAAGGTTCTGATGCTTTTGATGTTATTTCGTTGTTGAGATCAAAGACTTCTTCTTCTTCTTCTTCTACCAGCAGAGGATAAGACCCTTTTTATATCCACAACTCTCCAGCGTGATACCATCTCAGCGTGGTCCCGTCGACCATGACATAGGCTACTCATTCCAATAACACTACCTTGCGTCTCCATTACTCTCGCGTCTCAGCATGTCTCTGGAGATGAAACATGAGGGTGTGGAAACCTCTCCTCTGCTTCCATTCGATGTGTGGGCCGGCGAATACGAGAAGCTAAAAAGTTTGGGATACCACCCAATCTTACTGTTTCGAAGGTCGTAGCGTCCACGCTTCTGAGTTATACCGAGGCTGATACACAGGAAACGATGAACGCCGGCGCCGTTTACGGCGTCTTTTGGGATAGGATTGCGAAAGAGCCAATCAACACCTCGAAATAGTTTGTGAACCGCGGAGAATACGAAAATGGATCTAAAAGATGTAGAATATAATTGAAACGATCTACAGTCTGCGATGCAGCCATTGTCGTCTAGATTCGTCGAAATCGTGATGATTGGAGCCCGCAATTTTACTTATGTTCTTAAAACGTGGTTATAGACTTCTGAGTAATAAACTGTGTACGCTACACTTTCTTAGAACCCTATCAAAGCAGAACATCAACTTAAATCAAGTACCGGTAAACTTTCTGGATAGTATCAGGTGATGGTCAATGCTACTCGAAAGATCGAACAGTTCCCAAAGAGGAAATGTGCCCATTAGTACAACGGCATGATATACACCCTGAGCAGTGTAGTCTCTCCAGACTTGTGTAGTGTGCCGAGGTTTATGATGAGCTGTCATCTATCTAGTTATCATGTACCCATTTGTTAAGTCAATTAACCCCGCTCCTGTGTCTCATCGTCGCATACCCTCTCATAATGGTCTGATGCTCGAATCAGCGGCTTTCCGAGACGAAATGTATCATTCTCCATTGTCCACAAAAATCCAAATGCAGAGTAGGTTTGATGGCGGGGTACATGATTAGCTCCGGCAATTTCTCTCCATCGTCTAGGGTATCATGACAATGTCAAGGATATTTGAATGATACTATATTGGGCTGACGATATCACCCCGCTCGCTCGATCTGTATCGGAACGAAGGAGATATCACCAATTGACGCTAAAGCTCGGAACATTTCTGTTGGTAGATGCATTTTCAGTCACTGCTATGGCTACATGGACGTAGAACTCAGATGACTTCGATATGCCGGATATGTCAATTGCCGGCCTCTTTGTGGTCGCTCAGGATACAATCGGTCCTCCACGAGCTGTGACCCCTGGTTCTGGAAGAGACGCAGCTGACGAAACGGACCTGATTGCCTGATTGGGATCTTCTAGGGTATGGACAACTACGAGCCTCTGTTGTCGATCAAGTAGGGCGTTGTTTCAGATGATATTCCCACTTGAGGCGAAGAAGATAATTCAAGGTTACGATGTACGCGGAATTGCTTCCGATGACTGAATCAACCGAATATGCACCCCGGAACCCTCGCCATTTTGGGATAGCTGAGCGAAGTAGCGAATCAAAGTGCTTGTGTACTGATCTGTACCTAGGTAGATTGATCTCTTGTCGAGTGTCTCTTGACTGTTTCAGTGGCTGTAAGGTTGTACGGCATACAGATACAGACAGACATGAATTTTTGAAGACACCATTTCCCCTCAAAATTTACGACACATTGATATCTTCTGCCGAGATTGCAAGTCAATTCAGTAATGACCCTTCGTGGTCTGATTGAATCTGTTGCAACGGTATCTAGATCTGGATGAATATACACAACAAACAGCCGCCATTAGCTAATTGCTATGTCAATCGCGTTCCAATATGCGGTAGTGAAGCATCTTAGGTAGATAGGACCTCCTCTATATGCGTATTGTGATACGAAAAGCTCAGCCCCCTGCGCTTAGGGATTGCGACAATTTGAAATTCATTCTGCGTACCGTTTGCACTTCGTAGTTATTTCAATGTTACCTCGGCGTCCGATCAAGAAGAACGAAACGGCGGCAAGATATGTTAATCAAAGTCAGTACATTCTTACTCCTGTTAATAGAGGTATGATTCTAGAGCCGTACAAATGCCACAACCGGTTGCTGGCCCATCTGATACCAGAAGCATAACTCGTAAGTAATGCTTGAATATATATATATATATATGTCTATGTCTAGGCAGCAGATCGGTGTAATGCTTTCAAGGGTTTAAGGGACATTCTCGAGCATAAAGACCACGCGGATCTCTGGCAAGGTTACTCTCGTAATAATTATGTGAAATTCTTTAGTGTTGCAAACCACGCCCTCATTCGGAGAATAGAAGAGAAGTCTCACTGTCCCCATGACGATACCCACAAGAGTTTGCAGTTCGCAGCGATTTTCTTTCATATACAGCGCGGACCATATTTGCGACCATGGCCGATAAGATGGTTTCAACTAGTAGCCAGCACGAGGATTCTGCAGCTAAACCGACTGGCTTTCATATCGAGTCGATCCACCAGGACGATGATGTTCCTTCCAACAAGGACTTGCAGATAGATGGTGACGATGCAGATCATGTTCATAAAATATCCGGTACGTTCTCACCAAATGTGGAAAATCGGCTATATTTCCAAGTTCACTGAAAAAGTCTTGACGACGCTGTATCTGTGCACCCACAGATCGTGGTTGCGATGTTACAGGTTGATAATCAACATGTCCTTCTCAATGCATGAATAATGGACCACTTTGCTTTTAGTTCTCGATGAGCCTCATTACCGTAATGCCCATGAGTATGGTAGCCACACATACATGATCGGGTTGAAGAAAAATCTAGGCATTTTGTCCCATACAGCCCTAGTTCCTTGCAGTTAAATAGAACAAACTGCTTGCCAATATGAGGGAGCTTCACATCAATCTCTTACGGTGTAGTTTCGCTTGTCTAGCACTGGCATCCGTCTTTGCCAATTAAATTTAGAATAAATTCTTTCCAGGTTCTGTTCGCTTGGATTGGATTCTAGTACCGTAATGCTTGTGGACATTTCGAAGAATATGACTTGCGATGTTACGAACCGCAGCCGCTAGCTTCTAGATAAGTACTAGATGGACAATATTTAGATAGAACCAGAAAATCTATACATACAAACTTATTACTCACAAAGCTTCTTATCATTATCAACCCGATAGACCTGATAACCCCCCCCCCCCCCCTGGCGCTAATCCGTCGTTATCAAATATCTCCACATCCGGAAAGGCTGGATGCCAACCACCTACCCTATTAGGTAACAATTCGAATCCTTCACCGGGTTCTAGGGCTTCAGGGCCAGCAGCAACTTCAATGTTTCATAGATAAGCTCCACTTAGCAGGACCACGCTCAATCCTTCGCGAGTTGGCTATATGTAGCTCCTCACGCTTCTTCAATATGTGTCTATTCGATGTTTTCTTTGTCACAGTGTGACGATATTCAATATGCTGTTTTGCGGTTCTATCCTTGCCGGGTTGGCGTTGATGCCTACATTGGCGAGTGCAGCTGTCGGTGTGAAAGATCTCGGGCGTACAGTGACACTAGGGAATGCGAGTTACTATCTACCTGGGAAGCCTGAGGTAGGTCATCTTCACCAAAAGATAAGCGGCAAGAGAATCCTCTCTGACTCGAGGACAGATCAGGATTAAAACAGCACACTATCCGCTTGGAAAGCCGGATGATGACTATGCGGTTACCCTGCTACCGATAACGCATGTGGTGCAAACCGGGAATATTACGCTTCAGCAGGCCTTGAACAAGTTCAGGCAAGATGATGATGTTTGGACATCAGACTTTGAGACATGTAAGCCCTTTGTATCGGGAAAACATGACAGATTTGCTGACGAGAACAGTCGTCTTGATGAGCGGTGCGCTGCCAAAGGGGCCGCATGCTGAGCATGTCATTCCATTGAAGAAGTCATCACCTTTGATGGAGATACAATCTCTACCTCCAGGCCCTTATTTCGCTCAGATCACCCACTCGGCAGTCTCACTCTTTCGCGCATATAGAATCTATGCTGATCCCGCGCGATCCTTCTATTACGGAGTCATACAAAACATAGATGGGACTTTTCAAGTACTCTCGTCAATGTCCCCTCTTACCAATGGCGGCGCAACAGTCGCCGTACCCAGTCGCTTGTACTTCCCTGCACCCAATGCGCAAAAGCCTCTTTCAGGCGTCCGAGTCGGTGTCAAGGATCTCTACGATCTGAAAGGACTCAAAACCGGGGCCGGGAACCGCGCATACTTTAATTTATATCCGGCTGCAAACAGCACGGCAGTAAGTATTCAGCACTTGATTGACCTTGGCGCGGTTGTTGTTGGTAAAACCAGAACAAGCCAGTTTGCGAACGGTGAGTCTCCCACAGCGGACTGGGTGGATTACCATGACCCCTTCAATGCGCGTGGAGACGGGTATCAGGATCCTTCTTCGTCATCAGCGGGTGCTGCGTCTGCTGAGGCGAACTATGACTGGATTGATATGAATATCGGCTCTGACACGGGCGGTTCAATTCGTGCCCCGGCGGCGGTAAATGGTGTTTTTGGAAATAGACCAACGTGGGATATCATGAATCTGACTGGTGTTATTTCAATGAGCGCTTACATGGATACGCCTGCTTTTGTTGCTCGATCGGCTGCTGATTTTGCGTCCTGGGGAAAAGCGTGGTATCAGGCTGGTAACGACTCTCTGAAGTCGTACACCAAGTTTCCAACTAAATATCCAAACTTGAGAAGTTGCTCAGCACAAACAAGACAACCTTTGACTTTTACACCGAGTACAAAAGTCACACTGGCCTTTATCCTCTGGACCAGCTCGGCGCAGTCTGGACCTTGATGACCAGTTACGAGCAATTTCATAGCGTGGTCTCTCCGTTCGTCGACAGTTACAAAAAGTCGAACGACGGCGATCACCCATATCTTGATCCGCAGGTAGCCATGAACATAGGCTACGGCGCGAACAACACGGCGACAAGATTTGAAGAAGCTCTTGCCAACAAAACAATCTTCAAACAATGGATCGAGGAGTCCGTTCTAAGTCCTCGCCACAATACCTCCGAGTGCTCATCTGCACTATTGATTCATCCGATCTGGCCTGGCCAGCCGAGCTATAGAGACAACTACCCGACGAAAAGCCCCGCGCAGGCCGGTCCGTCGTATGTGTGGAATCAGTATAGTATCAGTCAACTGGCGGGTGTGCCTGAGGTGGTTTTGCCGTTGGGTCAGGTGAACTATACTAGCAGAGTCACGCAGACAACGAAATACTTGCCTGTTGCAGTGAGTATTAATGCTGCGGCGGGTTGTGATGTGATGCTGTATGATCTTGTTGAGGCGCTGGCGCAGCAGGGCATTATCCCGGAGAAAGTGTTGACTGGGGCAGAGCATTTTCTAAGCAAGACGTGCCTAGCTAGAATCAATATATAGATAGATAGCACTACACAACAGATACAGATATAAGTAGAGAAAGTCCGTGGAGTAAGAAGTGAGGCTTCATTTGTCTCTTAACTAACCCCGGCGCTAGTCCGGTTTACCTAAGCGGCAAGACGGTCTTATCGGGACAAGAGCGCGCCAGGACGTTCTCATATTTTGCCTTCAGACATCGTCTTCCTCCATACACTTCTGCAGAGAGATATCAGATGCGCATCTGTCGCATACCCTCCCATGCATCGCAGTTGGATGCTATGATCGTACCCATCCCCGTGCGCCCTCGGTGCACCACTGTATGGGTATGGTGGCTGTCCACCCATTAACTCTGCCTACGACCAGACCGACCGTGATCGGACGCCGAGTTCTGCGATCGCACCAACAATCACCGCTTCTCTATTTCCTATCGCAGTGTCGCAGATACCATGTTGCCCGATCCGCATATGGTGCGCGCACACCCACCCCTTCCGACAAGCCGAAATCATACAAGAGTCCATTCTACTTCGAGACCGGCTATGCCCTGCAACCGAAGCGGCCGTCGAGACCGTTTCCGCCGCCGTTTGTCTCGATACCGTCATCGTCATTCTCCGATCCCTTGACGACGCATTTTCAGAGTCAGGATCGACGGCCGAAGGTGAAGAATGAGTTGATTAGGGGGTTGACCAATGGGGACGATGCTATCCTTGCGAGCGACTTTTTGCTAGGGGTCAACGATGGCGTGGGTGCCTGGCAAACGAGGCCGGAAGGTCATGCTGCGTATGTTTCTGCTACTTTCTGCTGTCGCCAATTTGTGCTAATATGAGATAGGCTATGGTCTAGGTTGATTCTCCATTTCTGGGCGCTCGAATGCGAGCGACGGGTTACCTGCACATCGCAACCCGATACCATCGAATTCTTACAAAGCGCCTACGAAGAGACCATAGCAGCGACCAAGAACTGGCTCGGCACAACAACGTCCGCAACGGCGTTACTCCACTGCAACAATCAGCAGAACAGCGCAAATCCCTTACTCTACGTCACCAACATCGGCGACTGCCAAATCACCGTCATCCGACCGCGCGATAGAAAGGTCCTTTTCAGATCGCGCGAACAATGGCACTGGTTCGATTGTCCTTATCAACTCGGCACAAATAGCGAAGACCAACCCCGCACCGACGCGGTGCTAAGCACCGTCGAATTAGAAGAAGGCGACATCGTAGTCGCCGTCTCGGACGGCGTGACCGACAACCTCTGGGGCCATGAGATTATGGAGAACGTTCTTGAGAGTATCGAAAAATGGGAAACCGGGGACGTGGGTAATATGCCCACCTCTCTTACAGAAGCTGCCGCCGCCGGAGCAGAAAAAGATGCTAGTAGTGGTCTTGCGGATTGTATGGTTTTCGCGGCTAGAAGGCTACTAAATGCGGCGCTCACGATTGCGCTGGATCCTTTTGCGGACAGTCCTTATATGGAAAAGGCTATTGATGAAGGCCTTACCATTGAGGGAGGTATGTATGCTCCGTTCTTGACGTGGAATGAAAGGCCGCTGATCTCGCTATAGGCAAAATGGATGATATCAGTGTAGTTATTGGACAGTGTACAAGAAGAACGGAGTGAGACTACCCTACACGCATGATCCGCAAGGAATTTTTTTTTGCTTGACTTGAAACCCGAAGTCGAAGATATGGCTGGCTTTCTGCTTCTTGAAATATATCCTCCTATGTTTAGCAATCTTAGAAAAACTTTTTACCAGCATATGGATCTTGCATTATGATTTAGATTTAGCTCATATCAACTACACATATAGACAATGAATTTGCAAATGTCGCACGTCTTTCTCCATTCAGTATCATATAGTCATGCGCCATTATCTTTAGAGTAGATGATGCGCGTTCTTCATCAAAACACACACTCATTCATCCTCTTCCCAAGAACCAAAACAGAGGGGGTAAAAGAATCAAACCGAAAGATCCACCCAAGCACTCAAATCAAAAACCGCCGGATCATCAACATTAAACTCCGGATACCATTCCCCGGACACACCAAACAACTCCGCATCACTCATGAGATTGTTACTATTCATCCACATGGTCCAGTAATCCGTACTCTGAATATCGCCGTTCACAACTGGGCAGCGCGAACGGGCTCTTTTATTGCTTTGACCATTGTCGTTCGGCGTGGGTAGATATTCTGTAAGCTGGGACTCGCGGACCATTTTCTCTTTGAAAAGGCGTAGGACGGTGCAGAAGAGATAGAACAGGTCTGGCAGTTTCTTCTCGATTTGATGTCCCGTTATTGAAGTGCCCTCGAGACGATCGCAGAGGTGGTCTATATGAGCCAGAAACGTAGCACGCTCGTTCTCGATCATGGCTTGCCACGTACTCGCAACGCCCACATCTAGAATCGAGAACTGACACAGCTTCGGGAATATGATGACTGATTGTATGATCAGTGTCCAATCGGTTATTGATAGATTTCTGTATTCTGTGCTTGGCGTGTTGACGATGTACTCCAATAGGCTGTTGATTTCCGTAGCGCAGGCTGGGAAGATGTCCAAGAACGTGAATGGATTGATCTGATTTTGCGAGAGGGTCTTTTCTTGTTCCAAAGATAAAGCGTGGATTTTGATTCGCGTGAATCTTTGCATTATTTGGATTTTGGCTTGGATTGGGTCAACTAGAGTGGACAAAAGCGTTGGAGTTGTGGAGGAGTACGTACGGTGTGCATAGACGTGAGTTGGTAATTTACTTTCTAGCTGCCCTAGTTCTGAGAGGAGAGACTGTGTGAGCCTTTGCAAGGGACAATCCGTCCAACTTGATAGCTTTGCAAGCTCGGCCTGTAGGTTGAGGCTATGCGTGTTCTCGATGAAATTGTATAATAGGACGGTAGAAGCAACATCCACGTCTTTTGGGTTATTCGTCGATAGAAGCATCGAATTCAGTAGTTCATCCGGAGGACGAAATGTGAAGTTGTTGGACCGTTTGAAACCCATTGCAATGCTGTCGGACATGTTAGCTATCAATACGGGATGATTGTTTGGTGCATGAACCCACCTTGCAGACAAAAAGTAACAGCCCATGATTGTATTCCTGGCGACTATTTGATCGGCAACAGCTTCTGTCGGCGATTGCATTTTCCGTTCCAGGTCCAAATCCGATATCATGCTAATAGTCAGCTGCAAGTACTGAAATATCTGATTATTGATCGGCTTCAAATGAGTCGGGTGCCTGTTACCCCTTTTGTTAGTTTCTCAAACGACATTGAAGGATGGGATAACCAACCAAGCGAGGTAAACAAGCAGACCATGTAAATAATCCAACGACTTCTCGCCCTGCATGACGACCCTCGTAGCCAGAACCTTCCGAAACCGTTCATCCAAAGATTTTTGAAGTATCGGTTCATCCATAGAGCTTATCACCAAGATTGACAAGAGCAGAAAGGGCCATTTCTGGCATAGCTTTTCTGCGCTTGTGTTTTCGGGGATGGAAATGAATGGGAAGTAAGCCGATCTCAGATGATATGACTGCACCATTTTGTCGACTTGGCTCATTGTTATATGCGGCCTTTTGAAAGTACTTTTACCAGATTCTTTCTGTTTAGAAGCATCGTCTGACTGGCACGTCTGCGATTGCGGTGTGGATTTAGTTGTTTCAGGGTGGCCGAAGAGATTACCATGTATCTGGACCACTTTCTCGGACTGATCTTCATAGTCAACATCTAGGGTTGCCGGTGTGACTTTTCCTAGGATAGACTCCAAAGCCAATTTTTCTCCTTCGGATTGTCTGGCTTTTGGTTTGTTTCTGGAGAAAGGTGGATGAGTCTACTAGTCACTAGGTGTAAACAACCTGAACATACTTTGACTGGGGAGTATCATTGTAGAGACATATAGTCCCTATCTTTTCGCATCTATATAAGTGTTAGTCTTGACCAATGCCATCGCTACAATCATGAACGAGTACCTTCGACATTGATCCGACCGAGCGGACGGCAGACACCGCGTCTTGTGCACTTTACACGAGGTGCAAGCACGGACGGCTCTCGGCCTTGGACAAACAAATCTGGTATCGTCTGCTTGCATTTGGCGCGTTCTAGACTGTTAACCAACAAACAGAGCGTGATGTTGTTGGAGTAAGTGCTCAATTACATTTCAGACGACGTTGGATTGTGTGTTCCGGATGGCAGGAACAGCCGAGCTGATGATGCATTGAGTGCCTGAGGCTGTAGTCTTGCGTTTCGGATGGCAACTCGACGCGGAAGCTATATTCATGCATTTATGACTCTCTTCACATCGAATCAAACTTGCAGTACAGGATACAGCTTGATATATTTCAATGAGGACAAAGAGCTGGCTCAAGCGCATACGGTACCCTTCTCGTCCGTCTATCAGAGGTTTAGGCGGGCCCATTTATGCTCGTCTACCTAGATATGCAGCTACTCACAGAGTCAAGTTGTATCAGTACGAAAGGCGGGCGAGGCGCTCGCCTATATAAACCTCTTTAACTTCCATGAAGGTTCTACTCATCTGTCATTCTAATCAACACCCATTATTCAAGTCAAACCCCAATTTACACTCCAATCCTAAAACCATGGCTCCCGTCCGCTTCGGCATCCCTCTCTACGAATACCAAGCCCTTGATGTCATTGGGCCTCTTGACGTGATAGCAGGCGCGAATGTGGCCTTGCTTAAACAATATGAGGGCGCCGGCTTTGTCCCCGAGGGCCTTTCCAAACATGGCCTCGAGCTTGAGTTCTACCACATCAGCGAGACCACCCACAAATCAAAGCCCAAGAACTTGGAGCTTGAGAACCTTGACGTCGTGGCAACCGTTACCACCGCTGACTGTCCACCAATCGACTATTTGCTCATGGGTGGACCCATGCCAAGTTTCAAGCTATCAGACGAGATGAACGCATTCATCAGAGACCGCGTTGCAAAAAATGAGATCAAGACTATTTTCACTACCTGCACTGGAGCAGCAGTCCTCGCACAGACGGGCCTGCTAGATGGGAAGCGCGCAACTGTCAATCCCGGAATGCTTGACTTGGCGCGTCAGATGTATCCCGCTGTCAACTGGTTGGACAAGAGCGACAAGGTCAACTGGGTCATTGATGGAAATATTTGGACTGCGAATGGAGCCTGTACGGGTATGGACATGTTTGCACATTGGTTGATACAGCAATGTAGTGAAGAGCTTGCAAAGTTTCAGTTTGAGACGCTGGGCTATGCTCCGCGCGGGATTGATGGGAAGCTCCTCGATCTATAGACGGGTGGCAAGTGCGTGTGACGAAGTTGGTTGATGATTGAACATCCCCTGTCCATATAAATATGAAAATTTATTGAAGCGTTGTATTGTTATGAAGATATCAATAAAGGATTTAAAGCGTATCAAGTGACATGGCAGCACCCTTTACAATATACCCAGGTAATCTGAATATTTGAAGTCAGCTGGTATTCTTTTCTACGCTGATCCGAACCACATGGCCATATTTGCCCGAATCATGACCACTAGAAGCCTATATTTCACTCTATCCGAGTCAAGGATCTTTTACTGCGTTGACAAAATGGCCAACAACATAGTCCTCAGCATTTGCTTGGGTAACCTGCCTCTGCTGGGTCTTCACAGTACCAAGACTATTTACAAGTTCTTTAATATCCACTCATCCTTAGCCAGATCTTTGGCGGAACTTCGTTCGCTCGGCTCCCACTGTAACATTCTTTTCATAAAACGTATAAAGATGTCTTTGTCCTCTCCGTTTAGAGTACTTTCTCGCTCTTCTAGCGGTACTTGCTGTTTTACCGGAATACCAGCGTCAAAATTACCTAGAGAAAGCAATCAGCTAGTGTTCCTCATCACGCATAATAAACAGGAAAAGATGCGTACCATCATCTGAAAAAAACTTTGGAGTTACTTTCCCGCGGGCAAGTAAACTAGACGGTGGCGGACCAAGCAGACTTATGATTTCAGCAAGATGTGCCCGACTTCGATATGTCTGGAACTCCGGGTCTTGTCCTGTGAACAACGACCCGCCTTCGAATACGTTCCAAATCTAGCGTTCAGTCCGAATGAGAAGTCTATCAAAAGAAAATGCGACACGGACTGCTTAGCTGACCATGCATCCAACATTCCATATATCAATACTATTCGTCCATGGCACTTCCAGAATCACCTCCGGTGCCCGGTAAATATTAGGTTGAACATCTTCCAAGTGTTCTACATCGCCAGGCACCGCCGACCCAAAATCACATAGAACAGGGGCGCCCCACTCCTTGGGCATTCGGAGTTCACGAGACACGTAGATTGTTCTACCATCTGTTTCTTTTCTTGGAACGGGACTTTGAAGCTCCTCCTCTTCGAAATCGCTGAAGACAGAGTCATCGGCAATACCGAACATGATGTTGTCTGCCTTAATATCTAATAGCGAAAGATGAGTACTTCAGTGAAAACTAAGAAAAAATGAGACTCAGGTGCACAACTGACCAGTATGTATTATCCGACACTCCGTGTGCAAATAATCTAGGGCCAGAAATAATCGCTGCAAAACGAATGCTAGAACCGGGCTGGGAAGTCTGCGTATCGGATTTCGATGCAAAAAGGTCAGTACGCTCTCCCATAATGGAGGATGAACAAGACAACGATGTTCTCCATCGGGTCCATTGATATCAAAGGAGTCGATTAATGTTCTGACGGCACTCCGGCCTGGATGATTATTGGAGGCTTTTTCCATGCGTTTGTACATCTTAAGCTCGTCATCCAATTGCTGTCCCATAGCCGCAGAGTTTATGTATATCTTGAGTGCCACATGGCGACGTTGACTATCAATTTAACGCGTGAGTATGAGAAAAGACCTTGGTTAGAGATCATACCTCATATCACGCGCCAACCACACGGTCGAGCTGGCTCCAAACCCCAGTTTCCCTACAACTTGATATCGATCCCTTACTACCTCACCAATGTGAACAGGGTAGTACCGAGATGCGACATAACCAGGGATTGTCTCTTCCTCGATTCTTTGATTTGCAGCAATCCGAACGAAGTTCGGGTTAGTGAAATTGATTGGTTTCCCAGTTCGTCCGAGCTGAGGCAGAAATTTCACAATCGAGGCTAGCATTTTATCTCTGATAACAAGATTGATTACTCAGTTGCGAGTTCGAGACGCAACCTGTCGAGGTCTCAACAAAACTGAGATTAGAGTCGTGTGTGTTTGTTCAGATTTATCTCAGTATCTCAGACGCCAGCTTTACTAGGGGTTTTTTTCGCTGGCGCTAAGCCTATTCAGGCTGTTTACAATAACCCTTCGTGGACCGATACCTGCGTAAATTGCCCAGGTAGTCCTTAAGATTCTTCCTCACCAATTTGCTTTCAAGCCTGCTGCCATCAAGACGGAATATTCTTAGTCATTCGAACACTATCGATGCGAAATAGGGTTAACTAGTCGGCATAATGATGGCATACACGTGTCTCAGCTCAATCCTACAATGAGTGCCTCCTCGTGGCTCATAGGAACAATAGTAGAGTCATCATAAAAGGGCTAAAGATTATTTCTACGGCTGTACTCCAGTTGGTGCTACATAATTATGTTTTCCCTGGTCAATATTACACATAGCAAACCCAAACCCCAGCCCAACCTCCTGGGTTGGGCTGCGTCTCTTCATATACGATTAAAGGATTTAGGTTTAGAAAGATAGATACATATAGACCTTATAGATGTATCTTTTTTGGGGTACACCGCAGACATGTTGGAGTACCTACACCAATCTCTGCTTCGTCCTCGGGGACCTCATGCAGCCAAGATAGCGAACCACTCCTTGCCGCTACTGGACTAACATTGAAAATAACGTAGAATTTAAATCATGATTCATTGGCCAATAAGATATATAGACCGCTCAGATTGTTCAATTTCCGGCTCAGGTTTGTAATATCTTTCCAGAGCCCACAAATAATCTTTAACAATGGCCCTTATACCGATCCCGAGTTGTCTCAACATCGACAATGGGCGCGTTATCAAAAGTGTTCGCTGCGCGTAGAAGTCCAATTCATCTGACATTTGATTGATCAGAGACATGCTTGCCGCTGCTTGCGCTCCAGTGAACGTTGGATCGCGCGAATATGGCAGTGGACAGGTCGATAACTTGTTTTGATCCCATCTTTCTATTCTATCATGCAAGACCCAGTCGGCGACAGACTGGAATTCTTCCTGTGCGGCTTGGTCTCCCATTAGTATCAAATGGAAGAACTTGCCCCGGTGCCCGACCAGATTGGAGACTTGATCCAGACGGTGTTCGATGTTCAGGAAATGACGATAGTCCGTGGCGTTGTTATACCCGAGTTGAAAATCGACGTCGTATTGTACAATTTGAATATCTTCCCAGTGGTTCATGGAATCTAAAGACCCAATAACCATCGTACTGAATGCCTCTTTGCTATATTCGATCACGAGTGCCGTATATTCCTGGGGTTTCGAGTGGCGAGCTGATAACCGAAGACCCTGTAGCGTGTTATCAACAGCTAGGTAATGTGCCACTGATAGTCCACCTATATCTCTCATACCAACATTCTGGAATGCCTTAGTCAAAATGGCTGTTCCTTGGTCAGTGGCGTAGATTCGTGATGGAAAAGTTATATAGATATTCGGGAGAGGGAATGTCGTATTTAGATAGGATTGAGTCGATGATACAAGTGATCCTAGCATCAGCTCAATGGGTGTCCTTTCATAAGTAGTGCTCTCTGTATTCTTCTGGTGATTGCCATAAGGGCTCCGCTTGATGATCCCTCCCGTAAGAGAAGGATAGATCGGTGCAGAGGGCTGCTTGAAGAGTCCATCAACCCTTCTTGCTCCGGAATATTCGCCAAGAACCTCCGTTGATAAATTCCGCATTGAGTCTCTATACAATTGACTGCCTTCGATTTTCACGACGTTGAAAGAAGTTCCATTTCTATACCGAATCGCGGCCGTCCTGTGATAAATTCCGTGAGCGATTACGCACAGTGCTCTTAATTGCTATTCGCGTACCCATAACCAAAGGTGAGGTCGAAACCAACCCCCGTCATTTCCGGAAGACTTGGGCCATGAAAGCGACCTGGCCAGACCTCTCCTTCTAATCTGACGGACTCAGGGGCGTTCCTTTCCGTGTGTAAGGCTATCAGTGAAAATGTCAACCACAGGACTATCAGCAAAGAGGAAATTCGAAAGTATAGCTTGAATGAAGGCATCTTAAATTTGTTAGGTTAACCTATTTATTGGGATAAGTTGGTCTCTCCCTCAATGGATGTGATAGATTTGAAAGAAAACAGCATCTGTCGAGGACAAGTGGCTTGTTAGATGACGGACTAGGCAACCAACCAAGACACTTCACTATTTCCAAGTTTGGCTAAGAAAAGATTCATCAAAATTGTTACCCTTCCCATATCAGTCTTTTCATCAAATCCAAAATAGCGTGTTCATTAACGTTAACTACATATTTCTATTTTCGAGCCCCGCACAACGATCGAGCCTTGAAATCGAGAGGCTCAGCCAGCAAACCCTGAGTTGCTCTAGAACCTGGTTATTGAATGCCTGAAAATGTGCCGAGGTGACGTGGGAGGTTTGAGCTTCTTCATTGGCATATCTGATTTGTGAAAAGTTAGAAGTTCTATCCTACTGTCATAACTAAAGGATTAGTATCGTACTGTTCATTAAAACCAATCCGATCTAGTCCTTGGTACTTCGTTCGGAAGCAGAAGTTGAGGTCGTTGGATACTATTTTCATGCTTCGACAGTCTGATTGGGTGACCAGAAGCAGCATGTATTTGAAAGTTGACAAGTATAATATAATATAAATAGTGCAAGAATTTTACTTGTTCGATTTTTCCTTTTTTGGGCAGTTAGGGCCACTGTTAAGTAGACCGGCTCTGTCGAGGACATTTTGGCGTCGACAGTGAAAAAAGCTGATGAACTGATCTTAATCGAAAGATGATAAATAGTTATTGAAGTAAGTAACTAGGTATTCACTATCTTATATTTGAAAATGTTCTCTGCGTTCCAATGGCCATCTTCTCTCATAGCTTGAGTACTCCCGTTAAGTCCGCCCTCACCAAAAATGTGTATAAAGTTGATTTCTTAATTGTTCCTCGCCACAACGCGTCTCAGCGATCAAAAAGTGAAGCAAATATTACATATCACGAGCGCTATCCTACATATTTTTGGCGTTCTAATAACCTGCATACCACCCCTCAACCTCACGCATCGCATGTCAGTGAGAACACTGCAGTGCTCCTGTCTCGGCGTGGGTCCAACGAAAAAGCCCTAAACTTTCCGCATTAGGCAATAATTTATACCTAGTCGGCCAATTTACCTTGTGCATCTGACTGATGCTATCTAAGCTACTTAAAATTCAATTCGAGTACGTGCTCATGATGTATGACATGTGGATCTAACGGATCCTCTGGGACAAAATTTGCTTTTGCAACGGTATACGCCGTCACATGTTGTGCATACACAAAAGCAATCAGACTCTATCATTCTACAGCGGTGTCCGAGATGATCCCAATAATAGCCTGCTTCCGTAAAGCCAATTCGTGCGTCCTCAAATTGCTTTAAAAATATGAGACAGCGACCTAACTCCCAAAACCCAGGAATGGGCTCATCCTGACCTACGGCGAAAATCGTCTCGGCGATGTTGCAGATAGTTCTGCGGAATATTGCGCTCCGAATGTTGTCAGATATAGGTATAAAATTGGGGTAGGATTCCTTCAGGCAACCAGATGAGCTTGTAATTGTGGAGGCCCAATCCAAAGCATGGTATCCATAATCATCACGGATATGCAGATTGGCTCCATAAGTGAGAAGTCGTGTGATGTAGATGTAGTCTTTTTCTGTTAATGGCAAGGTTGAGAGGGGCCCAAGATAATCCTTTTGGTTTATGTCAATCTTCGGACATTCGATGAGAGGTAACGGTAATGCAGTGCCGAAGTAGGTCTTCCAATTCAGCCTGCTGCCAACCACCATGAGACCAAAACATCGCAATGAGTTTGAAATTGCGGTGATTTGTGCCCTCAAGATCGAATCAGATGCCGTGGAGGCTGTGTTAGATGAATTTTGGGAAACAAACAAGCTTATCTACGACAAAGCCCAGGGCCACAGCAACTCATACACGACTGTTCGAATTGAGCAGCTTGCCGTCGTGCTAGCGTACCTACCTGGCATGGGAAAAGAGCAAGCCGCTAGTGTTTCTGCAAAGTTTACGACGAGCTTTCCAAACATAAGACATGTTGTACTGGTTGGGATTTGTGGTGGAGTACCTGATCCTATGAATAATCTTCCAATCTTTCTCGGGGACACCATAGTCAGCACAGGGGTCGTCCAGTTTGACTTTCGAAGACAGTTTCAAAATCGCGTCATCCGCAGAGATACGCTTTAAGACAACTTAAGTCGACCTAATCAAGAGATTAGATGGTTTTTGCGCTAGTTTCAAGGGTGGAGGACACGACCAAAAGTTCTGCAAAACATTACAGCACATATCGACAGCATTTGTGGCAAGAATAGATTTGAACAATGGACTCGCCCGGCCCAAGAAGAAGACAAGCTTTAACGGGCTACTTATCGTAATAAACACCATCAAGAGGGAGTCTGCAGTACCTGCGACGCGTGTCTCGAGGATGGGGATGAAGTATGCAATGAAGCTCTGTTGCTTTCTTGTGCTCAACTCCTCTGTGACAAGCACCATCTAGTCCCTCGCAAACGCGGCATATTCAGTCCACAACTTCATTTCGGTCTACTCGGTTCAGGAGATGTGATCATGAAATCTGCAGCACATCGAGACTAAATCTTACATGAAGAGAATCTACTAAGTTTTGAAATAAAAGCTGCCGGTATGTGGGATAGCTTTCCCACCATTATCGTCAAGAGTGCTTGCGACTACGCGGACAGCCGCAAAAACAAAAAATGGCAGAATTATGCTTCTGTTGTTGCAGCATCTTGTATGAAGGCTTTGTTGCAAGACTGGCGCCCTCGGAGCGTCAGTTGATATCAGGTGAGAATGAAGAAGAAGAATTAGAACAGCAGACAGGCCAGCATGGATTTGGTATCACATTTAACAATCATGGCCGTGTCAGCAGCCAGGCTGTCAACCAGACATTCGGAGGTCCCGTCGACTTTTCATAAAAAAGCTTACCTATACGATTCAGGGGGCCTCTCCATGGTCATTTTAATAAAACTTCAAATTATGTCAATCTAGTTCTAAGGGGTGCTCCAAATTACAAACTATCAAACTAAATACTCGATAAAAAAACGAACTACATGTTTCTCTAATCTATATCTTCCCGGGGGCCACCCGATATTATCATATCCACAGAATTTATTGTACCTCATTCAATGCTCAATTGAGATGTGACGGGCATCACGTTGAAATGATCCAGTGGCTGGCAATCCTCACCACTGACCGAACCGATCCAATTGTTCCGCTGAGTAAGTCGGTATCATTTGATCCGCAGTGACTAAAGACACTACTAGACCCATTGAACGTTAAGTGCCCGTCCGAATTGATGTCGAAGGAGGGCCAGTAATAGCTTCTGGATGTGTCATTGTAAAATGTAAACTTTAGCTCTCCGCCCTCCGGACTATCCGTGTATGCATTGGCCGCGGTCAGTAAGTTGAATGGGTCAAGAACAATCAAGTGGCCGTTATCCTTGTTGATATAATGAACTGCTGTTTTTGTGCTGGCATCGCCGTCTAGTGTAGCGATAGAATCGGTGCCTAGATCACCCCATTGACGGAGTTCAACTGAGCTGACTCTATCTTGCGACCACCCTTCGAGCTGGAATAAATTGCCTTCGACGTTGCATCCTCTTGAGGTCTCTGTTGATGCAAACCAAACATAGTCAGTCTTGACTGCGTCTTTAATCGATATGGTTTTTCCCCAAGTCATTTAGGGGCGATGAACAACGTACCAGCGCAGACGTTTGATACAGCGTTCAGCGCAATAACTGCTAGTACTGATGAAGTTAACTTCATTTTTTGCAAACGATTCTTGCGTAAAGCGTAGAGTCCTTCGCGGGGAGGGATCTAAATATCGGGTGCCGGCCAGCGAAGGAAAACTCTCAGAAGATATTTAAGACTGCAGCCCAGATTATACGCCCATAAGGACGACCTACAGATAGTTATGGCAAGCGGTGCTTACAAAATGCTGAAAGATCCGGCTGGGCAGTTAAATAATAGGATGCGTCAACATGGGGGCCACCGGTTTCCAGAGGCTCATACAGACCCTTCCTTAGTACTGTAGATCTTCGTATTTGGGTTATTATTAGTAGCATGAGGCTCTTGGCTTCAATCCCGGCCTTTCATCTGGCTACCTCCCTGTCGCTTTGCTGGATGCTTTCCGAAGTCTTTCTTTGGGCTTCTCATTGATCATCTTTTGCTGACGTATTTTTGTACTCACATCCCGGCTTTATCAGTAATTATTAGGCATGACGCACATTACCCATAGTGCCAATTGCTAGATTTCGCCTCAAAAGCAGAGCTTAGGCGAAGACTTTACGGCTCTCTTGTTCGACTTTTTATCTTGTTCCACAATCATTGCTATTCAGAGAAATACGAGCATTCAGCACCACCAGAGGCTAGCTATTTCAAAGCATTAGTCGCCCCATACGTAAGCAATATTCCGCACTCACTTATGTTTCTGATCGTTCGGTTCGGCTACCGTTCGGAATATGTGTAGTTGATGAACTTACTATAATATCTTGAGATGATCATTCCCCGAGCCAGGAAATGTGCGAGACGATATACCAAATGAAGTTCGCTCTGACTGGACTCAAGGCTTACTACCTTTCCACGTTACACTTTTTGCAATCCCCAAAATGATTTATATTAATGCCAGTGAGGTACTCACAAGAAAAAAAAACAAAAAAAAAACCGATAGCTTGGTTAACATATGCTGGCATTGATAGTCTAGCCCTAAACGGATATCAACCCTAAGGGTTAGGGCTGCGAAAAATCATTGCAGCCACGATCTAGCAACCTTTCTTGAACATCACGGAAAACGCCGGAAATCACTTTTACACTTACATCAATAGCCTGAGTAAGCTCTCGGCGCATTTTAAGACAATGAAGGTTTAGAGCCCCCGACAATTCTAGGGCTGACGCGGGGTTCAGATCAAACGATTAAAGATCGGTCGCGTCGTTTCCCACCTCTGTTTCTTGATGCCCATTCATACTAAGTTTTAGATATCAGGCGCTAGAAATTTTGACAAAAATGCTGGAAAGCTTGCCATATGAGATTCTCTTACTCATTCTCGACCATATTGAGCAAGAAAAAGCACATACTATACTTGATTCGGCCTCGATCAAAGAGGCCCGACATCAACCGGATTAATTAGAGCCGCACAACAAGTTCACACCTGCATGGATTTGACTTCACTGCCTCTAGATATGCGCTAGTTACTGCAGGATCACAAGGATTATTAGCAGCTGACAGGGGAGAGAGAATATTGCTGCTTCTAGGTCTCAGCCAAGCCTACATTCCTCAAAACTCCGTCCCTTATAAACACATTTCGCACGCCCTTCGCAAATATGCGTTGGGATCATACCGAACAAGGGAATTTAAGATTCAATGACTTGCTTGTCAACGAGCGAAAAATGTCTGTGGTTGATGAGGCCCAGGCGCTAGACAGGCTCAGCGAGCCCTAATGAGTGGAGTACAAAAGGGGAGGCAGTGGGGAAATAAGCAATCAATCTGCCAATGACTCGAGGATTAAGGCTTTTTTTCTTCAAAGAATGGAAAGAAACCTCACACTAAGTGCTTAGCGAATGCTACTTAAGGGCCACTAAAGACTTTACTATGGAGGAGATGCAGCCGGACTGCATCCGAACATTGTCACTGGCTGCTGGCTTCGTCCTAGCGCTACCATAGCCAAGAAGAAGGGCAACCAAGTGCCAACAACAATGGGTTTGGACCAGCCATACACAGTCATGGATTCGAGATGGCGTTTATAGTTTCATCTAAAAGAATTGAACCCCTAAAAATCTGCCCAGCTTCGTTTAGCGTTAAGGCTGAGTTCTCTGTCCCTTCTTTTGTGGCACAGCGCTTTCAACATAAAAAGTTATGACGCTTCCCTCGAGCCTTTGGTGCCTTTGGGGTCGCGCATAGAGTCGACTGCTGCAAACAAATCGATATGGAGGCTAGAGATGATGTTCCTTTACAGCACTTGTCGAGGGAGACATCTACCCATGAAGCGCATGAAGAGAATGAAGCGCATGAAGAGAATGACACATTTGCCGACCAATATGAGGTGCCGCCGTATGAAGGGAGGGACGAGGTGCTACCACCGTACGAGCAACGCCGTTCTGAACGCATACGTTCTACGCCATTACACCGGAACCTCGGCATCCTGATTCCTGTTACACTCTATGCGACCATGGCGCTTTATTCCTGGGTGACCATATGCATTCTTTCTCGAGTCGAGGACTACTCTACCAACAAAAATCACATCAAAACCCGCTCTTACAGAGCCGCTCGCACCCTGCAAGTCATAACAAACGTGGCAACGCTTCCAGTCATTTCGTTTGTTTGTGCTTGGGCTGCTGCCGTCTTTGTGCAGAATCAGCGAGATGCCTACAGTCTGCGTTTGCGTCAGGTGATTACCCTCGCGGATCGTGCTTGGACAAACCCCATGCAATGGGTACGACTACTGGTCTACCCTTCTGGCTTTAAGCGTTATGGGAGTAGCATGCTTTATCTAGCTATCTTTATTCATATCTTCGGTACCATCACCTATCCGATACAGTCTCTGTTCATCTCGACCCGACTGATCTCTATTTTACCTGTCGACCGTGATGGCTTTGTTGAGTACAGTGACATCGGCGTCAAGTCATTACCAGGCGCCGTCAGTTCAGGCTATCAAACGGACGGTGCTTGGATCCTTACGGTGCGCCATGAGTCACAAACACCAGGAATCAATGGGTATCAAGACAATCTTTGGGGAAATACCAGCCAGTTAAGCGGCTACACATCAGATGTCAGCTGGTTTGCGCCCCTGTCCAGCAACACTAGCACTGGTATTTACCTTGATCAGTATATTCCAAGAGTCAACTGCTCAGCTGAGGTCCAAAGTATGTCTGCGGATGAATTTCCGCCGAACTGCTCTGAGGACTCCTTATTTTATACTACCTACGCATACCCCAATAGCTACTACAATTTGACTGTGGAAGTATGCTTACCAGGAAACGCGAGCCAATCTCCATGGTCAGCTACCAACGCACGCCAGGATTTTACGGAGGTGCTCTATGTCAATGTTAACTCCAACTTCACACTGTCGAGAGAAATTGAAATTGAACGACCTGACTCCTTCATGACTCCTTTCAAAGTCATCATGAATACGACTGCCGGATTATTCGAAATGCCAAATGTGAAGAATGGTCAAATAGCGGGCCCGTTGGTATCGAACTCATCATGCACGAATCATTATTGTAACGACCGAACACATATATCTCGCCGGTATTACAATTATTTTACCCCATCCGCTCTTGGTCCCCTAGCTATAATAGCCTTGGCCCTCTTTGGACCTGGGTCATTCGCCGAGACTCAACAAACCGAGCCTCGCTGGGCTACAATGGCGACTAATGAGACTGACTGGAAGCTCTACCTCGACGGGTCAACCGCTGATGTTACTCAGCTGCCACTCGCGCCGCTCGGATTCAGAAGTGCCTCGAATGATTACCCAATTGATGACTGGATTGGAAGCTTACCTGCCTCTTCAACGGGAGCTTCTTCGGCTTTCGCGCAGGCTGGCTTTTTAGCCATCAAGGCCATATTCGACAGTGACTCGGAGTACGCGTACGGCGGTATGTCTATTTACTCCAACAACGATGCCCTAGAGCAAATAACCTTACCCTCGATATCCCTTCCAGCCATGATTGCTTGCTCCGTGCTGTTTGGGCTGTATATAATTCCACTGCTCTGTCTGGCGTTGTATGCTGCATTCGGTCATTGTTGGACCAATACCCTCGACGCCTTCACCATGTTACGCATGGGCGCTGCTTTGGGCCAAAAAGACCTGCCATTGCTCGTCGGAAAGCATAAGCGAAAGATTGAGATTCTGGATACTTTGCCCGGTGTGGTTAGGGATATATCAGGTCCGGATGATCAAGTTAGACAACTGGCCTATGGTATTGAAGGAGGCGGACCTTTACAACCTAGAAAGCGTTACCTGGCTTATCCCGGAAACCATGATCCTATGGCGACGCCGAAGTTTAGTCGTTGATGGCTAGTCGCTTCGATACTTCTAGATGTGTTTTTGACGAAGACATATTATCATCTTCTCACCTTTGAGTTGTTACTTACTTATACCTCATCACTTGTTGATTTCTACTATCATTGGTCGTTGATATGCGGCGTGTTTCCTTGAACATCTTTTAGCTTAACAATAATGTATATATACTAATTCAACAAGAGCTCTCGAACAAAAATGCCATTTAGTATGTGTAGTCAGCTCGTGCTGCTCATTCCCTGGGATGAAAACCAAACCCCCTCAAGTTATTGTTCTTTCTCCTCCGGCCTCGAAAGCACGATATCATTCTTAAAATCCAACCCTGCATCCTGTCTGACGATGCCATACAAACTTGAAGAATCCAAAGCCCTCTCTTCATTTGCATCCGAATACTCTTTTGCACGCTTCAGGTGCTCCATCGCCACTTCTGCGACTTTGAGGCGAGTGCCAACTGCTTGTGCACAATCAATCCCGTGCTGGACGTCTTTGATTGCTAGGTTCAGGTCGGACATTGCTTTTTGACCTAGAATAGAGGTCAATCAGTATATATATTTGATAATATATACGTATGTATCGTAACTACTCGTACCTTTTTCCGGAATGTAAACGCCTGTAGTAAGTCGAGTGGAATCCGAATGCATCAGGTCTCCGAATTTCTTCCCAAGAAAATCCTCAAACAGCTGTGAGTCTAGACCGGACTTTTCCGCAAGAACGTGTGCTTCCGAGACAATTTCCATGACACCGGCAACAATGAAATTCCTTAATCAAAGTCAATTTGCTTCTGTCCTCGTTTCATTTCTCGCGATTGTGAACACCTACCCCAAAGTCTTGAGCAATACAGCTTTTTCCGGTTTTTCCGAAGCAATCATAACATCGTGTGCAAGCACCCCTTTGAATGCCTCTGCAAGTTCCTCAAGAGCTTGCCGGTCTGACCCAGCGACTGCCATGAATAGTTGGCCACTCACAGCACTAGGCGGTGGTCCGAAAACAGGTGCTGCAATGAATGTTGCCCCTCGTTCGGATACTAATGCCGCAACTTGTTTTGTGGTATCTGGATGAACTGTAGTAGTGTCGACTATAGTCTTTTGTGTGAGGTCTCCTTCTGTTTTGAGGATCTCGTCGATCATATCTCTTAAAGCGTCGTCATTACTAGTCTAGGTCGACCCGTGTCAGTACATCTCACCGACCATATGGGCTTTCAAATGGGTCTCTTACGGAAATACAAATCCAATCGCTCTGTCGAACTAAATCAGACACAGATGCGAATTGTGTCGCACCCCTCTCTTTTAGTCCTTGGCCTCGGGATGCTGTGCGGTTGTAAAAGTTCAATGGCGAAAGGCCCCGATTTTGGAGCGCATTTTGTATGTTTGTGGCCATTGCTAAACCCATGCTACCCAACCCTGTAATTAAATCAATTAGTAAATATCTCAAGCTTAGCAACATGAGAACAAGCCCGTACCAATCCATCCAATCTGATGATTCTCAAAGAGTGCCATGGTTACTACTGCTTGCGATCAAGAAGGCCTATTTGTCAATCAGGTGCAGGACCAGAGTTGTCATTCAATAATCTCCCAATGAAATACAAATAGAAAGGCAGGGTCGTAGGAATCCGAGACAAATCCTGGAGACTTTATACCCAGCTGTGTTCGGCTATTTCCTGGCGTAACCGAAGATTTAATCTTTTAGCGTTGATCCTTGAATGGACGATTAGTCATTTCAAATTGTTGAGCCCTTTTTTTTTCTGAAATGTTTACCTAGACCCCGCACATTCTATAAGAAGAGTGGGGGCTGATTATCGTGACCTGACATCTAGAGTCTCCTTGAGCTGTCAGGATGGGGCGTGATGCGTGTCGATATGTGTAACCCTAAGGGTAAAATGCTGGACAATATTGACGCCTCTCGGCATCTTTCGTGAACAAGCCGATCTTGCAGATTGGAGTGGGCCTTTTGAAGCATTATGCATGATGCTGTTTGATTCTGAATGTTGGGGCGATTTTATATTTATTCACAACCAGTAATAGTCTATTTCAATCTGTATTAGGGTTATTCGTCTTACTGCACTCTCCCAACATCAACTAGAATCGAGAAGCTAGCGTTGTTGAAGCCTTCACAAAACTAGTAAGAAATGAAGCCACACTACTAACTTCGTCCAAACTCGTCGCGTACCCCAGCATACCATCAGGTCGAACCACTACAACTGCTCCAGCCTTGGGCGAAATGCTATAAGCCAGATGCGCCGATCGATCCTGATCATAGTACATGAATCCAGCTTTTGGAACGATAGATGGTAGAGCTGCCATGCTGCTAGCGACAATAGTCATCAGTCTAGTCATGCCTGAAGGAAGGAGCTGGACAAGATCGATCAATCCCTTTGCTGCTGCGGGCAATTTGTCCTTTGTGAGCTCATACTGTCCGGCAAACAGTATAATCGTCCATCTACCCGTGTATTTGCCCAGTGTATGCAGTCGCACCGGGAAATGGGAACCGGGTGGATAGACGAGTGCATCTGGTGCCCTAGAGCCTGCAGATATCATGCCGGCGGAAGGCGCTTTGTTGAGGATATTCTCCTCGTACTGGATTCCAAGACCAATGGTGAAGCCAGCCGTCTCTTCAAAGAGTTTGCTGAAGATCTCATTGGCGTCTGTGTGGGTTCCTTGGTATTTCTCGGGTATTTTGCCAGATATGAGTGTCGAGAATGTCTTGTCAAGCTCTATCAAGTGTTCGGCTGTTGTGTGGCGCTCACTATTGTAGGTCTGGAGTACCTCGTTGTTGTACCAGCCTTTGATTGTTCCAGCCAGCTTCCATGCCAGATTGTAGGCATCGTGGACACCGGTATTCATACCTTGTGCGGTTCCCGAGGAGAGGGTGTGACAAGCATCGCCGGCCAATAAAATTCGATCGTCCTTGATGAAAGTCTCGGCAAGTTTCTGTTGGATACTAGATCATCTGTTAGAAGAAAGCTCATCGAGACAGTAATCTTGCAAATGCAAGAAGACATCGAAGAAGGCGTAATCTATCTTGCACTCACCTATACACACTCAAACAGCTAACACTCTTGATGTCCAGCGTAAATGGCTCCATCGCTTTCCTAGCTTCCTCCTTTGCCTCTTCTTCTTTCATGCAAAGCCCATACTTGGCTACCATTTCATCATTCAAAGCGAATGCGATGCGCTTTTCACCTTTCTCAAGTTGAACCCAAAGGACATTGCCGTGGTCTTTCGACTCGATAGATGCAAGTCCAATGTCGGAATCTGGCATGTTTGTTCCGAAGTCACCATCAACTCGCACCCAATGAGTCTTAGTATTTGTGCCGTTGAAAGGAATTGAGGCCATCTTTCGTACCAGAGACTTGCTACCGTCCGCTCCAACCAAATATTTCCTGAGACCGAGGAAGTTAGTATAACTTCTCATTGCGTCAATGTATAGACAGTACTTACGCTTTAACCGTAAGGTTTTCACTGGTTTTGACGTTAGAAATATGCACAGTAACCTTGTAATCATCCTTGCTCTCATGATTGATATGAAATGAGATAAGTTTCCATCCAGCATGCAGCGTCCCTCCTAGTTTGCGGTATGCCTTTCGAATGATATCCTCAGAACGCTTTTGACGGATGTTAAGGCAGTAGTCTAGGTATGTACCTCCCATACGGTCAAAGACTTTGTGCCATCCGCGCGAGGTGACTCGCTTGCCGTCCTTGAAAGTAACGCTATTACGCGCAATGTACCCGGTCTGGTTCATGGTGTCGAGGAGTTCTAGATGTTCCATCATTTCGAGAGTTCTAGGGTATAAGGTGCATGCTCGACCCCACGCGGGCTCTTGTTCCTTGTCATCCTTCTCTATAGATTGATAAATGTTAGATATGAGATAGATGCCAGTCATGACTGGGAGCAAAGTTTGGAATGCTCACTTACCCACTTGATATGTAGAGATTCCCTGTCTAGTTAGGATATATGCGGTGATCAAACCGACTGGCCCGCCGCCACAGACGAAGACATCTGTCTTTACAGGTTCAACCATGGAAGGGATCTCAAACAATGCACCTGGGGGAGACATATTGAGATTTGCGGGATGACGTGTGGCTGAAGTGATCCACGTGTGAAAGGAAAGACTGAGACTCGCATGTTTACGTGACTTTCAAGCTTTTATATACTTGGTACCTCGAGACCCAGATACACAAAAAATGTAGGCTTCTTCCGACCTTCAGCCAGAATAAAGTCCAAAGATAGAAGAGTTTATGTTATATTATGCCCCCATCTCCTCAAGAAATGGCAAACCTACATGAGACGGAAAACAGCTTTGATGGCGTGAAGCGGGATTGTTTGTCTTTCCATTGTTCGGCATCAATCATTGTACTGCATTGGGAACAATTTTTGCCTTCTGTCGGAATAGAGCAGTGTCTGACACGGGAATTATGTACCAAAGAAAGTGATAAGGACTTCTATCTTACTTATGTTGGCCCGTAGTTCGCTTGCTGTCCAGATTCACTATCAACCGGCTAGGCGCGTCAAGTAAGAGTACAATCTTTCAAAAACGTTGTCTAGAATACGATGGAGATTATGGAGACTCATGACAAAACTATGGCTAGGGCTTTTTTTTATGGGTGTGTTGGAAGCTAGGAATACAAGCGAATAATCCAAAGCTATACTATAGCACATTATTTTAGCACAAGCATATCCCAACAGGTTGTTAGGGTTGAAATATGTACGAAGTGTCAAAGATTAACGAAATAAATCCTCCAGCACTTAGGTCAATTAATCATGGATATAGAACTCTAGGAGATCGGGCAGTTCATTCGGTAATCATATAGTAACCACACGAAACACGCTAATATTCGCCAAACATGCTTAGGAACAGGGGTATAGGTGCTCATCACTCATTCTAAATCATAATATTAAGGTCGGATATCATCACGAAACAGTCTTCATCGTCCCACACGCAGAGCATGTCCACCACTCCGTCTCCATGAACGCGCCACACATATGGCACAACCATCCGAGAGGCTTCTTCGCTCTATTTTGATCCAGACTAGTAATGCGTTCCGTAGTATCACCTTTGAAGGATACTACTCGACCAGAATCGCCTCCAGTAATCACTTCTGAGGCTAGACGACTTCGCGGTTTCGAGGTTGCGCGCTTCGATGAGGTATTCTCGGCGGCTGCCACAAGTCGTGACTGGGCTGTTATCGACTGGGCTGGGCGTTCTGTTCCGCATGCGTCGCAACAGAGGTAGGCTGGAGGATTCTCAAGTGTGCAGATTTGACAGCTCCAAGATGCGTCATCATTTTCAACGGAAGTCCGAGTATTTCCATCTGAAGCGCCAAACGCGCTAGACAATGTCCCTGAACTTGCGAACCGCCTGATCGGTTTCGTATGTGTAGGTACAGGTGGTGCTCGCAGTTTAGTTGGATAGACCTTCTTGCCCCTCGGACCGGCAGGATTTGACTGACTTGGAGGGATGTACGACGAACCGTACTTTTCCTTCTCATCCTCTTGAATCATCTCAATATAAGCCTGCATAATAGCCCGCTCATTGGCATCGTCCTCTTCAGCTTTTGTGCGAAAGCCATTTCGAGAAGCTTCATCGGCCAATTTCTCACTATCGCTAGAGCCCGAAGCGCATCCATTCGTCACGTCAATGCGTCGTTGGGCGGCATCTGCAATAACTTTCCGTACATCTGATCCTTTCAGTAGCGGTGCACCTCCAAGCTTCTGTCCAGAACCAGCCGATAGTGTCCGACGTTTCTCAGCTGCAACGCGGGCCAACCGCCTCGCTTCGTCGAGCGGGATTTGACGACCTCCGAGTCGTTTACCTTGAGACAGGAAGCCTTCTCCTGTGTATCCTTTTATGACAAGCTCTTCATGTTCGTCGCGAAGCTGGTTCCACAGGGCATGGAAGTCACGATTATGGGGCCCATGTACAATATGGCATAACCTATTATCATCGTCAATGAAACTCGACCCGTGGGTTCAGGGAGATGACTCACTCATGTAACATAGTATCAACTACTTGCTCCAAAGGCAAAAACTGGCGCTCATCACTTGGATACCTCAATCGTAAGCATATCTTCTGCCCCGCATTGATATTCAATCCCAGAAGATTTCGTTGCGATGGATAGAATTCAGATAATGTGCCGACTTTCCAGCTCCGTTGTCTCATGATCGGTTTCACCAGAGAAGCTATTTTCTGAAGCATATGAAGCGCTTCGGCTTCTCGGGGTCGGTGTTTGTCATGTTGATATTCGAGGACGAGCGGGTCGATCTCGCGCATCTTGACGATGAACACTGATAACGCTGGCTGCAAACGCAATGAAGCTCAGTCAGGACGATGAAAGTATCATGATATTTTGAAGAAATACGATGGACTTGATCAGCCTATCGCGATGTAACTATCGATGGATCAATCTAGAAAAAGCTTTGTAATCTGTGGTTCGGGAGGCGAAATCTCAAGGACAAGATAACACGCCAGGCACAGTCGCCACACATCGACTTTCGGACCGCGAAGTACGACAGGAAACAAACCTATACCAATGAGAACCAGCTAACAGTGGTTTTTGGACATACAGAGATGATCGGTCTAATGATGATGATGACAAGATGGGAGAAACCGCGGCCTAAAGAAGGGCTCGCGGATCTCGGAGATAAGATGTTGCCTGTTTCCCCACAATTGCGACGCGACGGCACGTGACTTCCCAAACGGGTTATATCGTCAAACAAAGCCCTAACTTCTAGCCCTAAGTGTTTATAGAATGGGGTGCAACACTTTTCGATGTTATTTAGCACAAAAGAGATCTATATCATCGATGACATAAATAATAGGAGCATTTTTCAAACAGCTTGTAATTTGAAAGCGCAATCAACATGTCCGATCTCCACACCTGCAGTATTCAAAAGCTTGGGACGATGAAAGTCAGCAAGCTCCTTTCTGATTTCCGGGGTCCCAATTTCGAGTTGTTCAAGAATCTCCATCACTCCCGAGTACAAAATTGGAATGTTGCCGTCTTCAATCTTGACGGCAATTCCAATAGCTGTATCTGTTCCTAGTCTTCTGGTCTGTTCCGTCGCACGTATACCAATTCCGTAACATCCGTCTGCCCCAAGTTTACCGACAAGATTTTCTTGAAATGCTTTCATAAGACGAGTACAGAATCGGCCTTCGCCACCGACGAGTTCGGGATGTCGCGTCATTGCATGAAAGATGCGTGTCAAATCTTGTGTTCTGGTTTGTAAATTGCTGCCCCCATCTAGGTCGTGCGCTGACGCGAGGCTGCCATACATTTGTGCCAGAGAGTACAACGGCATGGCCGGTGCCGGTAAGTTGCAACCATCGATTGCCCATTTGACCTCATCTTCCTCCAAGTTGGCCAAACCTTCAACGGCACGTTTAACCAATAATTGCATGGGGTTCTCCGGTAGGTGATAGCCAGACAGATCAGCCTCTAGACATTTAGCACCAGCGATCATGCCGACATGCTTTCCCGAGCAGTTGCTACAGATTCCCGTCGGCGTAAAACCAGCCTTGATCCATGCTTTGTTCACTGCATCCGACAAGGCAACATGTCCTCCGCAGCGCAAGTCTGTTTCCTTGGCGCCCACTTTTGCTAACATTGATTGTGCTCGAGAAATATGCCTGTGCTCACTGTTGTGTGATGCACACATTAACGCTAAATCTGCCTCATCGAAATCAAAACATTTGAACGCTCCTGTTTCTAGTATTGCCAATGCCTGAGCTGGCTTGGCTGCTGAACGGATCAGAGTTACCCGAGAAGGGTCTCCGACGGTATAGAGCATATTTCCATTCGCATCGACAACGGCAGCGTGGACTCTATGACTGTTTTCGACGATATCGCCTCGATAAGTGACGACGCAGTCATCGTTCGATATTTTGACTATGTTCTGTTTCATGGCGGTTTACCACTAGTAGTGCCCTAAAATGTGAGCAATAATTCCTGTAATAAGAGCCCTGTGAGACTTATCTATCTTTTGACTTCTTTTTTGCCTGGGCATGTGCCTTTCTCAATAGATCGATTGGCGGTTTAGATAGCACTGTTCAAAGTAGTCAAAGGAGATCGTCATTGCAATTTATATGTAGCATCTCCCACCGGTGTATTTGGCACCATGTGGAGCTGTTGAGGTTCGGCTTTTGACACATATCAACATGGAGAACATGGCCATCTACAGTTCTCAAAATTTCATTAATCCTGGCTATCTGATTGGTTGCAATGAGACAGTTCAACCTTACCTAATGGGGTGAACGAGAGCTATGTCGCGTTAGTATTGGTCTGTCCCTATCAAGGTGGGTCTGGAGTCGGGTTAGCGACATTTCGGAGGGAAAATGCATCTCATTCATTCAAGTTGATTCAACCCATTGCCATCAAATGACTCACCTTGTGTCGGATGGAGAACTGCGGCTTGCTCTATCTGTTATCAATAGAGATGCAATGCGTGAACAAGTCACCAGTTGCTCTACATCTCCCGTGAATCAATAGGGTATCGATGATCTGACTGTTATATGAGCGGAGTTTAGGAGCACCCCCTCCATCATCGACTGGTTGAGACACTGCAAACACGTCTCTTTCAATCATTCTCTGACGGTTAATAGCTCTCGTCACAGCCAGTGCCTGATATACTGGAAAACTCCCTTCTTCAGTGGGCTGTACCTCCACCAGCGCTTGTAGCCATTGTTCGATTCGTCTGCCAGAGTGTGAATCCTGGCATCGAAGCAATGCGGCCAGCAAGAGGCCTGAGAAGCCAATAGTGTAGTTGTTTTGGCGGACACACTTTTTCATGTCGACTCCCTTTGCAATTCGAAGAAGAAGTCCCACCCATGGCTCCGTTTCGTAGCATTCATAGCCCATATAGTGACAATCTCGAGGTCCCAAAAGCCGAAAGACGCCGGTACATTGCATGATCCTCGACAAGACGTAGTAAGCATAGTTCAAGGCCGCATCGTGAGATTGAAAAGTTATAGACGACTCGTTATGGGTATCAAACACATCGTTCTCGAGAGGTTGCTCTGCAAGAGGGAGGTGTGAAAGCCAAATGTCCAGCTTCTCGCCCTGTTGGGCCAACAACATACAATAGTTATCAACATCATGGTTATAATCCACAAACCTTGACTCAAATCTCGGCTCCCCAGATGCAGTACCGTATCGCCAATGATTCAAGATCGTCGTGACATTCAATCTATGAGACTCACACATGATACTAAGCACTGCAATCCGCCGTTCGTGAATTGACTCCAAACTTCCCCGTAGCGTAGTAGGTAACGCAATGCAAGTTTGCCGTTGTTGAATATTCAAGGTGCTAAAATATGAGCGAGCCCACCATACTTGGAATCGTGGATGCATCCAAGCAGTATTCAAGTCTCTAAGAAACTGATCTCCGTCCTGCTTATCACTTTCATACTCGAGAATTGACGTCAGTCCCTTGATATGACAGTTGAATCCTTCAAGATTGCCTCTTGTTGACTCTATATGAGCAAATAAAACTAACATCGTCAGAACTGTCGTAAGACTATTGCGACATTCGACATGAGTGAGTTTTATAAATCCCTGAATGGCCAAAGAGTAATAATGTTGACTCCTTGACTGATGAGTGGAATGAGGGCAGTAATAGCCCATGTAGTCAATTGAATGACAAGCTCGACGTTCGGCATCATTGCGACTCAGATTACAAGATGCCAATGCGAGAACAGCATCTTGGAGTGCCGGGAATTTCGCAACGAGGTTCAACGCCGACCGAAGCCTGGGATGCAAAGCAGGTAAACATTCATATTCCCAATACGCAGAATAAAAAATCTCTCTTTCCGATCGTTGCAGCCTAGCTGTAAGAGCGATATTGTATACACGGTTTCTTTCGATCTTTGCACCGACCAACGCATTCTGCTCTCTGTCTGCGAGTCTCCTAGCTTCTGATCCAGAACTTGACTTTCTTCCAGTTGATATGAGAAACTCGAACTTTGGCTTGACTGGCTCACACGCCGTCTTCAGCCTGATGCATGTTCCACAGACAGGCTTTTTCTCGTCGCATTTTGTCCGTCTCTCGCGGCATCCTTTGCACCCACTGCGCGACCGCACAATATTCGTTTTCTTGGGTCTAGGAGGGGGAGGTGCGTACATCTGGTAGTAGTTGGTAAGGGGTATCTTTGTTATTGTCAGGGATTGTTATTTATGACGAGTCATGTTGTCTATGCAGCGATAAATCGATTGAGAAGTAGTTGCAAGGTTGGAATAAAAAACAAGTAGCTATGTAGCATTCAGGCGGAACATTGATTGATTGCTGTGCTAGCGCCGAAGATCTCCCGACATCTATATCATCCTTCTACAGATAGGAAATATGACTTCTAAGCATGGTTATACCTAAGGATCTAGGCATACATTGTAACACGATAGCTAGAAGAGTCGAAGCTATGATCACAAGTGCATGCCCGATTTCACTCTAGAAATACTCAATAGAAAGTTCTAAGCAAATCACTGTTTAGGACCATAAGATGTCTGGTCACCTCACAGGTTAATAGCAAAAGTAAACTATTGGTATAGTCCCAGGTACATTCTAGAATTATGTCACACTTTAAAGCCCCTCCCAGGCTGCTTAGATTGGCCCCCAACCTGTCTCTTGTGTTTCTCTTTTACTCCAAGTCCCCCGCGCCACTGCAGTCGAATAACAGAACTCAAAGTCACCTCCTAATATCTCTTCTATTTTCTGACAGCACTTCATTTACATCAAGCATAATGTCATCAGAATCCGTCTCTCTTCAAATGACCGTCTGGGTCAGTCCAGCGAACGTCCCCAGATATTTCGAGGCCCTCCGTCCCGTTTATGAGAAAATCATCGCCGAGCCGGAATGTACCTTCTTCGAATTCTATGAAGATCCAGAGGAGCCCGGGCGTATCTCGTGGATTGAAAACTGGTAACATTATCGGTTCTTAGGAAATGCACATCGTTTGGCTTCTGCAACTATCTCTCGCTGACCATGGAGTTGAATCTATGTAGGTCTCAAAGTAAAGAATGGCTGATTCAGGTATGTTAACTACAGACTAGACATGATCTCTCGATAAAAAGACATAACGAAATGATGGATTAGTAACTAAAGGGATCATAACAGAACCAAATGCCCAAGGAATATTACAAAGAATATTTCGCCATCGCTGAACCTATGTTTATCAAACCAACCGAAATCAAGTTCCTCAAGCGTGTCGGGGCACCATTTACTATGATGAAGAGAGAAAATGGAGGATTGAGAGAATAAATGATCATCCACGAAAATTGCTATAAAGTAGCTAAACTATCCATCTGAATTGAAATGGTGTACGTGGTGTTATTTGAAAGAAGGCAATGATACATGCTCATGTATAAAATCTAGGGCTTCAAGAACCTGGTTCCATTATTTAGCATGTGGGTAATCAATAAAAGGTCTTGGTGGGAAGGGGGTTACCTTTTCATCTTCACAAGGACGTCCAATGAGCTGAAGTGAGACAGGCGCATCACGATAGAGTTCCGGTTCGTCTATGAAATATTAGTTATCAGCAATCTACAAACATAAGGGTAAGCATCTCTTACAGAGATTGTAGTTGAATTCATCCTTGCTATTGCGAGGCTGGTAACCCTCCTCCCTCTTATCGACTTCCGGCTGTACTCGAGTCACCGGAAACACTGCAGCAGGATAGTCAAGCAAATTCCACTGAGACGTGTATCCCCAATATTTGGCTTGATTTAACGGAGGAGCAGCACCCGGACCCGTGGGGGAAAGAATCACATCAACCATCCCAGTGGGTATTCCTCGTTCGTCAACTCCTGTGGCTGTATTGTTCCATACATTGGCATATTCTCTTTTGTACTCTGCATTCTTCTCCATCAACTCCCAGATCTCTTCAATCTGTAGACGTTTCCGATATTCGTTCTCGGTGAGGATGAAGTGTGTTAGAGGCATCAATGGCTCACCACTCTGAGCAAAAATCTCCAAGTTATCAGCTCCGCCGTCAGCATAGTACAATGAAGCTATTCTTTCCCACGCATAATCATGCTTGAATGGTTTCCAGTCCACGATCTCAACACCGGGAACATCGCGAAGTTTGTTCACAACCTCATTCAAAGCCCGCGTTACGGGAGGATGTGGCTTCACAACTCCATCGTCCCACAAAACTCCAATCTTGAGATTCTTCCCTGGCGTTCCCTGATCAAGATGACTGACATCATCACGCCACGGAATCGGTAAAAGCGATGGCTCCGTCAACCAAGGCTTCGAGTCTATAGCCGCTTTCATAATAAGTCTCAGCCCTCCACGAGAAGTACTCATTGGTCCCGCAACAGCCAGAATCCCCTGCGGACCATGCGCCGCGGCAAATTTATCAAACGGAAACCGATTACTCGTCGGTCGAAGCCCGTAGATCCCACAATTCGCCGCGGGACTGCGAATACTTCCGCCTATATCAGTGCCGATTCCAACAGCGCTACCACGCATCCCTATCAGCGCCCCTTCCCCGCCGGAGCTACCTCCACTCGTTAGTTGGCGGTTATACGGACACACCGTCTCGCCGTATAGATTACTCGAAGTTGCAAGATGCATCAACGATTGCGGCTGGGTGGTTCGGACGTATAGCACGACGCCGGCATTGTACAGGACTTCTGTGCCGCTATAAGTCACCTCTGAAACGCGTCCCCACCATGCGATGTAGCCGCAGTTGATGGTGCGGCCTTTCATGGGTAGATGCTCTTTTATGCTCACTGGGAGGCCGTGGAGGGGGCCGATTGGTTTGCCGTGTTTGGCGAGATAGTCGTCTAAATACTTGGCCCGCTGGAGGGCTTCGGTGGGCATGAGCTCGGTGACGCAGTTGACCTGTTTAGGATGTTAGTATCTTTGATGATTCAGTGGTCTCGCGTGTCGTGCCAGTTTCTGAGCCAACCCAGCCCGCCGGAGGAAAGAGTTTGTGACTTCCACGCATGTCCATTCACCCGCGGCAAGTTTCTGAACGAGTACTTCTGGTGCAGTCTCGGTAATCTCAATCTCTCTCGGGGTCAATAGCTTCTTAGGAATGGGCGTGACATTCAACGGAAGTTCTGCAGGCACATCCGGCACTGGTGGTTGGACCTGGGCAATGGATTTATCGCGCACATCCTGTGCTATTTGGGCAATTTCTTGCCATGATTTACCAGCCATCGTGTGGTTTTACTTATGTAAGGGTACTCGGGTCCTGCGTGACTTTGGCGAAAGTCTTGTCCAACCGATTTACAGTTTGTGAGAGCTGAACAGAGACTTATTCGCTCAACATCCGGTCAGCTATGTAGAATACAATGACAGAATAAGAACAACCATTGCAAAATGGGGAATCACAGAGATGATAAAGCTAAAAGGCCTACGATAAGCTTCAACAGAATTCCGCCCTTTTCCGATAAGCTTGCCAGATTAGGAAGGAAAACACGCTTCTTGATGAGATAGGCCTGATAGCAACCTCTGTGGTGTTATCTCTGCATCGGAATCGTTCCGGCAGGTGTATCTTCATCGTGAATGGCTTATTGTTAGTGATACAGACCTCGCATCTATGCGTCTGATAGGTCTGCAATACGAAATCAACGAATGCGGGGTCACGAAATGACCATGGCCAGCCAGATCGCTATCGGCAGGTGAACTTTGTCCGTTATTGGCAACGGATCAAATTTCATTAGTCCGTGGAGTATCATATTGTCTGTCCATTGTCAGTGGTCGTCTGAAAGTAGCCTTGATCGTTTCTCCTAAAAGACGATTGACGGCGGCGCAGTGTTCCGTATTCCGTGTTCCCTGTTCCGAGTATCACGCAGTGTACGGCATATTGAGCGGCATCATCAGGGAAGATAGCGGCGGAGTTCATCTTATGTAGACGCTTAGAGTGCGTCAAAAGCCAGAAAGGTTCCTACAGATGTAGCCATAAAGCGGGGTATTCGTCGAGGATGTGACTTTTCCAAGGGAGGCGCGAGGGTGTTCGAAGGTAAATGGGGACAATACTCAAGACGAAAGAATCGATCGATCAATGTCAATCGCACGTCAGGCCGGTTTTGAGTGAAAGCGACGGCAGGTAGACGAGCTGTTTACTAATGATAGTCGTCGTCGGGTTCTATCGTACGCATCGTCGTGCGGTGATGTCTACCTGCGTAGACAATTCAAGTCAGTTTCTGATTTATATCCATCAGTGTAATTGAGCGCGCCAGGAGTATTCTGTCATACTGGGTTGGTGTTGATCTCAAGTCATGGACTCAGTCTGCGTCATTCATGGATGAAAAAAGGAGGTTGTGTTTGTTGATGAGGGGATCCGAGACACGGAAAATAAAAAAGCTTGAGCGGGCGCCGTTGCCCCCACCTGCTCCCCCCGTGCTTCGTCAACAGCTGAACTCTTCCTCTTTGCGACATCATCGCATATACCACCAGGATAACAACTGAACCATGGTATGTATCGAATATGAACTATCTTGTATATAACACCCAGACTGACTGTTGTGTCTAGGCAGACTCGTTGACAGAAGAGCAAATAGCACGTTTCCGGGACGCCTTTGCGGTTTTTGTAGGGGCTCATTCCTGCATGTCATATCACAAAAACCCACTAATTGTCTTTTTATAGGATAAAGATGGAAATGGTGCGTGCAGTAGCCTGACGTCGCTCGATCCCGAGTCAAGTCTTCATGGTATTAACTGAAATCTTCAGGCGAAATCACAGCCGAAGAGCTCAAAGAAGTCATGCGCTCCTTAGGACAGAACCCAACCGAGTCTGAACTACAAGATATTGTAAACGAGCTAGACGTGGACCATACTGGAACGATTGACTTTGACGGTTAGACCCCTTTGCTACTACTAATAAATCGTTACTGACGTACCACGACCAGAATTCCTCACCATGATGGTTCACAAGGGCAAGGCCACGGACGAAGAGGCCGAACTCCGCGCTGCCTTTGAAGTCTTCGACCAAGATGGCAGCGGCACGATCAGCGCAGACGAGATGCGTCGAGTGATGAAGTCCATTGGCGAGGAGTTGACTGATGCCGAGATTGACGATATGATCAAGGAGGCAGATACAGACGGAAATGGAACTATTGATTGTGAGCTTTCTCGCAACGGGTCTTCAGAATACAAGATTTGAAACTGACAGATATCGATAGATCAGGAGTTTGTCCATTTGATGACCCACAACTGATACCCCGGTGCTGCAGTCTGACTGGCAGAATCAATTAACAGACCTTGCTACCATTCGAGTTTATAGGAGTTTTCATGATATAGTTTTCTGTCTATAAACTTGCCGAGTCAAGATAGCTCCCTAATAATTTCTCTTTTGAAATGGTATATCAGCTCCAAGTGGTCTTGGGGAGATGTACTAGCTATACATTTTCATCATTGGTTCTGTAAGGAGGGTTTGCTAGGTTAGGTGCGAAGGATTGAGAAGCAACGTTAGGGTGCGATTCATAGATGCGATTACGCCTAACAACTAGGAACTATATAATAGAGCGTGAAGCTATATATAATATATAATACATTTCTAGAGCAGAGCAACCAATAGTCTATACTAGTAAATAGACTAGTAAGTATATATAGTATAATAAGATCTCTAATAATTTATAGTCTTATAGCTACCCTCTCCCTTTAGAGCAATAGCTTAGTATTTATATACTAATATAATAGCACTTATATAATATTATAAAATCTTATTAAAAATTTTATATATAAACCCTATAGAAGAAATTATAGTAAAAAAAAAAATATTTTATATAAAAAATTAATTAATTAATATACAAATTATAATATCTAAAATAGTATTATAAGTAATACTTTAAATTATAATAATAATAGTAAAAAAAGACTCTAAGAAAGAGAAAAGAGAGTAATAAATAATATATAAGAAAATAAAATATATTAATAAATAAAAATATATAAAATAATAATTAATATCTTATAATAATTATAAATTAATAATTAATATAATATATAATAAAGTATATTAATAGACAAAGACATATAATAAAGTAATATAATATAATAAATTAATAATTAATATCTTATAAATAGTAATAAATTAATAGTTAGTAAGAATATATAATTTAAAATCTATAAATATTAATATCTAGTTACTAGTTAAAATATAAATTATAAAATTATTTAATAAATTAAGAGTATTATATTCTAGATTTATATAATAAATAAAATAGTTTTACTATTATATTATACTAATACTATAAATATTAAAATAAGACTCTTATTATTTATTTTAAATAATCTTTAACACATATTAAATTCTAAAAGATATAAGATTAATAATTTATAATAGATCTACTTATTAAGTTATAAGATTTATAAAATAAATAAATATTTTAAATCTTTTAGAATTTTTAATATTATTATATTAGATTAAGCTTTTATATTATCTATAATAATATAAATTATAGTTTTATAGTCTTAGCCTATAAACTTAAAAAAAAAAAAAAAAAAAAAAAAAAAAATAGTTTAAATTATAATTAAAAATTCTAAATCTATTTTTATTAATAATATTATATACTTTTAGTTATAATTAATAATAGCTTATTACTATTAGTCTTTATATTTTATTATTTCTTAAAGTAATAGTCCTTAGTATAGCCTAGCTTTTAATAATATATATATATTAAATTTAAATTTAAAATTAAATTTAAGGCTATTATTAAGAGCTTTAATATAGTAATTAAAGCTAAAATATTATTTATAATATTAATACTTAACTATAACTAATAATATATATTTTTTTATTAATTAAATAAATAATTATTAGAGTAAGATCTAATAATTATTTTATAATAATTTAATAAACTAATTATACTTTAAAATATATCTAGTTTTTCTATTAAATAAAGAGATTTATTATAAATCTTTAATAATATATATATAAATAAATATATTTTTTTTTATTTTTTAATATATTAAAATTTAAACTACTTTTTTACTAAATATAAAAATTATATAAATTTATATATTAATTAGATCTCTTCTTAATTATTTTAATAGTATATAAGTAAAATTTTAATTTATAATATATTTAAATCTCTAAAGATTTAAAGTAAATAATTTTTAAAATTATTTTATATAAAAATATTACTATTTTTCTTTTTATATATTTAATATTATAAAAAGATATTCTAATCTATATTATTTAAAATTTTAATAATATAGTATTTAGAATACTTATTATAATATATATTATAATAATTAAATTATAATTTAATATATTTAATAAAGATTTTATACTCCTTAAATAATACTCCTATATATAATTTAACTATTTTAAAATAGAATAGCTAGAACTTAATATTATAATATATATAATTAGTAAAAGCTTTAGAGTAAGATTTTAAAATATAATTTTTATATAAAAATTATATCTTCTTCTAAAAATATTTAATCTCTATTTATTATTAAATTTAAACTAATATAGTCTATAGTTATTTTATAATTATATTAGCTTTATTAGATAATAAAGCTAGAGAATCTATTTATTTAATATTTTTAATATAATTATTAAATTATAAAGATTTATTAAGATCTATAATATTAAAGTTTATAATAGTATTTTATCTTTTTTATAAAATTATTTTTTTTATAGCTAATCTGCTCTATATATATTAGGATTAGAGAATATATATAATTTAAAAATATAATACTATAAGAAGAATTTACTAGATTAGGTATAAAAGATTAAGAAATAATATTAAAATATAATTTATAGATATGATTACACCTAATAACTAGGAATTATATAATAGAGCATGAAGCTATATATAACACATAGTGCGTTTCTGGAACAGAGCAACCAATAGTCCGTACTAGCGAGCGGACTAGCGAGCACGTACGGCGCAGTAAGGCCTCTGGTGATTCACGGCCTTACAGGTTCCTTCATTAGTGATCTCAAGTATCACACAGAGTCGAGCTCGAGATTCTTGTTCAAGGATTACTAGCTCTCTCTCAGGATACAAGACCATCTCACTTCCGAGCAGCCTGTGGTCGATCCAGCATGAATATAATGAAAACTTGATAAAATGGGAATAAAATTCTCAAGCATAGATCTAACTGTAAGACTTAATACGCAACAAAACAGATACGGTTACGAGGACGTACTATGTAGCCCTTGTTGCGGCTTCGATAGCGCCCAACGGATGTAATCCGCTTGTTTTGTACACGTAATCAACTGTAAAGTGACTGAATTAAATACATCATTACCGCTATACCCATTTTGGACGCAAGATATTCCTTATCGGCGACTGATAGGAAGTCATCTGAGACTTCATCGTCATCAACAACAATTCCTGGCCACTCTTTACCAACTCATCACAAACTCAATATGACAAGCGACGACCAGTTCTTTCTCGATTTTGTGAGTGCTTCCCATCTGTATACTCCCCGCAACACATCTAACCACTGTCTCATAGCTCTCCTTCATCCCGCATGACGTAAAACGATACTCGGCAGAGGTCGCCGACACCATCGATCGCCATGTCGACCACGCAGCGAGCGTCATCAAAGATACGCTGACCGTCTATTTTCCGAATATAATACCAGCCGGATCGCGCAATGTGCCCGCTTTGCGACAACCGCCACCGAAGTCAGTCACAGATCGGGTCTACGACTGGGTGATGCGAAATAGAGCGTGGACAGCTGCTTTTGTCGCTTTCTTCGGGACGGGTGCAGTTTTATATTTGGGAACTCGGACGTTTGATAATAAGAAGAGACGGGCGCGGCGGGCGGGGAATGGTGCGAGGAAGGAGATAGTTGGTATGTGGCCGACGACAAGAGATGGTATTTACTAGATTCTAACTACGCATCAGTTATCGCCGGATCACCGCATGAGCCCATGACACGAGCCATAGCAGAGGACCTTGAACGTCGCGGGTTTATAGTATATGTCATCGTGCAGTCGGCAGAGGAGGAGCACACCATTCAGATGCAGAACCGAGCTGACATTCGGGCATTGCATTTGGATCTGACAACAGTAAGCGGATGCCTCTATAGATGAATGAGATACAGGACTGACTGTTACAGGCACCCTCAACGCCGTCCGAAATCCATCCTGCGCTACACGGTATATACTCTCTTATATCGCAACCACAGTCTCCGGCACCCGGCATTCAACCTCATACATGTCAGCTGAGCGGGCTCATAATACTGCCATCTTTGAACTACCCCACCGGTCCGATACCAACAATCACGGCATCCAGCTGGGCCGATACAATCAACACACGACTCTTATCACCTATATTAATAACACAATTATTCATCCCTCTCCTCACACATCGAAATCACAGCAGCTCCATCGTCTTCCTCTACCCGTCAATCTCATCATCTCTATCAGCGCCTTACGCCGGTCCCGAAGTCGCCGTGACCAGAGCCCTGTCCGGCTTTGCAACTTCCCTCCGACAGGAACTTCGCCTACTGCAATTCGGCAACGGCAGTTCATGTAATGTTGATGTCGTAGAAATGAAGCTAGGCAACATCGACCTAGGGCCTCACTACCGCATGCCCCAAGTCGCCGGCACAGAAATCCTGGCCTGGAGTCAACACCACCGATCTCTGTACGGACCATCCTATTTAGCAAGTGTTGAGCAGCGACCGGCAGCATCTGCCGGGCCCAACGCTATTCGGGGTTCACCTGCCAGGGCTCTACACAACGCTATATTCGACAGTATAGCGCCACCCCGCAAATCTGCACTTGGAAGGAAGAAGCGAAGAAAAGCTGTAGTCTACGTTGGGCGTGGATCTCGTTCGTATGGTATCATAGGTTCGTGGATCCCGACCAGTCTGGTCGGATGGATGTTGGGACAGGGTAGTCTGCCGCATTCTGCATCGGATAGTGGGAACAGTAGTGAGACGGGGTGGGAGAGGGTATAACTTCTCGCCGATTGCTAGCATCATAGTCAATAAAAGTCCACTCTCTAAACATGCCATTCTTGTTATGAGCGTAAACGATTAACTGTATGGAGTGAAGTTCGCCTAGCCAACCTTACCGTAACACCGGCGTACTTAAGTTGATGAGCTCTCTGTTCAAATTATTCTTTCTCTCGGTCAATGAAATGGATTGAATTGTTTGTCAAATATCTGCACAAAAGAAACTCTAAACGAAAGGTAATATAGTACATATCTCTCGTCATACTGTACATCGAACCAAACACCTCGATTACACATTATAGATACAACTCAGCCGACCGACGACGCTCAATGAGGAGCAACAAATTGCAAGAAATCCAGCGTCAAATCACTGAAAAAGCTTGCACCGCCCACAGTCTCCGGATGCCCAGCCTGGGTAACATTACAATAATCATTGAAGTTACCAGCAGCAGCATTACGCTTGCTGATAAACTCCGCATACTCGGAAAGCAAACAACTTCTACCGGGGCCATCCTTGCATTGAGGCAGAGTGTAGACCGCATCATTGAGCAAGATGCGGATATAGTCTGCGTAGGAGGTCGTTTTCTGACCGTGCGATGAAGTGGTAGTCGTACAATTCAGCACCTCAAAGGCAACCGTTCCGCGCATGGTGATGAAGTTGGCGACGTTGTAGATTCTGTCCTTGGGAATCTTGTCGATGGGTAGTTTGGCCTGGGCGTCTTCGTCAAAGATACCCATTCCAGCGGTCAGTTCGGCGATTTGGTTGTCGTTCAAGAAGGCCATGATGAGTTTGGGGATTTCGAAGCTGGTGCCGTTCACGCCCTTTCCGACTTGATCGGGCCCGGCCTGGAGAATTTGCATGAGACTGTTTAGGAAGGGGAGAAAGAGTAGGTTTGTGGGTGTTGTTGAGCCGGGCCCGATGCCGTAGTAGTAGTGCAAGTCCTGGGAGTATTCGTAGTACTCGAGTTCTTCATCTGTGAAGACGCCGCACCAGGGGCTGAGGCGGCCGGTAATTTGGCTCTCAAAGCCGCAAAGGTAAGGCATTTGGAGGATGTCGGACTCGGTGAACTCGATGCCCTTGACGAGGGCGTTGATGCGCTTCGTGACTTTGGGGGTCCAAAGTGCCTCGACTACCACATTGTCAGTACTATGATCGCGGAAAAAAGCCGTGCAAGAAAACATACAGTTAGTATCATTATCGAAACTGGATCCAGAAGCACCCGAGGAAAAAGCAGGACAAGCATCCGAAGGTCCCAACGAGTTACCAATGGCATTCACAGATCCGGTAGAGTTGACGCTGACAATCGTGCCGTAGGTGTCAGCAAACTCAGACAAATATCCTTGCATGAATGCCTTGGCGGTTTGGACCACGCGGGATTTGTTGATGGGGCTGGCGTATTGGTTGGCCCAGACGTAGAATGGGTTGCCATCTTCATAGAAGTCGGGGTCTACTAAATGTCAGCAACCCTTTCACCAAGAAAAGATAGTTTGCTTGACTTACAGCGGGCTCTCAGTTGGTAGCCCAAGTCATGACCCTCCTTGTAGCCAGTCATTGATTCTTGCGCTGTCTGAAGAGTAGGATTGGTGAGGACGGTCTTCCAGTCTCCAATGAACGAAAGAGAGTCTTTGGCAGTGAGATTGCCGGCTGCCTTTGCTGCTTGGATTCTTTCCTCGATTGCAACCCATCCGTTATAAGCACCAGTGTCTGGGAATCTTATCCCTCATGTCAGTCGGTAAACTTGCAGCGGCACGCCATTGCGGAACTTACCTGCTGCCATGTCTCACGATGTACGCGGCTTGCCTTACGGTGCACCTATCCGGAACGTTGTTCGCGACACCGTACACATTGGGGCCTGATAATAGCACCAAGTGTAAGCTTTCTATCTCTCAATTGGGCCGAATTTCAAAAACCACATACCGGCGCGCCAAGGAGAGTTAGCACCAGCCCATGCCAGAGGATCCTTTGCAGACGCGGACGAGGTCGAGGCAGAGACAATGTCATTATCAGGGGCAAGGACCTGACCGACATCCGCACTAGCAGTTGACAGAGCTGCAAACAGCAGAGACGAAACAGCGATGGATTTGATTGACGCCATTACGTGGATTCCAGCTAGAGGGTTTCGTTGTCTCTGAATCTAAACAATAATGATTCAGACAATGAGAATGCAAATCTAAGGCGCGACGAACAGAAATGCTTATATAGTTCATCAACAATCCTGCTCGACATTTTGGAGTAATTGAGCCTATTTCAAAATAATAATCCATGATTCAGGCCATCGTACTAGAACCTGACCCTATAATGGGTCACTTTTTCCACGTGCTGGCAACGCGGGACGATGATTTGCACTTTAATTCAATATATCAATCTCGACTAAAATAAATAAATTAATTAATCTCCACTGTTAATTCTTAATGCGTTGAACTAATACTATGCTGGGCCCGGCTTGGGGTCTACGTCGGCTCTCGGACAGCCGACCGTTAGGTATCTGATTAACCTCAGCATACGGAGCACTCAGTGGCCAGTGCCTGCAATCGTTCAGCCTAAAGGTCCAAAGGATGGTTAAGCGCAAAGCTTAAGTCTATAATAAAAGACTGCTAAGATAATGCCATGAATGCCATGCACTAAGAATTGTATGTCTTCCTCCATTCGTGGAGAAAATACTCACGGACATTGCTCCGAATCGGGATGTGCCCTAAGAAGTTCGAGGTTAGAGCGTTGGAAGCAATCTAAACAAGCGAGATGGACATACGTATACATCATAAATAATCTGCTCGGCCTTTTCTTGAAATAGATTGTATCGCGACAAATCAGAGGAGTTCATGTAGAACACGCGCGTAGTTCACCATCCCAAAGATGTTAAAGGAACCTTGGGAACCTCGTTGGGTGGGTTCGAAGGGTTGGTTAGCCCTACCTATAGGTTGCCATCTCGAAGTCCTTGTCTCGGTTCAGGCGGCAGAAAGAGCGCAACGACGTTATATATCTTCATTGAATGACTTGGTTAATTCAGAGACAGAGTTGGGTTGGAAGTGTAGCCCTACCTCTAGCTCTAATCATGGCGTAATGGTAAACTTGATGCGCTTATGATGCGGAAAACAAAACGTCCAAGATAGACCGTGCTTTTCGTCTCAAACGCATTGTCTTCTCGCCTCAGCTAGGCTGGAGCCATTTTGTCTCTCGTCAAATATGTGGATCAAGGTAGAAGCGACTTCACTTCAAACCATCCCGTACGCTCCAGTCGAGACGACGTTGAACTACCTGGAGGGGAACACGGCGCTCAAAGTGTCTTTTGATCTGGACTTTAAGTCATATATCCATCTAAGACAACGTCATTACTGTCATTTGCGTGATAGTGCTAGGGCGACCATGCCAGCAGGACTCTTTGACCATTTGCAGGCGAGCAGATACAGCATCAAACTTTTGTTGATTGCTGCATTCATCCTTTACTGGGGGGGTTGTGGTCAAAGCTGCTGACATGAACTCCCCTACGAATTCAAGGACCGTGGTGCAGGAATGACACTACTATTAGCTGAGACATTGGCGGAGACCTATCGACTTTCGTTGATGGCCTTCCATTGACCAGATTTGGCTATGATGCGTCAGAATCTGGAGAGATTCTGAAGAATTGACGCATCTTGCTTCTCTGTGGGGTGTAATGTTGGTAAGTTAATGTATGAAAGCCAAGTTAGCCACAGGTCAACTTGAGCCTATAACATCTCTAACAGTGTTTCAACAGTCCCGAGGCAGAAGGCCTTCTCCAGGCTCGCTCACTTTCTCGTGACATGGCTCACGGCATAATGCCGGCAGGTCGAGGGCCCTTCTCATCCGTAACAAGTATCAAAATCTGATTCTTGGCCAGCACTCATCAAAGCCTTGTCATCTTAATGGGAATCCTCGTCTTTTCTACGAGTGAGATTGTGCAAATTGATAGATCGTTCAACGACAACTTAAGGCTGGTTCAATTCTCCAATTTGAGTTGCAGAGCAGATGATGAACATATTCAAACCCTTTGATAAACAAGGTCGCCCTATTGTATTTACAGTCGCCCCATCAGACTTGCAGCCTGCGACGGAGACTAGAAGATGATGTGGTGGCTTTGGGACGGCGTAAAGGGTTGGGCACCTTCAGGCTGAAAAATTCAAGATGCGTATGTCTTTTTAAAATCCCAGGGCAGAATGTTCTTGATCGTAACATACTGTCCGATTTTGAGGGATGTATCATAGCCAGCGAAAGCTATGTCCCGGTTTCAATCTATCGATTTACATAAATTAATATACACAAAAAGGTACTTGTATGACCTAGGAATTATCTATTACAAAATGAAGCCCTAAGATGGGTTTTTTCGTTGATGCATGCAGGGAGAGTGCGATCATGGCGAGTGAGCAGTCTCCTGGATAATGGTAACTTCCTGCGTAATCCCAATGCCACCTTTGGGTTTATCATTGTCGTCACTCTTCCTTCCACCATTCTCATGCGCAATGCTACTGACATGGACATGGTTATTGTTGACAAGGATCTGCTCATCACTATCCCAAGCCGTACCACCGGGCATCGACAATGGGTGATGATGTTTGGTGCTTCGACTTCGCAATTCGTGGTGCCGACTGTGCCCTGTCGGCCGTTGGCTTGAAAGTGGATGGCTGTTCGATGGACGGGCGGACGAGCTGAATAGAGCGCTGAGACCGATTTTGTTGGCACAGCTGCGGATCATAGGGAATATGATCGGTAGATTAGCGACGGCGATTGAGACGAATGTTTCGCGACAGGCCCATTTGCTCCCTTGAACGGCGCCATCAGGGCCGGACTATGGTAAATTTTTGTGTTAGTGTGTATGCCTGATAGAATATGGCCTAAAAACATGCGAGAATCTGGTAACCAACCGATAAAATGACCGCCGCGCGGATGATTGATGCCGCAATAATGAATATTCCTCCACTGAATAGGACCATGAGACTGATCTTTTTCTTGAGACCAATCTCAACTTTCCATAGGAGCTATATCATGAAGTCATTTGTTAGAAAGGGATACGAACAGGGCAACTGAATGGAAACAAAGCTTACAGGTAATGGAATGAACAACAAAAAGGCGTCCGTAAACACATTGAGAATGGCAGCGACGAGGATGTACACTTTCGAAACGGTAGGTTGACAGATGTCTATTGATGAACAAGTCAGCTCTTGGATATCCCCTTCCAGGTCAAAAGATGGACACTAACTCCCAGGATCAGGGTTAATCTGCCAAAATTTGTGGATAGGCTGGCAAGAAAGAATGATTGAAAGTGCGGTGGCAAGATATGTAACACCAAGCAGTATATACGCGATACGAACGCGACTTTGAAAGTTCATCAATCCAGTTCTATTCAGCCGTTAGATCTTGGCATGGTTGTAGTTTGAGCTTCAACGGTCATGAACCCACGTTAGGCGAGAATAGAATATAGCCAAACAGAACTTTCCCAACCACAAGGTCATTACGTATAATGACCATCCAAGTACTTGAATCTTGGACCCGGCCACACGCATGGAATACTCGGTCGAGCTTGGATCCAAAGCGGCACGCTCCTCGTCCGACATGTAACTGTTGGTCAGGCCATCATACTTGGCGACGACCAAATATGCAAGTATCGTTTCCGATATGAACACTGCCTATGATCGGTGATGAAAACATCAGTATTCTGGGACGAGACGAAAGCAAAAACACAGACGTACCCCGGTCAAGACCATCAAGTAATCATCAAGCTTCAAATTTTTCACGCCTACCAGATCCAGGCGGGCATAGACCCGGAGAAGGATCAAAAACACTGCGCATGCTAGCAGCACAAATGCTTCGATATCCGCAGATGCGGCCGACATCTTTGTGCTCAATGAGTGAAGGGTGTGCTAAAGGAAGGCAAATATCAACAAAGAGTCGTCAACGAGCTGTTGGACCAAATATATGTTGCATCAGGCACGGATATGTCTACGTTGAAGAGTATCAAATATGGCCTTAGTCCCCCAGGAGAATCGGAATAGAGTGGACTACATATGTACTGGGTTTGATGCTCTAATAGTATCTCCACTAGGACCACTACTCGATCCGATCGATGGATAGGGGCACGGGGAGAAAGCAGGGATTGGGTAGCCCTAGAGTTCGGTGAATATACCACGACCGTCTAGAAGAAGTTCTTCAACTCTATACTATGGTGATCTTCAAACCTTGAATATCACGAGGAGCAACTAGCTTGCGCAGGGCTACAATCATTGATCAGCGCAATTTACTTAGAGTTTTATTGTCTCATTGTCTAGTCCACTGACTCCACTCACGCGTGATCATGGACAGTCAAAAGAACGAGCGAGGGGAAAAAGGTTCTGTCGGATTATTGATGCCACGGTTCGGCGCTCTTGCACCTCAGGTGCGGGAGCAGGCACGAACGCGCGGGAACGGGATAACGTATCCCCTAGCGCCTGTATGGCAACCTCCTATATAGCTAGCTGTCCTCCCCAGACCCCTACAGTTTTGGGGATCAATCTTTTATTATTGAATTATATATATATATATTAATAGGCTTGCTACTCTAGAGCTATTAGACTGCTCTATTACCTATTTATACTTTTATGATATAGACTGTAGTAAATTAATATTAATTAGTAAAGCCTATAAATCAGATTAAATTATTATTTTTTTATATTTATTCTGAATTAAACTATTTATTTAGTTAATTTAATATCCTTTTTCTAGTACTCTAAATTAAGTATTGAATTATTACTAATATATCTTTAAAAGCTTAGAAGAACTACTCTAAAGCTTTTAAATTAATAATTAAAATAATAACTATTATTCTAGCTAAAATTAAAAATATTACTATTTTTAATTAGTATATTTAAAGTTATACTAATACTTATATTAAATTATATAACTATATATTATAAGATATATTTAAGAATAATTTTATTATATAAAATAAAAAAATTTTTAATATTATATTTTATAGTTTTTTATACTAGCTTTGTAATATATTTTATATAAATAATATTTTTATAATATATAGATAGTTACTTTTAAAGACTTTTATTATTATATTAACTAAATCTAAATCTTAAGTATAGATTAAAAATAATATTAAGTACTATATTAAATATAAAGATATATTTAATTTATTAAAGATTAATCTTATATTTAGATCTTTTATTTGTAGCTTTTAAACTGCTAATACTAGAGAAAATTAATAATATATTATTTATATTAAATTAAGTAATATTCTTAAATTATTTCTAGTTATTTAATATAGTATAGAAATGAGATAATAGCTCTAGTAAGATTAAACTTAAGAGAAAATATTTATTTTAATAGTATTTATTTTAATTTATAGTCTAATAATCTTTAGTGTAAGAATAATATATAAATTAATATAGATATTAAATATATTAGTAATATAGAGGTTTTATATATATTATAAATCTTAGTAGTCTATATATATAGTATTAAATCTTTTAAATTTATAAAAAGTCTTTTTTAATAATATAAAGTATAGAGATCTTGAGAAATTATTTAATCTTATATATATAATATTT